>OY728142.1:1516121990-1516512297 GCA_963277665.1 Viscum album | reverse complement strand
GGAGTGCAACAAAGATGAGATTTATCCACTTGTATGACAAGTAAAAACATCTGACCCTTGATTGAATTAGACTGAGCAAATGCATGACCATAATTAGTTGTGTCACATATGATGTGATCCTTTATTTGGATGAGTGACATGTGATGCATTTATCATATAGATGAATGACATGTGATATATTCATTGACTTGATCAGTTTTTTCAAAGAATCAAGAAAAGATGAGTTGACCTATACTAGATTGACATGTTCCAAATCTAGTGATCATTCGATGCCATTGACAAAGGGATTAAATAGATATGCATACGATGTATATGATACATCTTTGTTGGACTACTGATGTTGTTCGAACATATCTCATGTGACATGTTTTGATACTCACAAAAACTCCTTATGTTTCTAATAAATCACTCTGTGTGTCTGAATAGGTTTTTAATTATATTTTCATTTGTTGAAGTCAATTTTGACCTAAAATGAAATTTTTCTAAGTTCAGAAAAATTCCCTTGCATGGAAATTTTTGGCTATGTGAAAATCATTTACGTTAGAACCGCGTACGTGAATTTGCATATGTGATGTAGTCTGCCTATGTAAATTTGCATACGCAGTGAACCTGCCTGTGTGAAATTGGTTGCGCGGAGAGATCGGCTACACAGAATTTCCTCACGTCAAAAGTCGGTTACGCATAATCACCTACGTCGATAAATCGGCTATATAGCAAAATCGGCTACATGAAATTCTCTTACGTCGAGAATCACCTACGCTGCAGATTTGCTTACGCGGAATCGGCTACATAGAGACTTTGGTTACACGAAATCTAATACGCAATGTTTTTGGCAATGTGGTTTTTTCGGCTACGTAAAAGCAGTTACATGGAAGATTTGGATCTGGGGACTTTTTGCTTACGCTAATTCAGCTATCTGAACCAGTCGCATACGCAGGTTCGGATCCATGACTATATTTCGCCTAAGTAATATCAGCTATGTGGATTTCGGCTACGCATCTTTTTTCCATACATGTTGTTACAACTCGACTTATTTATTATTGTTGGAAGGAAAAGTGTTGTTTTCGAAGCCTTAGAATAAGAGCTGAGTAAATAAGGTATGGACTACTTCTCTAAAAGAAGCAAGTTCCAAGAATGGTAAAAACGACTATCTTATTTATTCTTCCATGCTTTTTGTCGAGAAAAGGAAACAATGATTTGAAAGGTTTGTCTTTTCTATATTGATTTAATTTATGGCCCTCGATAGAAGCTACATACGAGAGGATATATAAGTTGAAGAAAAAGGAGAGGTGTATATGAGTGCAAGAAAATCGAGCTCTCATTTTTTGAATATCATCAAAAAAAGACTGCAAAAATTCCGTTGCTCTTGTGCTTTCAAGAAATATCATTTCTGCACTTAAAAGTTCTTTCCCGAGCTACTTTGAAGAAAATATTTTATTCTCCTAAAAGACTTCTCAATTGTCAGTTGTTGCTTGCAACTATGCGACTTAACTGAAGTTTATTTTTCTACATCTTTTAAGTGCACACCCCTTGTACTGAATATGGGTGAAGGCAGTTGTAAGTTCTGTAACATGAACCCTGTAACAGCTCCATCGTTATTGTTTGTACCAAGTGACTGTTGTTTGCACTCAAGTTGAGCAGTCACTAGGAAAAGGACCGAACATTGATAGAGACCAGCTTTCTTGTGTATTGCCAAATAGAAACAAAAATCCAGAAGTAGAGGCGGAGTAGAAGCAGGAGAAGAATGAAGAAAAGAATAAGACTTGAGAGCTCGTTGGAATCTCTCGCTGTAGTGTCTCAGGTTTGACCTGTAAGACTTTGGAATATTCCTAAGAATATTTTTGAAGTCAAGCGATGGGTCGGCGCGGGAACCCGGAGCCCGGAGAGCCTCGGCATGGTGATTTTAAACATATTAAATATATTTTGTCGCGCACGAGCAGTTTCTCTTGAAACATGAATAACTCCCGAGCGGAGTCTCGAATCGAAAATCTGATGACGCAGTTGAGGTCAGAAAGTCGCGTGTACCTTAGGCGTGACATAAAGTTGTTTGCGCCGGGAGTTTTGGTCGGAGGCGAGTTGCCGAGATGTGGTGGAATAATTAATTATATGAAAATTTAATTATAATTCTAACCTAACCCTCCCCTCCCCTCACGTTGGGCGCACAACGCACCGAGGAGTCGCTCCTCTCCCCTCCCCTTTGGCGACGGAAGAAAACTGATGAGCCGAATCAACGCCACGAAGTGTTGTCGATCTTCGTTCTTGGCGCTGATCGTCATCAAATTGAGGAGCAGCACGATTCGGGCATCGTTCAAACCCTGAAGCTTCGGCGTTTCACCCTAGAGGTAGGCGGTTTTGAGTTTTGGTCACGATCCCCTTTGTTTTGCATTGTTTTAAGGTTGTAAAACCCTATTATGAATGCTAGAGATCCCTCCTACATCGATCTGCAGGTTTCGGGGTAAACCAGGGCAAATCAGGCGAATTCAAAGGCAATTCCCGTCTGGAATTACCGTCTACACGACTACACAATGAGACACGCCATGTAGCTCTTCCTGTTCGGAGAAGATGACTTTTGGAGACTACACGCCGTGTACCGTGGTTACACGCCGTGTAGTGACCCCCATGTCGTGTGGTCAGAGGACATGGCCAGGGTTAGCCGTGTAACAGTACATGGTCGTGTAAAAGTACACGGCCAAAGTACACAGACACAGGGTGTCGGACACAGGCACGGGAAAACCACACGACCAAGTGGTCGTTTAGCCCGAACACACCATGTAGTATGGGATGCACAGCGTGTGAGGGACACGGCTGGTCGAGTCGTGTGGAAGAACACGGCCAGGGGCTGAGTGAAGCGGAACACGCCGTGTGCGGGCTGTACATGTCATGCACCCCTACATGGTTTTGCAAATCGTGTAAACAAGATACACAGCGAAGTGCTCGGGCAGGTTCACACGCCGTGTACTCCTTTGAGATCTTCTTGAGATCGTCCGTCTTGCGTATCTCCTTCTCTAGAACTCTGATTGAGGCTTGTGAGTAACCTATCCTGAGCAGTTTTCCGCGTAGAACGCGATGATGGCCTTTGTTTCGACCTACAAAATACGAGGTGGCGTGTTTCGAGCACGACGCTGGCGTAGCTGTGCTTAACCTTGGGCAGTGATCAGGGTGGATCATTGGGTTGACATCGAGGTCGGTACCCTTCCCTTTCGCTTTAGGATGTGGGTCCCCTAGACTCTTCAGGCCAGTAGAGCGATGCTCCCCTGTGGCATCAGGGCGCGGGTCCCCTACCCGTGGCAGCGTTGCGACGTGAGGTATGATGAGCGTGACGCTCCTTTCAGCGGCGCTTGACCAATGTTGTAGATCGGAGTGGTTCGTAAAGAAACGTTGGGACTGGTATTCCCCTGCGGCATCAGGGCGCGGGTTTCCCTTGCCTCTCTATTTTGGTAGAGACGGGACTGCCCACGTTGTGGGCACGGGTTCCACGTATCGTTCGTATAATTGGAGATAGCGCTCCTCTGTCGTGCCAGGGTGCGGGCCCTCCATACTTATTGACCAAAGAGTAGTTACTCCCCTGTTGGACCAGAGTGCGGATCCTCTATCCGTGGAGTTGGCACTCCCCTGCCATGTCAGGGCGTGGGTCCTCCAGACGTAACGTATAGATGGATTGCATACTCTCTTATCGTGTTAAGGTGTGGGTCCTCTATCCTCGAAGTCGAAACTCCCCTATCGTTCTAGGGAGCGGGTCCTCCATACGTATTAACTCGGCAGAGTTGGTACTCCCCTGCCATGTCAAAGAGCGGGTCCTCTAGCCTGGGGTCGGTACTCCCCTGTCATGTTAGGGTGCGGGTCCCTCATAGTAAATGAGTTGGTAGAGTGGTACTCCCATGTCGTACCAAGGTGCGAGTCCTCTAGCCACAGAGTGGTACTCTGTCGTACCAGAGTGTGGGTCCTCACCTACGGAGCACTCCCCCATCTCCAAGTAGCAGTGGGAAGCGGGTCCTCCATTGGAGTTAGTGTTCCCTTGTCTCTTGAGTACAATTACGAGGAGCGGGTCTGTCCACTAGTTACATGCGATGCCTGGTTAGGAGTTAGTGCTCCTTCGACGGACTGAGGTGCAAGCCACTCCATACAGGAGCGATAGAGGTTCCGCGGGTTAGGAGCTAGTACTCTCTCGACTGCAGGGCAGTGGCGAGGTGCGGGTCCCTCCGTTTTCTCTCATTAGAGAGGATGTCCACCATACGTATTAACTTGGCAGAGTTGGTACTCCCCTGCCATGTCAGGGAGCGGATCCTCTAGCCTGGGGTCGATACTCCCCTGTCATGTTAGGGTGCGGGTCCCTCGTAGTAAATGAGTTGGTAGAGTGGTACTCCTATGACGTACCAAGGTGCGAGTCCTCTAGCCACAGAGTGGTACTCCTCTGTCATACCAGAGTGCGGGTCCTCACCTAGGAAGGAGCACTCCCCCATCTCCAAGTAGCAGTGGGAAGCGGGTCCTCCATTGGAGTTAGTACTCCCTTGTCTATTGAGTACAGTTACGAGGAGCGGGTTCGTCCACTAGTTACGTGCGATACCTAGTTAGGAGTTAGTGCTCCTTCGACGGACTAAGGTGCAGGCCACTCCATACAGGAGCGACAGAGGTTTCGCGGGTTAGGAGCTAGTACTCCCTCGACAGCAGGGCAGTGGCGAGGTGTGGGCCCCTACGTTTTCTCTCGTTAGAAAGGATGCACACGGTGCATAGTTTGGAGCAGCGCTCCCTAAACTGTGTGCAGTGGTGAGGGGCGGGCCTCTCCGCTTGGATTCTTACAGCCTTGCGCAGGGCGCGAGTTAGCGATGGCAGGACCTTTGGTGTTGGGCACTAGAGTTGGATCTAGTGAGTTGTTCCCGATGGAGCGTATCTCTCGAACGGGTGTCATCTGGGAAGGCTGAGCTCGTAGAGTGTGTTCTCCTGGTTTTGTGTTACCTTTAGAGCTTCGAGTAGAATCAAGTCGTTGGCTATGAGATCGGAACCTCATGAGACTTGGAGTCTGTGACGAGTATATCTAGGTGTTTTTTTGGGAGTCTTTGCGGTGTTATCACGTGTCTGGGTTGACGCTCCTTGTGGACTGAGCTGACTTGTCATGTATAGTCAAGGAGGGTTCAAGATGGAGTTTCTCTCGATTGGGTTCCCTCTTGGTAGGTCGAGCGAACTACTATCTTTCAATTGCTCCCTTTTTCTTTTGTGGTTTTTGGGGCGCCAAATGAGTATTTGTATACTCACCCCTGACGGGTTTTGTGCAGACCACGGGCCTTTCGACGGAGGACCCGAAGCAGGCGGAACTTAGTGAGCTAGATCGACCGAGGTATTTACCGAAGTTGGGCCGAGAAGCTTTCTGACAGTTGCATTTGACATTGATCAGCTCCTTCTGAGTAGATTGGACGCTTTTACAGTTTTCTTTTGGTGGGCGTGTGTTTTTCCCTTTTTACGCTTTCAGTACTTTTGTCGTACTCTGGTTTGGAATAGATGTATGCATACATTTTAGTTTTCAACTTTTTATATCTCTGCAATGTTGCATCAAGGTGTTTGTGGGTGCGTGCGTACAGGTACTTTAGGCAAAGGTCTCTCATCTGTGTAATATGCCTACTCGGCACTAGTCGCCAGCCCCTGGCCTATTGGAGGCAGGTTTGAAGAGTTGCGGTCCGGGCCCCGTTGGGTCGGGTCGTGACACTCACCCAAGCCACGGTGCCTGAATCCTAAGCTAGAAGCCTGATCTTCACAAACTAAATCCTCCCTCTCACTCCCCAACCCATCCCTTATTTAACACCCAGGGATGGGACCCTCCCCTAACAACCCCCAGTTGTCCGCCTACCCTAATTCAATTCCCTAATAATTCCAACCGATCTACAGCTGGCCTAACAACCCCTCTTATAGAGGAATACTGCTCTGCCCCTGAGCCTTTCCCCTACGTAACAACACCTCTCTCCCTTCCAACCACATATTCCTATCACTGTCATCGTCCCAAAAAACCACCTTATCCTCAAGATGATGGATCTCACGAGCATGTCAAGCGATCTCTCATATGCTCTATACTGCTGTATGGGCCAGCAATTCTCCATGTAACTTCCAGAAAAAAACTGCAGCGGGCTGAATCTGTAACAACTTGAACATTTATAAATGAAATTCCCCTTTTAAATGAGTAAATGTCTTATTAAGAAATGAAATTATAGAAAACATATACACTACTTTGGCTTTTGGCCCATTATAAGTTAAATCCTGACGGAATTAAAAGACCATTAAACATCATAACCGTTGATAGCATAGTCGTTATACAGTGATCGTATGATTAGTATATATATAGGGTTATGATAAATCCAATTGACACAGACATAAAGATGGTCTCGGCCAGTACGAACACACCCTATGAAGCTCATTTATCAGAGCCACCAAGAGAGATAGGATCGCTAGGTTTTGCCCTTGACCAAGCCAAAGCCCAAGTCGAGATTCAACAAATAAAGCACGAGCAAACCGTTTATGAGAGAAGTTCAAACTCAACGAGATCACGGTCTAAACCATGTTCGCCGAACCACCCCAAGAAAATCTTACCATCGCACAGCCTACCCTTAGGGCATTCGCTAGTGTAATAAAGGGTTATGTATGCAGACCCTAACAGTATGAATTTGTATATTTTTATTTTTAATAAAATAATAATTATACTTATCTTTTATTACTTTATAATGGTTAAATAATAAAGTTTGATAAAATTTGATTTTGATGCGATGAAACACAAATTGTATTTTTTGAGAAATATAGTTTTAATCAACACTTTCTTATTAATTCAAGAATTTTAAAAATAAATGATATTTTAATAAAATATTATTATTAAATAATAATTATTAAATATAAATGATAATATAATTTTACGAAGTCAAATGTAATTGTTATAAGGGTCCGAAAAATGTCATTGTCAAAAAAAACCAATATTTTTCAATAAATGATGATTATTTATTTAAAAGTATAAATTTTTCAAATTTAGAGAATTATTTTGATAAAATAAATATTATTTTTGAAATCAACTCGTCGAAATTATCCAACAATGAATTTTTCATAATTTTTTGTGACAGTCGAATTGTTGAATAAAATTTAAATACAATATAACTATACGGTATGTATTATAACATCATAAAAGCCCAAAAGTGATGTAATAAATACTATAAAGAATGTCTACGACCAAAATTATGTTTCCCCTTTAAAATAGGTGTTTTTAAAGTTATTTGATTAATTTTATAATCCCTTAATGAATCCTCCAAAACTTGTATTATATTTTAAGGTTTTAAATACTATAAAGAATATCCCCCCTTGTGGTGCTTTCAAGTATCTGATGTGTGGCGATAGGAATGCTATTTCATGTCTTCGACCTACGACTCGTGGGAAACCAATTGAAGGTTAACCCCCTTGAGCTCTGGCTCGTGGGAGGTACCTTTCTATGTCTGCATTTTTGGGTGTCGACCCGTGGGAGGTGGTAGGCAGCCCATTTTTGAGCCCTAGCTCATGGGAGGTGCCTTTCACTCTCTACAGGTGGTAGGGGGCCCATTTTTTAGCCCTAGCTCATGGGAGGTGCCTTTCACTCTACATTTTCAGGTGTCAACCCATGGAGAATGATAGAGAGCCCATCTCCAGCTGACCGCCCATGGGAGATGATATAGAGGGTTCATCTTCGAGCATTGGGCCATGGGGGGTGGGGGGATAGTATATCCTTCAACATTTGGGGTTACTAATTACCTTTTTGCTTTTACATGCACGATGAATATGTCACGCTTGATTTTGAAGGTATGTATCCTTTGTGGTTTTTGAAGCTTTGGGGCCATGGGAGGATGGATTGAAGCATTCTAGCTTGAATGGTTGTGTGTGCGCATGTTTCATGTCTACACATGTTAGTCCAATGGGGACTCATTTTTGTCCTATCGATGATGATAGGTGGTCACGGGCAAAGGATAACATGTTTGTGCTAGTGGAGGTCCATATGGTGTGACGTGTGGTTGAGGCTAGACTTCAAGGGTGTTGAGGAGTTGTTGCATGAGCGGCCAAGTGATGATTGTGAGATGGGAGAGGGTGGTACATTTAGCTTGAGTGATGAGTAATTTGGGTGATGGTGCAAGCATATTCTTTTGGTATTTTATTGGTGTGGCCTTTGGGTTACATTATCCAGGTTTGTCGTTTGTTTCAATCATCTCTTTATCTCTCATATTTACGGATTTCGCTTTATTATTATCATTGTTGTTTCTCTGTCATGGGGGCATGGGGGCATGGGGGAATGTTTTATCGTGCCTTTCGGAACTGGCTGAGAGGTGGCATAACTGTACATGAGCACATGCATACACATTATTGTTGAGCGATGGCATTTTGTATATTATGAGCAGATATAAGTGAAATTGCCATGTCTCCAACTACGGGTAATGGTTTAAAAATTCAGACAACTGAGCTGTTATATTCAACCCCCTGCACATATGCACTTGTGGTTACCGTGGGTGCATGCTTACAATGTTATTGTTTTTAATTTCAAGTACAGGTCAGAGCAAGTACCAGAGGGTGGCAGACTAGGGTCCTGCGGGTGGAGACAGAAGTTGGGTAGACGTGTTATCTCGTGACTGTATATATGGTCTTGGTGTTTTTGTTTTATTTCTTAATCGCCAATCCATGTTCATGTTATGTGAAACTCATAAAATAAAAGAAGCCCGCAGCATGCATCAAAAATGGAAAGCTTCGGCTATGAAGCTCCAATCACAGATGAACAAGCTTTCCACTTGCAATGTTCAATCTGAAGTTCGCGTCAAAGATCTTGTAAAATGATCATTTGCCTGAATTTTTAAACCATTACCCGTAGTTGGAGACATGGCAGTTTCACCTATATTTGTTTATAATATACAAAATGCCATCACTTAACATCCTGAAGCTTCTTTGTATTTTTTAAAAATAAAGCATCCAAGAATACCTCCTTAAGGTCGTGAAGAATTTCTTGATGACGAGTTAATGTATGAGAAAAAATCTCTGATCCTCCAGACGAAACCAATGCCTGCATATGTAAATTTACTTGCTGAAGCTGTTTCAGAAATGCATCTATGCCAGACTC
The DNA here is from genome assembly GCA_963277665.1 of Viscum album. Lineage (NCBI taxonomy): Eukaryota > Viridiplantae > Streptophyta > Magnoliopsida > Santalales > Viscaceae > Viscum > Viscum album. The sequence goes on along the minus strand of OY728142.1, from coordinate 1,516,503,200 downwards.
AATATCACTATCCTTGATATCATCTATTCTCCCGGAAACCAGCCTACGGTACATATGCATCTGCTCATCTAACTGGGATTCAAGTTTCCTCGCCTGCATAAAAAGTGGATAACACATGAAAAATAACACGGTTACAGATATAAAACTCTTAAATATGTCGAGGGGCGTTTTAAAAAAAACTATTAAAGATAACAAGAGATCGCAGGGAAATTTCTATGTAATTTTGATTAAAAATCGCTGCATGCTGTGAACAACAACGCTATTGTTCTCCTTAGTCAAATTTCAAGCGTTCCATCAAAGCAGACTGCAATGAGATTAGTGAAACGCAATTAGCGCCACTTGAATTCGCAATCCATGGAAAAGTAGTAATAATCACCGCGGGAAATGTTAGCACGATATTGGTCATGCGCTATTGGATTCATTTATGAATAAAGGACTGGTCTACATTTCTTAGCTTAAACCAGAATTCTCAACCGCAGGGCTGATGGGCTGAACCCTAATCGATCAACAGCTGAGGGAAGGAGGCTGGGAGATAACCTGTTTCCGCAGGGAGTCCCACGACGTGGGCTGATCCATCATTCCTTCCATCGCTGTAAAATAGACGGAGAGTGGTTAGTATGATACAGGAAAATGCTAACGATCTGCGGGATTCGGAGAAGACGCCGTGTCTGATCGATGGCCCCTCCCCTCACCCACCATTCTGATCTCTCCCAATTTCTCAATGACGACTGTCGTGGGACGGAAAGCATGTCGATATAGTCAAGAACGGCCGACAGATCAAATTGACAAGTTTTTAATGTTTTTTATTTTTTTAGTTAGTTAAAAAAAAATGCCAAAACACCCCTTGTATCCGGTTTAGGACCAAAAATCGTGAAGATATAGATGACCCTCCATATCGACATCAAGGAGAAGGTGACTCCTATACCCTCCCTCAAAATTTTCTAACATATGAACTGGCTCCCGAAAAAACAATTGATCCACCTCCAACTCATTATTGTCATCTTCTCTCAAACTCTGCTCGTCGTCGCCCTCCCTCTCTGAAGCTCCGCTCGTCGTCGCCCTCCTCTGAAGCTCCGCTTGTCGTCGCCCTCCTCTCCTGTGGACAACTTCTCGTTGTTGTCTCATTCGATCCTTATTCTTGTCCCACAAGTGATCTACTCTCGACATCTCATTCCCCATGTCATCGCCTCCTCTCCCCCACTAACTGCATATCATTATCGCCTTTCTCTCACTGCCTTGTTTCTCCAACCATCTTCCTTCCCCAATCACCCTCTTTCTGATGTCGTCTCTTCACAGTTGTAATCTTTTCTCATAGTCTGCTACATATTTCCCAATCAAGACCCCCCCCCCCACCTCATGTCTTTGATGTGCCTCCTAGAGAAATATGTTGTCCATGCACATTGACATCTCATGACCTTAAAGAAAGTTTTTATAAAGTTCATCCTTAGGGTTTCCATTGGTATATATGAGGTCAGGTTGTTTGCAATCATTTTCCCCCTGTGTTGTTTTCCATTTAGTTTGTTTATTGATGTTACCCAAAAATAATTTCCTTCAGTTCTGTTGTTGGGTAGAGGAGGCCAAAATGGGGAGGAAGGGATCCTCTAGGTTGACTAGATTTTGATATGTTTTTATTTGTTTTACAAAAGCACGATATATTTAGTTTGTGAGTGGATTTTGTTTTTCTATGTAATGTACAGGCAAAGCTTTTTTATTAAAAAAACAAAGGTGTATATAAAAATGTCAGATATGCTAATGATGGTGTATCAAATGCATGGTCGAAACTTTCCAGAATTGAAAAAGAAAAATATAATGCGGTAGTAAAGGAAGAGAGGGATGTTGCAATAGTCGAAAGACTGAGACCTCAATCTGTTTTAAATTCTAGATGTTCCCCAAAATTATTTAAAGTGGGTGTCGGTTATATTGTTAGAGATGGGAGATCAAAAGAATTGGTGATAAAAATGAGATTTGGTACATTGCTAGATTTTAAACGTCCTGTCAAAAGAGTTTTGTGAAACGCTTGTAGATGTCTTTGACCCTCCAACTTATTATATAACTAATAAAGGGAAGAAAATTAATATTATTGCGAAATATGTTAATTACACACTGGGCATTCATTTTGGAGAGAAAACTATCATTTAAAAAAGAGAGTGTCATGAGTACATAGAAATGAAAAATGTTTACATGGGGGAGAAGTTGACAGCTATAAGGGAAATGTTTTTTAGATATGTGAAGGGCGGGGTATTTGTTACGATTGTTATGTTGTTTACCTCGAGGACATCTTCAAATCCCATTTCAAGTTCATTTATCAATGAAATAAATATTGGGATGTTGTATGACCATCAATATGAGGTTGGAGAAAGGTATTGGTCAAAATTTGTTTTGTCAGAGCTTGTTTGCAAAGTGGCTTTGTACAAGAAGTTGGTGCACAAAGGCCAAAAGTATAAGCACATCGGTGGATGTTTGGTGGCACTGTTGGTATGTTTTAAAAATGTCAAAATATCTTAGTTCTATTTTTAATAGTTAATAAATTTATGTTACTGAGATTTATAACGCCATGCCCAGTAATCAGATCATACCACCACGTGACCTCACGCACCCCCCCCCCCCGAATGTCAGAGACTACCGATTAGTAGTGGGGGTCAAAGGAGTTACCGTGGGCAAGTTACACGCCTTGTATTAGAGTGCACAAGAATAATAAAATAATCAAGCATAATACACATCCATCCCGCCATGGTACACATAAATAATAAATAAATTGAACTTTCTATATGAAAATGAAAGACAGACATACAAGCATACAAGACCGATTGCCCATTGAGCTAATCACATATACAAAATAGACCAAGTAAAATAAATAAAGGCTGAGATAACAATACAAGTGACTTTACTACAAACCTCGTGCCTCACCTCATCCTGATCCCTTAATCCCATCTGAGTTGCTCTAGCTCGACCGCGTAACACCGGGCTCTTAGCCCAACTCGTGTCTGCAATCGAGTGAGAGTATGCTCGGGTACCCCAGTTCAATGACAATATGAGCAGGATATGAGTACATAACTCAGTAGGGCACCACCAATGCGGTTTCGCACCATACTAGGAATGTAGTGATATGTACATGTGAAATGATCATAATAAATAAACAAATTACTGAACAAAATAAACAAAACACTAATAATTCCTCCTTCAGCCCAATGTCAGAATGCCTCTAAGTGCATCGTGATGATTGTGTCATCCAGTATCCCAACTGCCCCAAGGGATTATACATATAACCAGGGCCAAGCCCAATAACCATCTTCGATTCTCACATCCAAGACACAACTAGAAAATCTAGCTACGACCATGGTTCTCATAGCCATAGTTGTTGTTGTTGTTGCAATAGGCATTTTCAATAGCCATGGTTTTAACTGTGGCACTAGGATGTATAGCCACAGTTTTAACTGTAGCGGTAGGGTATGTATAGCCACAATTTTAATCGTGGCAGTAGAGTATGTATAACCATGGTTTAAACCGTGGCATTATTTGTGTACAACTATGGTTAAAATTGTGGAAATTGGGTGTTACAACCACTATTTAAACCATGGCAATAACTAAAACCAGATCACAAGTAGAATTCGCCATTATGAAGTATACCATTCATTTTGTACAAAAATCCAAACAAAGAGATACCAGAAAACTAATACAACAACACATATAAAAGTGTCATTTTATATTCAATTAAAAAAATCATTGATATATAAATACATAAATTCTCAATAATGTCGTGCAATAGTTTCATATGAATCCTCATCAAATCCATCATCATCAACACTGATATCAATAATATTACCATCAACATCGACATGTGTGCCACCAACACCACTGTTATTAACACCAACACCCCTGTTATCAACATCAACACCCCACCATCACCACCAGCATCCTCACCATCATCATCATCCTCCCCACTAGCATCATCAACACCAACTACACAATTATCACCATTCTCATAAATCAAGCGTAAAATCGATAAACATCCATCCATTTCTGATGCACCCTCTGGCAGAAGTGAAGAGCATATAGTTGATATCACTTTGATCAATTGGTCATTTTACTTTTTTTACTTCTATCAAGACTCTTGTTGAACTTGTTGCTTAGCTGTCTCAATGGAGACATTTAACTATTCTTAGGTAACCATTACTACAGTGTTTCTGGAAGTTTCAATACCCAGAGACCGGTATTTAGGTGACATGATTTTCTTTCCAGGTTTACAACAAACTCTGACACTATGCTCATCACCTATGACCCGATGTAAATAATCAGTTGGTCCAAATGTGTCTGGCTCCTTCTACGCTAGAGTTTATAGAGCATCCTATAAAAGGGTGTTGTCATTTTAGTAGATAAACATGAATATAACTTATAAAATACAAACAAACAAAAAAATTAAAAACAGTATTACAATTTTCTCCCATGTTTTCTGATTCACAGTGCTTCCATATTTCTTTTTTCTATCGATATAAAAAAAATGTTGATCGATGAACATATCCATCAATATTCAATGTCTGTTTCTGCATGAAAAATCAAAATAAATCAATGAATATATATATATATATATTCAATGTTAAATGATATATTACCCATGGTAGTTCATGATATGGAATTGAAGTGTGCCCCAAAGTATGAATATAGTTCATGTCGCTCTTATTTTTTGTGTTCCTTTCAAATGATTCCTACTAGTAAACAAAAATATAATAGCATTTTAACAAGTCACAAGGGATAAATCATCACCATTTCTACTTAATAATTAAACAAGTTCGAGACATGACTCAAATAATCAGGTTTGTCAAATTTCATAAAACCAAACACACTTATAAGCACAAAATTTAAATTCAATTAAAAAATCAACTAGTTAATTCTAAATACTATGAAATTAACATCTCAGATTCTAATCAATCAAAAAAGTCAGCACCAACCAATGGAAAAAAGAACAAGAAAACTCTATTTTTTATACCATCATTAAACATTAATGCAACAGATGTGAGAAATAAATTTTAAAAAGAAAATCAAACAAGTGAACTGTACCAAGGTAAATTTGAGATGTTTTAATTAAGTTCAATACAATTCTATTTGTTTTGGTTTTATTCATTACATATTCTTCATTAACAAAGTGGTGTCAATAGATGTTTCTTAAAAAGGAAAAGTGGTATGACTCACACACTTATTGTTTCATGGTTACTCACTAACGATCTTGTGAAGGTGTGATTGAGATCACAATGAGAGTTATTTGGTATAAGCTTAATGTTATGGTTGTTTGATGTGAATGGAAGCGAGTGAGTGAAATGGAAAACATTAATGTTATTAACTTAAACTCTTGTTTCCTACATTGAGTTCCAACTCTTTGTTAAGTGGTAAGTTCAATTGCTGAAAATTTTCAAGAGTGAAGCTATAATTTCAAGAGGTTTTTGAACTTAAAAGAAAAATATTGATTTTTTTTGAACAAGTGATTTTAGAAAAATTAAAAAAAAAGGATCTATAAGTGGTGAAAGGTTGTGAAGGGGTTGTATTGCAAAAGGGGAGCTTAGTCTCTCTAAATCTAGTCTAAGGACTATACTTACAAAGGGGGAGAAGATCTATTAGTGATACTCCTATGAATTTTAGTGATAAAGGGGGATATTTTCATGTACATAATGGCATAAAATTTTCATAAACATTCATAGAACAATTTGTGTGAAAGGTGTTGGGTTCCTGCCAAGTGTGGAAACCACTTTCAGGCTAATAGAAGGAGTCTAAAAAATTGACAAAATCCGAAGGCCAGAATTCCAGAATATGATGGGGTGGTGGAACGAAAGCAATAAGTTTGAAAGATCGAAAGTTGGGAGAACTGGATGCAGAACCAGATAGGGTTACTGGATGTTGAATCATTAAGAAGTGCTTACTAGAGTAAGTGTGGGGAAAGCTAAGAAATCATGAGATCTATAGAAGTTGGCATCATCCACTTGGAGGACAGTTTGAGGCGGTAGAGATACTTAATCAAATAGAGGATCATCCATGAAGATTGGTTGATCTGGAATTCATCCTGCAAAGATCAGCTGATGGAGACAACCAGGAGCACTGATTGGTCACTCCTATAAAGGGAGGACGAATCACTTGTGATTGAATGACTGAAGAATTTAAATCATCCTCTATTTCCTCTGAATAAAATCAAAGGATCATTTCCCCATGGATAATGACACAATTCTGAACCACATTAATCTATTTTTGTTCTTTACCTAATGTTTGTATTCCTATCATTGTTTTTGTTGATATCATTTTCAATGTCTGGAAGGAGGGTGTAGTGGTGAGGTTATTTGGAAGCAGTTTATTTTTCAAGTTCCAGATGTTATTACATGAGTTCATTTTGGATTTTTTTTCCACTTTCATAAGTTCCAACAAAGTTGTTTCTAATGATTTTATCAGAAGCATGAATCTCCTCTTAGACCCAACTAGTGGTATCAGAGCTCAAGATTAGAGTGATCCGAATGGCCAAGCCATGATTGAGGTGTTTCATATATTAGTTCAATACCAACATCCCACCTTCAACCTTGTAGGAGAACCTCAATAAAAAATTCATGATCTTTTTCCATTACATTGTTCAGAAGTTAGTAAGAGTTCACATATTCTGAAGAAATAGTGTCATATGAAAGTAAGGTCCTGTTGGAGAAGTTTGATAAAAATAATTTTAGATTCTAGAAAATAAAGATAGAGGATAATCTATTGTAGAAGGAGCTTGATCTTCTACTAACTAAAATCGATGAAAAAGGAGGAATGGAAGAGGTTCGATAAGAAATAACTTTGATTGATTTGAAAGTCACTCAATCGAAACGTGGCATACAACATCTAGGAAGTGAAAAAAACATCGGATATTATGAATACCTTAGCTATCATGTATGATAATCCCACAATGATGAACAAGGTTTTTTTTGTAAGGATACTATTCAATATGAGAATGTTAGAAGGAAGGTCTAAAGTCGATCATATAAACGACCTCAATGTGATTTGAAGTTAGTTAAATTCAGTGAAGATAACTTTTGGGAGACTCAGTTTGGGCATCATTTTTTCTTTCTTTGCTTCCAAAATCTTGGGATGTGATAGTGACCACTATGAGTAACTCTAGCGGAAAAGATGACTTGAAGTTCACAAATGTTCATGACTTAATCTTGAATGTATAAATTCATTATAAGGAGATCCAAACATCTTCCAAAAACATGTATAATGTAGATGGGATAAGAATATCCACAATATGAAAAATTTATCAGAAGGGGAAAGGTGGGAGGAACCATAGTGGGAGTAGCTCGACAGATAGTGTTATCCTATGTTGTTATTGTGGGAGAAAATGTCACCTGAAGAAAGATTGTAATGAATGGAGGGAAACCTCCAGAAGATATGATTTCAGAAGTGGGTCCACAAACCCTGTATCAGAAGATGAGAATAATTTACTTATTAGAGTCTATAATTCATTGAAGAATTGGGTAATAGACTCTTAAGTTTCATTAAAATCAACCTATTAAAGGGGAAGCATGAGAGATTATACTTCCATAAGACTTGGAAAGGTTCATCTTGCAGGTGATAAGGATCTCAAGATTATGGGGAAAGACAACGTTTCAATCCAGACAAGGGACAAAAGCATGCTGGAGTTGAAGGAACATACCAGGGATAAGGAAACATATGATCTTAGTAGGATTAATTGATGATGCAATATTCTCAACTATGTTTGCGAATGGCGCGTAGAAAATTTCATGTGGTGCCATGGTTGTTGAAAAAGGAGTGAAGGGAAGAACTTCGTACTTTAGAGGAGTATCAGAAGGTGAAAATCATGTCAAAGAAATAACTTCTGCTAAGTCATGACATGATCATATGGGGAATCTCACTGGGAGGGGGATAGAGATCCTTGTTGTCAAAGGATTGTGAAAGTATGGAAGCATGGAGTTCAGAACGTTCAAGAATCATGACTTCATAAAGCAGTGAAATGCGTCCTTCCAAACGGAAGGGAAAAAACACCAAAGCATCAGAAGTTAGAGTAGGTCCACATGAATGTTTGGGGACCAGCCTCAGTGCACTCTCATAGAGGTTCAATCTTCTATGCGACCTTCATCGATGATTCTATATGAAAATTTTGGGTGTAATTTCCAAGGAATAAGTCCGAGGTGTTTGATAATTTCAACCAATAGAGGGTTATGGTGGAAAAGGAGATCAAAAGAATGTTAAATTGATTACGGTCAAATAATGATGGTGAGTATGAAAGTAGGGAGTTCCAAATATTTTACTGGAAGAAGGGGATTTGGTTCAAGAAAATTTTGCCAGGAACTCCAGAACATACTGTAGTTTTAGAAAGAATGAATCGAACTTTGGTGAATAAATCAAGGGGGTTTCTGAGGGTTATAGGCATAGAAGAAGCGTGCGATGAGTCATGCCCAATATTGTTTTTTGTCAAGATCGATGATCAATCCAAGGTTTACATGATTATGAATGTCATGATCAACATAATTGAATCAAAGAAAACAAAAAAGGGATAAAATATTGGAACCAAGCACAGGATCATCACATATTATTTATAATTAATTTAAGAAAATAAAGAATTTCCTTATGAGATATTCTTTATTTGTTGATGAATATGAAAATGGATCTATGTTGCACTGTTTTTATGTTATAGGAATCAAGGGAAAATTCCCTTTAGCGGTGATCCACATGTGTTTCGCAAATATCCAAACGTTGTCGTAGGAACCTCTAGGTGTTAGAGCGACAAATCCTAATGCTTGTCTAATTCATCTTTGATTACCTCAAGAATCTCTTTTAAAGGATTATTCTTTATCTCTCTAGACTTGAGATAGGAAGGTGGAGGAAGATCGAACTTCATTCTTGAGAGTGTTCTTCAAGAGGGGTCGCTCTAGGGATTGAGAGGATTCTCTTTGGATGTCGATGTGCACAACACAAATGAAATTAGCTCTCTTGAAAAATAGTATAATTGAGTTTATATACCGCTAGGGTTAGAAATAAATAATTTTACAAGTGCCCCTTATTATTTATTTAATCCCTATGTAACCCCATGTCAATAATATTAATAACAATATTATTATTTCTCAACATGTTCTAAACTCGTGAATTTAAATTAAATATTATTTATTTAAATAATATTCAATATATATTATTTCTCATCAAACCTATAAAATTGGTCCTCCATTCCTCCATAATATTTATCGGGCCTTAAATAATGACTATTTATTTAATAAATAAATATCACTACATTATTCACCAATAAATAAATAAATATTATATTTATTAAATAGTAAATAAATATTATATTTATTAAATAGTAAATAAATATTTATTAAATATTCTGCTCACATAATATTATCTCAAAAAACCGGTGATGAAATATATGCAATCAAGAAAACATGAATAATTATTAAACAATGTATGAGAATAATATTTATTAAATTTGTTAAATAATAAATAATAATATATTATTTAACTGATATTCTAGATACACTTAGTGCACAACCCTCTAGGTCTCTTTCTCAGTGGCATCAGGTAAAACAGCCTAAAGTCCAAGGTTATCATCTAACAACACGCCAAGACACCCATAGAGAAATAATTTAATACTGTAATGACATAATACCTTATATGGATGCTCACTATGTAATATTATATCTTTATCACAATATCACTAATCAAGCAGGTTGCATAATGGTGCCATCAATCTATATGCTCGATGTCTCTTTCTTTAACTTTATAGAAATCAAACTTGCTTATTGAACACCATGGACATGGATTTATTTAGACTATATAATTTCCATCAAATGTCCTGAGATATCAACTTCCATTAAAGAACATAAGGTAAAAATCCTTTCTCGCATTATTCATTAATGAAACATTACTTGTGACACACCCAACACATCTTACCTCACTGTGAACATATGTCATTATGGTTTTCATTAATACATCAAAGTACATTAATTATAATACTAATTAATAATAATAACAAAGTATAAGGATCAATACACATGTCTGTAGATAAGAACATCCAATGACACATATAAATATGAATCTCCTACTAGCGGGTGTCGTTCTCATAATATCCAACATTGGATATTACTAAGGTCATACACCATGATAAGGTGCCTCAGAGTCCTATGAGTATCCACCCCTGATATCTTGTATCATTTGTGTCCCTCAAATGATTTTTTTTCTGGCTATAGAACATATATTTAAGAACACTGTCGTAACACTTCTGGGTTCTCATCATAGTGGGGAACTGCTATGACCTTTCAGTGTGATAGCTACTCTTAATACATTATCACATTCTATATTACACAGAAGACCAATCATGATGTGATAAAGAGTTTATTAATATTCAAATCTATGAATACATATTATCATAAAGTACATGAAATTTGGTTTTAGGGCACCAACTCCAACAGACTCCCACTTTCACTAGAGTCAACTGCTAACAACCTTCAGTGCGCTAGCTCTCACATGATACTCATACTTCTGTTGATATAGGACTTTAGTCAAGAGGTCCATTATGTTTTCTTCTATGATAACTCTTATTACTTTAAATTCACCCCTTTTATAAAAATCCCTCGAGAGGTGATACTTTTGAAGTATATGTTTTTTTCCATTGGTGTGACCTTGGCTCTTTTGTAAGACCCACTGCTGTAATATTATCTCTATACAATGTGATAGGGTCTTTACTAACAGGTATCACATCAAGCTTCTAGAAAAAGTTTTGAATCCAAAAGGATTATTTTACTACATCAAAAGACACTATATACTTAGACTTCAATGTAGAATCAATGACTTCAGATACTTGTGATAAAAATAATATCCTGACTGCAACTTTAGATTATTATGATTAGTTTGAAAACTAGCATCAGTATAATCCCTAATGGCCAGCTCCCCATATCCTTTATACACCAAGAACATATCCTTTGTTCTTATCAGATACTTGAGGATAACCTTAACAACAGAACAATGTTTTTATCCTAGATCTTACTGATATCTGCCTATTATGATCAATAAATAGGCAACATCAAGTCTAGTATATAACATGACATACATGATTGATCCTATTGATGAAGCATATGAGAACTTACTCATTATATCTTTCTCTTTTTGTGTTTGAGGACACATTTTATGAGAAATATGTATACCACGTGACACTGGAACCAAACCCCTCTTAGATTTTTCCATACTAAATCCTTTTAGTATCTGGTCAATGTATGTATGAATGATCTTGATCCCTAGAATATAGGCTACTTCACCTAAGTCCTTCATAGAAAAACACTTTTTCAACCAGTCCTTAATAGACAGTAAGACTGATATTTCATTTCCAATAAGTAATATGTCATCAACATATACTACTAGGATAACAACTACATTCCCATTAAACCTCTTGTAAACACACAACTCACATTCATTCTTAATGAAACCAAATTCTTTTATAGCTTCATTGAATCGAATGTTCCATAAACTAGATGCTTACTTCAATCCATAAATGAATATTTTAAACTTTAAAATCTTTTTGGAATCACTTGGAGTCACAAACCATTCTGTTTGTATCATATAGACATCTTCCTCAAGGTTCCCATTAAGGAAAGTAGTATTGACATCCATCTGCCAAATTTCATAGTCATGGTAAGCTGCTATAGTAAGTAAAATTCTAATGGATTTAAACATGGAAATTGATTAATTTTTTTATCATAGTCAATTCATTGATGCATTTTAAACCCTCTAGACACTATCCTTGCTTTATAGGTATTTACTTTACCTCACATGTCCAATTTTCTCTTGAATACCCATTTTCACCCTATAGGCTTTACATCAACTAGCACATCGACCAAAACCCAAACTTGGTTATGATACATGGAATCTATTTCATAATTGTAATGACCCAGACCCGAACAACCACCCGAACAGTGCTAAATGGGTCGGGTGTCACTACCTTAGGCGCACCTCCCCGAATGCCAAAGGCTCCCGACTAGCAGTGAGGGTCTTATAGGTATAGTGGAGAGGTTATACCCTCTCGGAGGGTAATAATGGTACTAGTCTGAGCAAAAATATAAAACATGCAGCGGAAAATAAAGGACTCAACAGACTCGAACCAGACTCGCAGATCGGAAACACATACAATATCGATAAATAGCGGAAGAAATAAATATAAACAACAACATCGGAAATAAACACAACAGCATGTTGATCACACGTAACTACTAATGAACAACAAACATGCATCCAAAGTAGGTCAATACTAAAGGGGGCGCCAATGGATAACCAACTGTATCTACAATCAAGTAAGCATGTTGATACATAAAAGAATGAAAAACAAAGTAAACTCCAGCTAGGCAAGACCTCAGGGTCCATACCATCTCCATGCAACAACTAATGCAGTCCAGCTCCTGAAGCTGAACTCTTTCCTGCACGTAAATCCATAAAGTCTACACGCATCCCGAAGGGCCTGTGTAGGGTGTGAGACGAATCTCAGTAGGATACCACCCAACGGTGCGTACCTAATATAAGTGTTTAAGAAGGAATACATTTATAAGGAAAGTAGTAAACAGAATGATGCATAAATAAACACAGACTCCACTGGTGCTCAGCAGCCACCATGGAGTGTCACCTACTTCGGCCAACGCCGAAATCTCTATCATATAACTCGGCACCATGTGCCCCCTAACACCGCATGTCACAAGTACTGACGTCCCGAAGGCACGCCCAAGAAACAGTAACCCGGAGGAACAATGACGCATGTCCTCAATAAGTAACCGGAGGGACAACGATGTCTGCCCTCAAATAAAGTAACCAAATGGACAACGATGTCTGCCCTCAATTAACATAACCGGAGGGACAACGATGTTTGCCCTCAAATAACGTAACCTGAGGGACAACGATGTCTTCCCTCAAATAACGACAAGCCTCTTCCCCCAACTTGATAACCTTAATGCTATCCCATGAAGGCTCCTCACCTCCCACGTGGCTTCCTATGGAAAGCACCCCAAAACCAATAGTACCTAAACCGCAACTAACAGGGGCCTCTACCCACACGAGTGGTCAAAACCACCTCATCACAGAGTCTCTCTATGTACGCACTACTCAAAGTTTCTGGGTGAGTGGTAATCACCAAAATAGTACCCAAGCCACAATATCTCTGACACCTCGTGTCCCTACGACCATGCATGTAACATCCCGCCCCTACCTCATTGGCTTCAGGAGGCAGTGAGGGCTACTTGGCCTTAAGAGACATTCCCAAGACGCCAAAGGCTGGCAATGAATGCGGAGGGCTTCAAGATCAAGTTGGGGAACGATTTGCCCGTAAGACAAAACCAACAAAACCATCCACTAACATCCACTATATGATGCATGTCAATTCAATTACCCAACCATGCAATCCAAAAAGACAACAAAGTTGTTCCACAAACACAAATCAAAACAAATACAACTAGACATGTCCACACAACATCAGAGTACACTACGGAAACTAAACCACCAAACACCACAAGCCATGACACCACCATAGCTCCACGCCAAGCTCCAAGCTCCAAGCTCCACCAAGGGATCACAATGCTCCACTAAAGTAGGTTGATGCCTTACCTTTTCCCACATCACGGTACATGACATTTGCAAAGACACCACAGTGCCAAAGCAGGGGGTGAGTACTAAAACTCAGTAGGATTTCCCCAAATGACTTCCCTACACACGCCACTAGGATAAAACCGTTATCACATTTATATAAAACAATTTATATAAATTAAATCAAAAGTGCAACCATTTTCATGAGCCAAACATGCCCTTACCAAGCCATTACACCCAACCAAGCAACCAAGGGAAAGCCAACCAAACATGCCACAAGACATTTCATCATTCACACATTAGCACAACAATTTCCAACTTTCAAAGAAATGCACAACAAAACAACCAAAATGGTGGGAATTCCACCCAACCCGTTCGGGTCATGTAATCTCTTAAGCCTACGGGCCATGTAATCTCTGAGCCTACGGGCCTTGTAAGGGTTCCCTCTCATCCCTTGAAAGAGGGGTTATCAAAATCAATAAAAATAAAGGCTTTCGGGCCATTCAGGGCACCCAACCCGTTCACCCATTCACACCAGAACAATCAAAACGGTGGGACTTCCGCCCAACTCATTCACCCATTCACAACTAGCGGTACTTCCCGACCACTACTCGTATGGTGGTTCTTCCGACCACTATCCATCCCCTTTTTATAGTGAGACTTCCCACCCACTCCCATACAACATTTCAATCAAACCAAACCAAGCATAAACCTACCAAGGTCACGATAACATGAAATCAACCAATTCCATTGCATATCAATCCACTTCAATAAATCACCCATTTATTGAAAACCATTTTCCATGCCAAACAAAATTCCAATAAAACAACCCTTTTATTGAAAAACTTTTCCATCAATAATTTTCAAAAATCAACCATATCATCCTGTTTTAAAATCTTCATTTTAAAATCCACAAGAATAGCATTTCACTATAAAACACCCTTTTCCCCAAAAATCCCCAAAACATCACCCAAGGGATTTCCAACCAATTTCGCACAAAAATTCACAATTAATTTTCAGAACAACAATTAATTGTAACAAATAAACACTAGTTCTAACCAAGTGGAGTCTAGAGAGAATCCACCTACCTTTAGGGTTCCCGAGAAATCGACCCACACATCACCACACCTCAAATCCGGCGAACGCACCACTGAAACCTCTCTAGGTCCCCTTTCCCTAACATCCACAAGACTTAATATTAACATCCAAGGAAACCACAACCCTATATCTACACACAACAAGTGTAGATCTAGAAAAACACTAAAGAGAGGGATGTAGATCTAGAGGAAAACACAAAAGAAACAAGAGGAGAGACTTACTCGAGAGAAACCACCTTCAAACTGCCTTGAAACCCCTTTGAAACGCTTCCAAATCGAGTGGGAGAGCACCCTTAACCCCTGAGAACCCAAAATCCCGAGTGAGGCTCGAGTGGGAGGAAGATTAGAGTGAAATAGGTTAATCCTGAGGGAGCCTGGAACTTATAACCCTATTTTTAAGTGGTCGCACGGTTAGCCCGCACGGTTTGGAAAATTGTGCGCTAACCGTGTGCACGCTACTGCCTCGGGAGCAAGAGTTCGCACGGTTTCCTCGCATGGTTTGGAAAACCGTGCGCCGACCATGAGAAGCCTACTATCTCCCCTGCACGGTTTTCTAGGGAACCCGCACAGTTTCCACTAACCATGCTCAAACCGTTCACCCCTCTAAAAGGCTCCAAACTCATCCAAAACCATTCCAAACTCTCCCAAACTCTTCCCAACTCATCCCATGTACTTTAAACACATAAAAATGCATAAACAAAGGCCACATACCTCAAACAGGGGGTACTTCATTCTCCCCACCATTGGACTTTCCATCCTCAAAAAGTAGTGAACCCGCCCTTTGCCGAAAGAGCTCGGGCCACTACTCGACCATTTCTTTCTCTCGCTCCCAAGTCTCCTCTTGAATCTGACCATATTTCCACAAAACATGAACTAAACTGATTCTTTTACCACACAAGACTTTCTCTTTCCTATCCACAACCCGCACTAGCACGTGCACCAACAAAGCATCTGGTTCTAGCTCAACATGATCCCATCGAATCACATGGTCATGATCCAGCTGATACTTTTTCAACCGTGACACATGAAACACATTGTGTACCACACTGAACCTAGGTGGAAAATCCAAACGATAAGACACCTCACTAACCCACTCAAGAATCTCAAAAGGTTCAATATACCTCGAAGATAAATTTCCATGCTTACCAAACCGACGATGTCCCAACCTAGGAGAGATCCTCAAGAACACATGATCACTCACCTCGAACGACAAAGGTCGTCGACGATGATCCACATACGATTTATGACGACTCTGAGTCGTCTCCATTATCTTCCTGTTCAACTTGATTTTCTCCATCATCTCCTAGACAAGGCTTGGTCCAACCATCAAGGACTCACCCATTTCCACCGAACATAGTAGAGAACGACATGAACGCCCATACAATGCTTCAAACGGAGCCATCTGTATGGATGCCTGATAAATGTTATTGTATGAGAACTCAACCAACGATAAGTGCTCCTCCCATGAGCCACCAAAATCCATGACACAAGCCTGCAACATATCCTCCAGAGTTTGTATCGTCCTCTCAGATTGACCATCCGTCTGAGGGTGATACGCCATACTCATTGTCAACTGTGTCCCAAGGGATTGCTGCAAGGATTTCCAGAAACGAGATATAAACCTCAGATCTCTATCTGATACAATCGAAACTGGAACACCATGTATCTTTACCACCTCCCAGATATAAATTTTGGACAGATCCTCCACCGTATAAGATTCACGAATCAGGATGAAATGGGCCGACTTCGTTAGCCGATACACCATCACCCAAATGGCATCGTGCTTTCTGACCGTTCTTGGGAGACCTGTAACAAAATCCACCGTTATCTGCTCCCACTTCCAAATAGGTATTGGTAAAGACTGTAACATTCCTGCTGGCCTCTGATGCTCGGCCTTGACCTGCTGACAAGTCAAGCATCTCGAAACAAACTCAGCCACTCTTCTTTTCATGCCAGCCCACCAAAACTGCGGTTTCAATGCTTTATACATTTTCTGAATTCCAGGATGAACAACCCACCTGGAATGATGATATGCCCTGAGAAGATCCTCCTGAAAAGCAACTGGTACAACCATCCGATTTAGAAAACACAAAACTGAATCTCCATTCAGTTGCCAACCCTCAATGGTCTCCCCACCATTGAGTCTCGACCCCATGGTCAAACACTCAGGATCAGATATCTGTGCATTTCTAACCAGGACAACCAAGTCAGGAATCAACAAAACTGGAAAGAAGACCACTCTATCGCCCTAGTCCTCACATTCCAACCGCATATCAGCTATAACCGACATCAACTGCCACTGGTTTGGTGCCTGTTTCACCACCTAAGAATATTATTTTCTACTTCCACCACTGAATTTCCCTTACCAGGTGTGTAAATCAAGTCAAAATCAAACATCTAGAGATATTTCATCCATATCCTTTGCCTCAAGTTCAAATCCATTTGTGAGAAAATATGCTTCAAGCTCTTATGATCTTTATATACCGTGAATTTCTCACCAAAGAGATAATGACGCCACACTTTCAAAGCATGGACCACTGCTGCCAACTCCAAATCATGATTTGGGGTATTTCTTCTCATTTACTCTTAACTGCCGTGATCCATACGCAACCACATGATTCCCTTTCATGAGAACGCACCCCAACCCTGATCCCGATGCATCGCAATACACCACGTACCCTTTTCCTAATTCTGGCAAAACCAAGATTGGTGCTGATGTAAGACGACCCTTTAGCTCTTAGAAACACTGTTGAAACCGTTCATTCCACTGGAATGGAACATTCTTTCTTGTCAAAGCTGTCATCGGTGAAGCCAAAGGTGAAAAATCATGAACAAAACACCGATAATACCCAGCTAGACCCAGAAAACTCTGTATATTAAACACATTCTTTAGAGGTTTCCACGATATAACAACCTCTATCTTTTCTAGATCCAATGAAACACCTCTTTCAGAAATCACATGGCCAAGAAAATGAACTTCCTATATCCAAAAGTCACACTTTGACAATTTGGCATACAACCGATGATCCCTCAAGATCCCCAACACTGTCGCCAAGTGCTTCTCATGATCTACCCTTGTCTTTGAATACACCAAAATATCATCTATAAACACCACCAAAAATGAATCTAGATATCTCTGAAATATCCAATTCATCAATGCCATAAACACCACTGGCGCATTCATTAGACCAAAGGGCATAACCACATATTCATAATGGCCATATCTACTTCTGAAAGCTATTTTAGGAATATCCTCCTTCCTCACCCGCAATTGATGATATCCCGACCTCAGGTTGATCTTGGAGAACCACTGGGCTCCCTTCAACTGGTCGAAAAAATCATCAATTCGTGGAAGTGGATATCTATTCTTTATCATAACTTGGTTAAGTCTATGATAATCAACACATAGCCTCAAAGTTCCATCCGCCTTTTTCATAAACAACATCAGCGCTACCCATGGAGACGTGCTAGGCCAGATAAAACCTTTGTTTTCTAACTCTTCCAACTGAATTTTCAATTCCCGCAATTCAGCTAGTGTCATCCGATAAGACAGAAGTGAGATAGGACTGGTCCCCAGAAGGAGATCAATCGTAAACTCCACTTCTCTTACGGGAGGCAACCCAGATAATTATTCAGGAAAACAAATCCATGAACTGATCCACCACTACCGGAGGAACACTATGCTCAACATCCTCTACCAATTCCAATAACAAAACCACCAACTGATACGATAACGTACCCACTTCTGGTGCCAACAAACCCATTGCACCCTGCCTTTCATGCTTCTCTCCTCTAAAGAGATGTCTAACGCCATCGTGTGTCGTAAAATCCAATGTTCATGCATCACAATCGATGTGGGCCTTAAAAGACACCAGCCAATCCATTCCCAAGATTACATCATACCCATCCATCTCAAGCATTGAGAAATTCCACACCATCCCAACCTCGCCCACAACGATACAACATTCTCTACACAAGAAGGCTCAACACTCTTTTCGACCCAGAGGATTTTGAAGTTTCAAAACCGAGGGAATCATTTCTACCGTTAAACCCAGCAAATCAACCACACGTTTAGCAATAAAAGAGTGTAAAGCACCCATATCAAACAACACTTGCATCAAGGTAGAATTTAAAAGAATAGTACCTCGCACCGTGGATGGTCCCGACTGATCATCCACCACAACCTGCTCAGCTCTGAACACATGTTTGCTTGCCACACTCTGCTCTTTATTGCTCTGCTGAGGCGTCATGGTATTCTGAGAATCACCATGACCCACTTTACTCTACTGATGAGGGATGTGTTGTTGTCCCCATCCCGTCAAAGCATACGACGTCTGCGATCCCTGAGGAGTGTCACGCGCACCCGAACTTGGAGCATTCCAACAATAACGCTGTATACGCCCCATATGATTACAATTATGACATGATCGAGGTTGTTCTGCACAATCCCGCTTGATGTGGTTCGTAGAACCACACTGAAAACATCCTGGCTTGCTCTGGGACTTCGGAGGAAGATTTACCGATCCTGTCATCAAATTCTATGCCATATTCCCACCCTGGGAATAAGTGTCCCTCCTTCACTTGAACCCAGCACTAGAGTTCCCACTATTACCCATGGGTACCACCATGCTTCCCCCGTCCGGAGCTCCCAACAGATCCCGCTCAGCCACCGAGGCTCTATTCACCATCTCTGTGTAATCATCTATACACAGTACCACTATCTTTGAACGGATTTATTGCCTTAATCCCGCTTCAAAGATCCTTGCCTTCAATGACGTGCTACCCACCACCTCAGGTGAAAACCGCACTAAGTTCATAAACTTAGCTGCATACTCCGTCACAGACATAAGCTCTTGCTTCAAACTGAAGAAATCAGTCGTATGTTGAATTCTGAACGTATGTGGGTAGAATTGTTTATTAAACAATTCCTCAAAGCCTTCCCACATCATACCCTGGTCCTTCCCCGCTTGGACTACCAACTCCCACCACTGAAGGGCAAGATCTTCCAACATATATGTGTCCAACTTCAATTTTAACTCTACCGGAGTTCCCAAGAACTCGAAGATCTTGTTCATTCTATTCAACCATGCTTCTGCCCTCTCCGGCTCTAAATCACCCCTGAAGATGGGTGGATTCTACTTTTGAAACTGAACTGCGTGATCCACATGCCTTGGTTCCTCCACTTTGTTTCCACTTTCCACAACTTGGAAAGCTTTCACTATGCTTTGCACTAGCTGCTGGTTCACCTGAGGCTCAGGTGATACCACATTCTCAACAGCCTCCTCCGGTTAGTCTCTATGACGCCTACCCGATGCCATTTCTATAAACAGAAAACAAACAACCATGAGTCTCACATCCGTAGACATCATGAAATTCCATTTCAAATCACATTACACAACACTTTCACAACAAGTCTTTCCACCAGTTCACATTTTCCACATGTGCCATGTTTCACCATTTTGAAAACCAAACCATTTTCAAAATACCAATTTATTCACATTACAATTTCACACATTCATATCACATCATAAATCATTATACCTCAATGAAATATGCATCCTAGTGGGAAGTCATTTTTACCATGCATGCCATGCTCATCTCATTGGCTACACCCATGACAATGAGATATCCAATGCCTATAAGTGTCTCCAAAACACTTATGTACCCAACTCCCTGGTAACTTGAATTTCATCATAAAAGGGTTAGCTACGTCCTTTTATGCTATACATTCCAAGTTCCGACAATCCCATGCCTTGCTACCATCCCGACTCAAGGAATGTAACTGAACGAATGTCAACACCAAATCTGAGAATCAACTCCAAAGGACCGAACAAACTGATACCACTTGTAACATCCCACCCCTAACTCATTGGCTTGAGGAGGCGGTGAGGGCTACTTGGCCTTAAGCGACGTTCCCAAGATGCCAAAGGCTGGAAATGAATACCGAGGGCTTCAAGATCAAGTTGGGGAACGATTTTCCCGTAAGACAAAACCAACCAAACCATCCACTAACAACCACTATATGATGCATGTCAATTCAATTACCCAACCATGAAATCCCAAAAGACAACCAAGTTATTCCACAAACACAACTCAAAACCAATACAACTAGACATGTCCACACAACATCAGAGTACACTGCGGAAACTAAACCACCAAACACCACAAGCCATGACACCACCACAGCTCCACGCCAAGATCCAAGCTCCAAGCTCCACCAAGGGATCACAATGCTCCACTAAAGGAGGGTGATGCCTTACCTTTTCCCACATCATGGTACATGACATCTGCAAAGACACCATATTGCCAAAGAAAGGGGTGAGTACTAAAACTCAGTAGGATTTCCCCAAATGACTTCCCTACACACGCCACTAGGATAAAACCGTTAGCACATTTATATAAAACAGTTTATATAAATTAAATCACAAGTGAAACCATTTTCATGAGACAAACATGCCCTTACCAAGTCATCACACCCAACCAAGCAACCAAGGGAAAGCCAACCAAACATGCTACAAGCCATTTCATCATTCACACATTAGCACAACAATTTCCAACTTGAAAAGAAATGTGCAATAAAATAAACAAAATGGTGGGACTTCCGCCCAACCTGTTCACCCATTCACACCAGAACAATCAAAACGGTGGGACTTCCGCCCAACCCGTTCACCCATTCACAACTAGAGGTACTTCCCGACCACTACTCATATGGTGGTTCTTCCGACCACTATCCATACCCTTTTTATAGTGAGACTTCCCTCCCACTCCCATACAACATTTCAATCAAACCAAACCAAGCATAAACCCACCAAGGTCACAACAACATGCAATCAACCAATTCCATTGCATATCAATCCACTTAAATAAATCACCCATTTATTGAAAACCATTTTCCATGCCAAAAAACATTTCAATAAAACAAACCTTTTATTGAAAACCCTTTCCATCAATCATTTTCACAAATCAACCATATCACCCCATTTTAAAATCTTCATTTTAAAATCCACAAGAATATCATTTCACCATAAAACACCCTTTTCCCCAAAAATCCCCAAAACACCACCCAATGGATTTACAACTAATTTTGCATAACAATTCACAATTAATTTTCAGCACAAAAATTAATTGTAACAAAGAACCACTAGTTCTAACCAAGTGGAGTCGAGAGAGAAGACACCTACCTTTAGGGTTCCCGAGAAATCGACCCACATGCCACCGCACCTCAAATCCGGCGAACGCACCACCGAAACCTCTCTAGATCCCCTTTCCCTAACATCCACAAGCCTTAATATTAACATCCAAGGCAACCACAACCCTATATCTACACACAACAAGTGTAAATCTATAAAACAATGAAATAGAGGGATGTAGATCTAGAGGAAAACACAAGAGAAACAAGAGGAGATACTTACCCGGGAGAAACCACCTTCAAACCGCCTTGAAACCCCTTTGCAACGCTTCCAAATCGAGTGGGAGAGCACCCTTAACCCCTGAGAACCCAAAATCCCGAGTGAGGCTTGAGTGGGAGGAAGATTGGAGTGAAGTAGGTTAAGCCCGAGGGAGCCCTAAACTTATAACCCTATTTTTAAGTGGCCGCACAGTTAGCCCGTACGGTTTGGAAAACCGTGCGCATGCTACTGCCTTGGGAGCAAGGGTCCGCACAGTTTCCTCGCACGGTTTGGAAAACCGTGCACCACCCATGCAAATCCTACTGTCTCCCCTACACGGTTTCCTGGAGAACCCGCACGGTTTCCACTAACCGTGCTCAAATCGTGCACCCCTCTAAAATCCTCCAAACTCATCCAAAACCATTCCAAAATCTCCCAACATATTCCCAACTCATCCCATGCACTTTAAGAACATAAAAATGCATAAAAAAAGGCCACATATCTCAAACCAGGGGTACTACAATGCCTCTCAAGTCTGACGACATCGCCATCCGAGTAACCCGGGCCAAGCCCAACCTGACAGTCATCCTGCCTCAAGCCAACGTCCATGACACCCAATCCCATGGTCAAAACCACCCAACGTAACCTAGGACAAGACCAACCTGTGATCTGCATCACTCAATAATACCCAATCCATGCCCAACACAACCCGAAGGTTTCAACATATGCAATATCACACATCACATATATAATCACAATGGCACACTTTAAACAGACAAGACAAATGAAACAGTTGAATTGCACTAACAAGGTGTTGTCTCATACCAGCACTGAGGCCTTGAGATCCACTAACAGTTCATATTAAGGATTAATAAACTAAACTTATCAGTTTAAAACATCACAGTTCAATTATAACCATTTTGGCTTCCCCCGACCAAAATTCCCCAATTGAGCAACGACCCCTCGCCCGACCCTGCTCAAGTAAAACAGGTAAAGGGCATACCCAAAGGTATCCCATGGGTCTAATGAACAATTTAATATGAAATATTAGATAAGAATGGGCCCTGCTCAAAATACCCGAAAATGCACCATAGGCCGTGCCGCCCAAAAATCTTCGAAAACACAAAAAGAGGTATGCAACACCTACCTGAGACTAGTACGATGTTACTACTCCGATAACAGCCTCCAATTAGGTCTAAAACATGGTAGATCTACAAAAGAATCAAAACTACTCAAACCCCTATAACTTGACTTAGAACAAAAATCAAGAAGAACGGCTCAAGAGGAATCAAGGCCTTACCGAGGGGGTTCCAACGGATCAATCGGTGTTTGAATCGGGTCTCAGACGAAGGAACGAGAGGGGATTGAAATCCCAACCAGCTCTCCCTACTCAACCTGACGAAATATTGAGGTTCTGCCTCAATACGAGGCTACTGCCCGTTTTAGCGAAAAAAAGAAACTACACGTCATGTACTTTAGGACTACACGCCATGTGTATCATTTAACTATTCATATGGTGGCCACTTTTCCGCTGACTTACTTTCCAGGACCTACCGACATGAGTACACGGTGTGTAATAGGTCGAACACGGCGTGTAATTGGTTTTCCTTCTCTTCCTCGCTGACTTACCCACACGCCATGTATATCCCTCATACATGGATAGACTACACGACATGTCCAAGGAGGAAATGACGTGTACTTCGTTAAAAAATTCTACCCGGCCAACACGTCCACATGCCATGTATGGCCTTCACATGGTCAAGGGTACATGGTGTGTCTATAACTACATGCCGTGTAGTAAGAAATTCCTACACGGTCTTCACATGGCATGTACTCGGTGAGCACACGGACGGTACTCACTTAACACATAGACGACGTGTACTTTAAAGTACATGGTGTGTAGTCTGGAAATTTCCAGAAACTACCCAGTTTCTCCAGTTTCCTTAGAAACAAGCCAAACATTCAAACAAGGTCAGGATTTTGACCCGTTCTAAAAACCCAAGTTCTTACAATAATTCATGGCTTTTTCCATCTTGAAGCTTCTGATATCTCTACTAGCTCTTTAAAAGAGAGAGGTTCATCATTATCAACTAATAATGAGTCGCCATATTTAGTGACTAAAAATCCATATCTATCTAGTTCTATTACCTCTTTAGTACTCCTATGCAATACTTGTGTTTCAGGGACTACTTCTTCCATAGGGACCTATATAATTTGTTCCTCTACCAAATCTTGTGTATCTTGAAAATAAACTTCATTGAAGTCAATATTTCTCCCACTATCATTTTTAAGGATGTGGTCCCTCTCAATAAAGATGGATTGTCTGACAACAATCACTTTTGTTAGTTGGAGAGGAGATTCAAGAGGGGGGTGAATTGAGTTCCTAATTAAAATTTCTGTTAAAAATGGATTTAAACTAATTCCCCAAATCATAATGAAATATATCCCAATTAACCAAAGTAACAAATTTATAAAAGATTTGATCTTTTAAAAGATTTCTCAAAGAGTGATTAGTTCTCAGTTGAAATAATATAAAATACTATTTTAACTTTTAAAATCAATTTACTAAATCAAATTCTAATAAAACACTATCTAAGATTAACTATCGAAGTAAAATAAATGTTTTTATTTTTAAAATATATAAAGTAGTGAAAATAGAGCTTTAAAAGGCATAATGGAAATAATAATAAGAGGTTTAGTCTCAAGCTGAGACTTAGTCCTCTCCACTTAGTGATCACCTTCCACTAAGCAGTTTATAGAAATAAACTTGATCTAAAACCTGGATCAAGGTATACAACAACACATACAGTGTTTTCCAGGACACAAAGACCTCTTCCACATTTTTGTGGGTGTACAAAATGTGACAGGCCACACAAGGACCTCTTCCACTACTATCTATGGGAATACAAGGTGTAAAAAGATAGGTTGTGAAGATATCTATGTATCTTCTAGTTTTTCACAGGAGTCAATGTGTGTTCATAAAACGATAATAATCACACACTACTCATAATATAAATAAAGTACACAAACAGAGAAAATAAAGGTGTAAAAGGGATAATGTTTCTCTGTGTGATATGTGTTTCATCTTCTTGAAGCTCGAGTCATTTATCAGAAGTTGGTTATAAAATAGAGTATCTTAGAAGCTTCTGTCTTGTGGTGAATGAATTATCCAAGTGTACAATAATCTACTCCTTCGTGTGTTCTTAGAATGTTTGAAGTGTAATATCACACACATGTAACACTACTTCTTTGGTTTGGTACACTTGTTGAGTCGTGTTTGATCTTGTCTATCACCACACACATCTTGTTCCTTTTTTGTTCCATATATTTTCAGAGATTCAGTTTGTAGCTTTATATTCTTCAATATAAAGTATGTTCTCAATCGCACTACTGGAAACTTATTTTATACTAATGGTTTTAAACCATTGGTAAAGGCTGGAAAACCATTGGTATAACCTATACCAACGGTTTTCCAAACCATTGGCTACTGAGGAATGGGGATAGACATATACCAATGGTTATTGAACAACCGTTGGTATATGGAATTGGAAAGTACATTATACCAATGGTTTATAGTAACCATTGGTATAAATTTTTACCAATGGTTTGATACTATTGCAATAGTCAAATTTTCAGGTCTACCCCACTGGTTGGAAAACTGTTGGAACAAACTTTTACCAATATTTTGATGTAAACCATTGGTAAAGATTGAGTTCAAAAGTCTATACCAATAGTTTACAAACTGTTGGTATAGAATTTTACCAATGGTTTACATGAAACTGTTGGTATAGAGTTAGTTTTCACATATATACCAATGGTTTTTAAATTGTTGGCATAGACTTCCTACAATTCCAGCAACAGGAAGCGACTTGCCACCCCTGAACATCCACATGGGAGGGTGGTTACAGCAAAATAAAATAAAACGTGTGTTTATTTTATTTTATTATTTCCATGAAAAACCCAAAAATTATCTTTCACCCTCGACCCACTACTGTTGTGGTGAAATTCTTCTGAAGTGAATACTAGGGCTGTGAGTTCAACGATGCCCTCGAATTTCAATTCCGAGCATTGTTTCAAAAGTTAGAAAAACCCGCTCGCATGTTTACTGAACGCACCCAAAAAAAAGTTCAAAAATTCATTCTGGGCACTCCGGGCCTCAAAATCATGCACCGTCAATTTTCACAGACTCATAAAATTTCCATATATTTAAAAAAATACATGGAAATTTCAGGTCTTTGCATTCTACCCACCTCAGGACTTTACGTCCTCATAATCCACAACTCAAACTAAGGGAACAAGTGGGGGTACTGAGCACGCATCTGAGCCTCCCGCTCCCATGTGCTCTCCTGAAGGTTCCCGTGCTACCAGCGAACGTGCACCATAGGTATCGACTGTCCACGAAGGACCCACTTCTGTCGATCCTCAATCTCTACTAGAACCTCCGTAAAAGTCACCCCATCATCGTTGTTAAGCTTGCCATGGTCGATGATGTGAGAAGGGTCGTGCACATGTCTCCTCAACTGGGATATGTGGAGGACGCCATACACTCGGTGCAACTGAGGTGGAAGATCTAAGCGATAAGCCACCTCGCCAACTCTACTGAGTACCTAAAAAGGTATGATAAACCTCGGAGATAACTTGCCACCTCATCCAAATCTCCGCAAACCTCATCGAGGTGAGACCCGTAGAAAGACGTGGTCTCCATCCTCGAACTCTAGAGGTCTCCATATCCTATTGGAATATGACTTCTTCCTACTCTGTGTAGTCTTTATCCACTCCTAGATGATCTGCACCTTCTCTGTGGTAGCTCATACCATCTCTGGTCCCACGAGTGCTGACTCCCCTGGGTTATTCCAGTACAAGGGGGATCTGCAAGGTCACCCGTACAACGCCTCAAAAGGTGGCATCCCTATGGTGGAGTGATAGCTATTGTTGTATGCAAATTCCACCAAAGGTAAGTGATCCTCCCATTTACGACCGAAGTCAAGGACACAAGCACGCATCATGTCCTCAGGGGTCTGAATGGTCCGCTCTTTCTGACCATCCGTCTGAGGATGGAAGACAGTGCTCAAATGAAGTTGCGTCCCGAAAGCCTCCTGCAACCCCTTCTATAGTCGGGAAGTAAAATGTGCATCATGATTGGAGATAATCGTCGAAGGTACACCATGTATCCACACAATCTCCTACACATAGAGGCATCCCAAGCTCTCTACTGAACCCCACTCTTTGATCAGTAGAAATTGGGCCCACTTGGTGAGTCGGTTGACGATTACCCATATCGAGTCATGACCTATGGATTTACATGGAAGTCCTATCACAAAGTCCATGGATATTCCATAACACTTCCATTTAGGGACCTTTAAAGGCTGAACCAAGCCTGCTGGTACCTGATGCTCCGCCTTCACTTGCTGACAAGCGAGGCACCGAGAAATAAACTCTACAACTGCTTTCTTCATTCCCAACCACCAGTGTTGTCGTTGGAGGTCCTGATACATCTTCGCCACTCCTGGATGTACCACTAGAGGGGATGTGTGGAACTCCCTCAACACTTCCTATTGAAGTGACACTGGTACCATAGTACATCCTCTAAAGAGTAGAATGTGATCCCCACCTTTAGAAAATCCATTAGGTGCTTGTCTTGTGGATATATGAGCACGTCGTGTCTCGCAATCAACATCCTCATGTTCTGCCTCCCTGACTCACTGAAGGAGTGGGGGAGTGACTATAAGAGATTGAAGAAAAACTGCTCCATCTATATCCACAAAGGATATCTGTAAAGCGGCCAGCTGCTCTGTCGCCTCGCCTAACAGTTGTATACCAGACCTCCTTATGAGTGCATCTGCTATAATGTTCCCCTTCCCAGGAGTATAGACTATCTTGAAGTCATAGTCCTAGAGGAACTCAAGCCAACATAGCTGTCTCAGGTTCAATTCCTTCTGAGAGAAGATATACCTGAGACTCTAGTGATCAGAGTACACTGTAAAGTGCTCGACCATCAAGTAGTGTCACCACATATTTAAGGCGAAGACCACTGCTGCTAAATCTAGGTCATGGATAGCGTAGTTCTGCTCATGTTGTCTCAACTGCCGAAAACCATATGCGATTACTACTTGTTCCTACATCAGGACACATCCGAGTCCAGTCCTTGATGCGTTGCAGTAAACTATATACCCTACACCCTCCTCCTAAAACCTCAATATGGGGGCACTAATCAGCTTCTGCCTCAGCTCCTGGAAGCTCTGCTGGCATTTCTTCGACCACACGAAGGGTTTCCCCTTCTTTGTCAACGCTGAAAGTGGTTCTGCAACTTTGGATAAGTCTGACACAAACCTTCGATAATATCCATCCAAACCCAGGAAACTCCATACCTCCGTCACACTCCTGGGTGGATCCCAAGCAAGCACCGCCTCAATCTTCGCTGGATCTACTGCAAATCCAGCTTCCGATATGACATGTCCTAGAAAGTGAACCTCTCGGATCCAAAACTGGCACTTTGAGAGCTTACTATAAAGCTGGTGCTCTCGGAGTGTGTCTAGTACTACCTACAAATGGTAGACATGCTCCTCCTTTGTAGTCGAGTAGATCAGAATGTCGTCGATGAATACTACAACAAAGAAATCAAGGTATGGATGAAAGATCCTGTTCATGACTCCCATGAACACTACTCGAGTGTTGGTTACACTGAATGGCATAACCAAGAACTCATAATGGTCGTACCGATATCTGAAGTCTGTCTTCTGCACATACTCGTCTCGTACTCTGAGCTGGTGATAGCCTGATATAAGGTATATCTTCGAGAACCACCATGCTCCCTTCGGCTGATCAAAGAGGTCATCAATCCTCGGGATTGGGTACTTGTTCTTCATGGTCACCTGGTTCAGGCACCGATAGTCAACACAAAGCCTCAAGATCCCATCCGCCTTCTTGGAAAATAGAATCGGGGATGCTTAGGGAGAAACACTGGACCAGATGAATCCATTCCCCTCCAAGTCCTCCAGCTATACCCGTAACTCACGAAGCTCTGCGGGAGCCATCCGATACTCTGGTATAGATATCAGTGTCATCTCGGGGTACAAGTCAATGTAAAAGTCCACCTCTCTATGAGGAGGTAGGCCCGAAACATCATTAGGGAATACATCCGTGTACCGGTCCACTACTACAGGATAGCTCGGACTCTCCACGTCAATAGCTCCGAGGGTAAGGCTATCTAACTGATGAGTGATCATCTTCACTCTCCTTCGAGTAAGTCCATCATGTTCTACAAAGGCTCCCTTCTCGTCGGTGAAGGTAAACCTGGTCCCATCCATGCGGACACACCGTACTTTGTGCCTAATACAATCTATCTGAGCATGGACTGTAGATAAATAGTCCTTACCCAAGATGACGTCATAAGGCCTCGACGCCGCTATTAGGAGATCCCACCAGAATCTCTCGCCTCCTAGAGTAAGCTCACACTACCGGAACCAGTGCGTAATCGTCGAATCTTCTCCCGTAGGATTCTATAGCCGTAAGGATCGAGCCAACGAATCTGTCAGAATATTCGAGCTCCAAACGAGGGCAGTGGAAATAAAAGAATGACTGGAACCTATGTCTATAAGTACTGCAGCTAAGGTGGAGTAGACACAGATCATACCTCATATCATCTCCAGAGCACTGTGATCATAGGCTTTAGCTGCGTGGAGCTGAGCTCGCCCCCTGTCCACCAGCTCCCTACGGTCGGGGTGGACCTCCTGGTGGTGGTGGTAGTAACATCTCGAATCATCACCCATCGCCAGCTGCACGACCAACTCCTCTGCCACATCCGCCTTGATCAAATCTCTGTCTCTTTTTGGGCGATCCTTCGACCGTATTCTGATCATCCGAACGGCGGGTCAGACAGTCACGAGCCATGTGACCTTGCCCGCTGCATGTGAAACACTGCCTGCTCCTGGCATGTATGTCTCTACCTCAGGTGCCCCGCGCAACCGACTCTGAATCATGCAGTCATCCACCTGTAGGTCTGGTCCTCTTGGACCTCTGTGACGACTGTCTGCTGCCAGCTGCAGAAGAATACACTACGTGATGACTGGTAGTGGGTCTCGCTGCTAGTAACTGCTCATAAAGGAAACTCTCTACCAAGAGGGCTCTCTCTAACACCCCCGCCTTCATTGGGATGCTGAGTGAGATCATCGAAGGCCTGATCTCTCGCCTGAGCCCCTGCTCAAAGGTCTGATCCCTGAAGAATGAGTCCTGCACTATATCTGTGAAGTAGCGTGAGAGATTAGTGAACCTCGTTGAGTACTGAGCTACAGTCATGCTACCCCACTGCAGATGAATAAGCTCCTGTATGCGCACTGCATGAAGAGTCGCTCGGACAAACTCTACTCGAAACAGGTTCTCGAAATCTGCCCAGAGAAGTGTCACCTCATCGTGAACCTGGAGCATCAAGCTCCACCATCTGGTTGCTGCTGCCTGTAGAAGGCTGGCGGCAAGGATCACCATGAAATTGGTCGGTGTCCCTACCAGTCAGAAGACTCTCACCACAACCTCCAACCAATCCTCAACCGCCTGTGGGTCTGTCTCTCCCCAGAACCTGGGTGGCCTCTAGCACTGGAACTCATGAAATATGCTCAAGTGGTGTACACTGTATGCTGCTGGGGCTGGTGGCATCGGTGGCCCAACGAGGAATGGTACCGCTAGTGCCTCCGCTGGTGCCTCTACTGGAAGAGGGCCCTGCATCGAGGCCTCTTTGCTCAGTGGGATATCAGTGCGCACAAATCTTAGAACTCTAACTGGTTGTCTGCGTAGAGGCATCCTGAAAAGAAATAGGTGTGCCATGATCAAAAGTTTATACCTAGTGAGTTGACACGATCAATTAATTATACCTAGTGAGATGAATCAAAAGACCACAAAGAAAACTTTTGAAAACACACACGAAATCAGTGTTTTTGTGCACTGAGTCGAAAATTAGAATTTAGGGTCCTGGTGTATGGATATGTCGGCCACCGCACCAACACTAGACTCCCTGAACTGAAAACCACACTCATTACCCTTAACACTATTATTTCACAAAAAATATCAGAGTCCTAGTTCTGTGGTAGAACCGACTCCTCTGATACCAATTTGTCATGACAGGGTCCCAGACCTTAGAGCAAGGACTCAGGTGAGAGATCGGGGCTTAGTTGATCTCACTCAGCATCCTAAGGTAGGCATGGGTGTTAGAGAGAGCCCACTTGGTAGAGAGTTTCCTTTCTGAGCAGTTACCAGCAGCGAGACCCACTACTAGTCATCACGTAGCGGAGTCTTCTGTAGCTGGCAGAAGACATTCGTTATAGAGGTCCAAGAGGACCAAACCTACAGGTGGACGACCGCATGATTCAGAGTCGGTTGTGTGGGGTACCCTAGGTAGAGACAGACATTCTAGGAGTGGGTAGTGTTTCAAATGCGGCGGACAAGGTCACATGGCTCCTGACTGTCCGACCCTCCATTCAGATGATCAGCATACGGTCAAAGGACCTCCCAGACATAGACAAAGATTCGATCGAGGTAGATGTGGTAGAAGAGCTGGTCGTGTAGCTGGAGGTGGGCGGCGATTTGAGATTTACCGCCACCACCACCAGGAGGTCCACTCCGACCACAGGGAGATGGTGGACATGGGCGAGCTCAGTTCCAGGCAGCTGAAGCCTATGATCACGGTGCTCTGGATATGATACGAGTTACGATCTGTGTCTACTCCGCCTTAGTTGTAGTACTTATAGACACAGGTTTCAGTCATTATTTTTATTGCTACTGCCCTCGTTCGGAGCTCGAAGATTCTGACAGAGATATTGGCTTGATCCTTAAATGATAAATCAACATGGATTTAATTGGATAGATAATGTGCTATGACTCAAATATAAATCAATTATAATGAAATGGAAATGGTTGGAGTTAATATGGGTAATGGTGGGTAGTTATTTGTCATTAAATATAGGGAAATAATGATGTAATGAACAGAAGGTGGATGTTAATGATGAATTTGGAAATGTATTAGTGGTATTATTTAATGATTTATTATAAATTCATAAAGTAGTTATCTCATTATTCATTTTGGGGGCTAGTTATGGTGTTATAGTTGACAGTTTTGGCAATATGCGATATTAGTAGTGTGGTGATGGTTATGTGCTATGAGAATGCAATATTGGTGTGAACCCTTATACTGGTCTTGGGTATGTGGATATATAAATAAATTTATTTGTTTTATTTACTTGTGATTTATTTATACACCCCACCTGGGTTGGATAACCTTATCGACACCCATATTTTTTGGGTTCTGGGCATTTTCTCTAACATTCAGGTTTTTGAGGACGGATGATTGGCTACCCCCTCTCCCCCGCTCTCCTCATCAGGTATGGTACAATGGTTTAGTTTTGTGGATTAGGTGATGAGATATGGTGGTTTTCATATATGGTAAGATAATTTAACTAGGTTTATTTCATTGATGTTTATGATACCATCCTATACTAAACATGCTATGTGTGGATGAGATGCAAGATGTGGTAGTGAATATGGAGTGATGGGGATGGTGTGCCTGAGGCTTGTGGTAGGGTTGTGATTTTGTATAGATGGACTAATAAAAACACTAGATGTTATACCCTATGGAAGGTTAGGGTAGGTAGGTTTTCAACCTAATTCACATCAGATGACAGAGGGAGTGATAACATGGTGTTTCATATTGGGTAACAAGAGCATAAAATCAATGAGCAAGTGGCTGTAACACCCCATGGTTTTGGGAAATATATTTTTTGAAATAAATATAATATTTTTGATATTTTTAATTACATAAACCACAAATTTTAGCTTGCGTTACATAAAATAATGAGTTTATCTTTCATTATACCCAATACTGAGTGTAATTTGCGTCACATGAAACACTGATTTTAAAAGAAACGCAGCATACTATTAATTTTTTTTAATATGATAGTTATCACCTATCCATTAGAATGGAGGGTATAAATAGGATTAAATTAATTATGAAAATATATGGTTCAAACATATATATATTTAATTAATTCTTTGGTGATAAATTAATTAGAAATGAAAATAAAAACCATTTTAAAATAAAGGATTTTTTTCTCTAAAAAACTATTTTTATGCGCACAAATGTGTTTTAACTTAATAAATTTTAAAAAAATTTGTGTGAATTATTTTAATTAAATTTATATATTATATATTCAATCAAATGTTTGAAATTTATCTTATGTGTTTTCTAGACAATAGATAAGAATAAATCCAATTTTTCACTTAAAAACTGTATTTTTTTCTAAAAAATAGTTTTGTCACATTTTGTGAATAAAATTATTTTTTGAAAAATTTAAAAAATTTATTTGAAAAGGTTAAATTAATTTTTAAAATCATATTTTCAAAATTATCTTATAGTTATTTTTTAAGAATTTTATAAAAGGATAAACTTTTTAGTGAAGTGAAAAAATTGATTTTTATTAAAAAAATACCTTTTCATTTAATGAATTTACAAGATATATTTTATTTTAATATGGTTTTAAAATTAAAATTAGTTCAATTATATATATATTAATCTAATTTAGTTCATTGTAATCAATTTAATGTTGAATTTTGATATAAAAACTTTTTAAACATTTTAAACTTTTCTCTTTGGAATACCATTTTTTCATCACATTTGCAAGATTAATTTTAGATTAAAAGTTTCCACTTATGTGAATGTAATATTTAAAAAATGGTTCCCATATTTGGAATAATAATTATTTATATTATTTAATAAGTTCAAATTAATTTTTTACTATAATTAATAGTATAAAAAGTAAAAATTAATTATTGTGGTTAAGGTTAAAACAGGTTTACCAAGGGAGGTTAAAATAAATATATATGGGTTAAAATGACCTATAAACTTGTAAAACACCAATTTTATGACCATATTTATACCTTATAACCTATTATGTTTATGAATGGATTGTTTTTTATCCTTGTGTCTTGTTAAAAACTTTGGTACACCTTCTTCTTTTCAAAAAATATAAGTGTGTCACTCACCTCACTTATACAAGGCCACCTCTCTCCTCTCCTATTCACAATTAAAAAATACATAAATTCAGAAAAGAAATAAAAAAATTTATTTTTTAATTACCTACCCACATCCTATAGACCTTTGTGAGATCAAAAATCCAATCTAGGAAGGCTTTAGGTTAAACTTAAAGAGGTTTTCTGAAGAAGAGGTATAGTTTTTAACTATGCATTTTTGTTTCACTTCATCTTATAACTAATTAAAACCTTTTAAAACTATGATAAAGTTATAAAACCATTGTATCCTATATAATTATATTTTATTATGTTAATTTTATAACCTACATCCATCTCCACTTCTATTAAATGGGATACTAAATCCTCATTCATGTGTACGACAGACTACCGCCTCAGGTACTGATGTTATTTGTTTTCTATCACCAAATCTCACTACTGGATATAATGATGTATTTAATGTTTATATATTATATTTATGATATTATAATTCCTATTTAATTATAATACCACACATACCTTATATCCCAACCATTGGAAAACAATAACTTCACTCGTTTGTACGACATACTACCACCTCACGAACCGATGTGATGTGTTTTTCATTTATATTTTTAATTATATGGTAATAAGGATAAATTAAATGAATATATATGATATTTTTAAGAAAATTATACTTATTTAATTTTTATACCACATATAACTTCTTACTTTCCATTCCATGGGGGATACAATAATGTCGTTCGTGTGTACGGTGGACTACCACCTCACGAAGTGATGTGATTCGTTTTTCACCAACTCTTTATATAAAAGGTAATAAGGGAAATTAAATTAATATATGTGATATATATGAAATAAAAATGACTATATAATTGTAATATATTATTTAACTTTCTTTCAGTTCATTCTTTGATAAAATGGAAATAGCGTTCATGTGTACGTACGACCTACCATCTCCATAAATAGTGTATTTCATTTTCTATATATAACTTTTATTGATTAATATAAATACATATATAAATAATATATGTTATATTTATATCATATTTAAAATTATTTATATGATTTATACATTATTAAAGAAATATTATTGAAAATAAAAAGTCAAAACATACATGAAAAATAGAGCAGTTTTTACCTGAAACGTGATTTTAACAAGGAATTGTTAGTAAACAAGAAATAAAAGGAATAAGTAAATAATATATGTAATGATATATATAATTTAGGTTCTATAATAAATTTAAAATAATATTATAATTATAATACAGGATTTTCTAACATGTACTAAGGAAGTCGAGACTTATGGTAATGGATTTCTGTCTCACTTTTATTTTCTGTGAGACAAATGCCATATTCACCACGTGTTTCCTTTTTGTAGTGTATATAATGAACAAGAATATAATTTATGATTATTTTAATAAAAATTATTGGGATTTAAAAATACATTTTATGCTCTCTCTTTCATGGGTTTTACGGTTCAAAATTTACTAGTAGTAAGAGATTTTTTGTCTCAATTTTACTTCTTTGAGACATATGTTATGTTATGGACCTATATTTTTTTATGAGGTGTATATATATTTCCATTGACATGTAATATCATTAATTTATTTATTGAAATTATATTTTAAGTATCATTTTATATTATTCTTTAATTTTCTCTTACGATTCAAAGTTACCAAAGTGGTAAGAGTTTTATAATATAATCACATCGCTTATCAGGACTGTTTATATTTATGCTTCTGATGATAAAATATATCTCAATAAACTTGTTAATTTTATTATCCTTTGGTTATTTACTAAGAATAAATATTTTAAATTCATTTTCTTCCATTTATGTACTCAAGATTCAAAAAGAATATTTTTATGAAAAATTGATGTTATTTCTCTCTTCTGTCGAAAATCCTTTTTTTACAAAATCATGATTTCAATTTTTTTTCCAAAATGTTTTTAAAATTATCAAAAATGATTTATTAAATAAAATTTAATCAATTTTTAATTTTGTACAAAATATTTTGAATAGAACATTCATTTCATTTTCCAATAATGCTCCTTTGTTTTTTACAAAAAATGTGAAAAGAATATTTATTTTAGTATGTACAACATGAACTGTATTTTCCACCATTATGACCAACTAATTTTTGTAAAGATTAATTTATAGGTTCCAAATATTATTTTAAAAGAAAATTACTTTAATTTTTTTTTATGTTTTATAAAAGTTTTTTTAAAGTGGAATATATATTTTACTCAAGAAACGTCTTAAATGATTTTTAAAGATTCCTTTACAAGTTTCAAAGTTTATTTTCAATGAAAAGAGTTTTGAAAATGTTTTTTGTTTTTAATTTTTTTTTCAAAGTGAAAATGATATTTTTATCAATGAATGCTTTAAATAATTTTTAAATCCTCCTTTATAATTTTTAATGGACATTTTCAAAGAAAATTATTTTGAAAATGTTTTATGTTTTAAAAGTGTGTTTTTAAAAGTGGTAAGGATATTTTCCTCAAGGATTTTTTTAAATGATTTTTAAATATTACTTTATATGTTTTAAATTTTATATTAAAATTAATTTATTTATGTAATATTTTATGAATTTCCAGTTTTAAAAAGGTGATTTTCAAAGAAATTATATTTTCCTCAAGAAATGTTCCAAGTGATTTTTCTTGAAAAAATAAATTTCCATATAAGTTGATTTCCTTTGATGTAACTTATGATTTACTGGATATTTAATACAAGGATACAATTCTTATGATTTATTTTAATGGTTTATGTTTATAATGACAAGATATTTATAAAACCCGTTTCTTTTCTATGAATTATGATATGTTGAAATGTTTTCTGAATCCTATTTATTTTTATGGGTTATGATATGATAAATGTGTTATAAATCTGATTTATTTTCATGGGTTTTTATATGATGAATATTTTATGATATTTTGGTACACTTATTTATAATTTTCATTATGTTATGGGTGGGATCTATATCTCTTTCCAATAAATTGAGTCAATATTGATATCTTATGAGATAAACATGACTAGAATGGGGAGTGAACCCAGTTCAGTAAGGGGCTTTATCCACTATGATAGTATTGAGAGTGAACCTTGAGTACTATAATGGTTTGGGGAGTAAAACCATTCCAATATAATAGTTTTTTTCAATGAGACATAACTACAAAGGAAATGAATTCTTATGCATATGTTTATGAAAAAAATGTTGGGAAAAAATCCCCCAAGGAAACATTGCTACATTTTTGGGTTGGTTGTGTTTGTTGAAAAAGAAAGTTTTCATGGTGAATTTTCAAGTTAAAGAGACATTTTTGAAAATCCATGTTGAAAAAGAACCATGACAAAGGAATAGAAGATCTGAAGGTGGTACAAAAGAATAGATACATGGTGGTGCCATTTTCCAGTGTTTTCCAAATTTATGGGGTCCAAAATTTGGAGTTTTGTGAGCATTGAAAAAAGTGGATTTCCTTGAAGATCTCATTAAAATATGTAAAAGGAATGAATTTCACGAATATGGGCTTAATGAAGTGTATTTCTTAAAGATATGAAGAATGTTGATGGTGAGTTCTATGATTAATATGAGTTTCACGAACAAAAGAGGTGAAGAGAATTACGAGGGAGAATTGCAGTGGCGAAGTAAAGCATTTGACAAAGAGCATTGCGACAACGACAAATTTTAGTGGTGCTTTGTGAAGGAAAGATGCAATGTAGAGATTATTTTTATTAATCTATAAATCACACAAAAAGAGTCAAAGGTCCGCGTTCGACTGTGCCTATAAATAAGAGGCCATCACTCTTCATTCCACATGAGATGAAGAGAGAAAATTTGGAGTCATTTTGATTTTGTGAAGAAAGTGGTGCACTAAAAACAAGTTTTTAAAGAAAGGATTTAGATTTGAGAAAATACTATCATAGTCTTGAACAAACTCAAAGCCTTTAATTATTTAGAGCTTCCTGAATAAGGGGTGTTCTGCATTGGCTCAACGAGGTTTGCGAAGGAAGTTGCTCTATAAAGTCTTGAGCTCTACAATGGATTGAGCTCTGTGAAGCAGTGATGTCTACAAAGCAGTGAGATATATTAAGTAGTGTTATCTATAAAGGTGTGTGCTTTACAAAGAGGCAGGAAATTCATGAAGGATTTTTTGATCTTTGCAAAATTGAGAGCTTCACGAAGCAGTGATCTTTGCGAAAGTAATTTCAAAAGGTATTGGATAGTGTTCAGTGGAAATGGGGTATTCACCAATGGATGAAAATTGGACTTTAATAGATAATCTACATATAGTGAAGTATACATTCATTAGTGATAATTAAAGTACATAAAATTATTTAAACTATAAGTGGATATTCTGAAGAAGTAGTAGGCACACTTCAGTTGAGAGAGAAGTGAGCGTTTAAATTGTGATTAGTTGTAAACCAAGAGGGATAATGGTTCATCTTCAAACTTGTAAACAGTAGTACACTTATAGTGAATTTGGTAAATTGGCATGTCGTCGGTGTATGATCTTTAGACGTATCCCATTGAGGGTGAACCAAGTAAAATTACTATGTCTCGTGCATGCTTTAATATTTGTTCATACTCTGCAATGGGAAGGAGATAGAAGAGAGTTTTGTCTAATAATGAAATAAGATCGAAAGGGGCAGTTGTTTTAATCTGTCAAACCCTGATTCACCCCCTCTTAGGGTATCTAATCTAGTGGACCTAACAAAAAATCTATGTATTATGAAAATTTTATGTTCTCATGGATCATGTACTTCGATTACATTATGATTCATGTATTATGAACTTCCAATATTTATTCCATGATTCGAGTTTTTGATATATGATATGTAGGGTATAGGTTTCAAATGTTATTCTCATGTTCTCATACCCTTATACTCATGATATGTTGATATCTCCCTTGTTTACCCTTACTGAGCAATTTCACTCACCCTTTCCTATGTTTCCTTTCCCCAGGTTATGATGAAAGGTATTATATATGATATATATAAGAAGGGTTATAGTTATATATAACATAGTGGGGGATGATGTAGCTCACTTATAGATCGATTTTTTATGTGTCCAAATTTCCAAATTCATCAGACCTAAATGATTCTGGAGTAGATAATTTTGTTATGCAATGAATATTCTTTTATTAAGATGTAATATTTTTTGTATAATAAGTTTGGTTATTTATAGTTCGTATCATAGAATGGTGCATTTAACCTCTGAAAAATAGAATGAGAAAAAACTTAGTGTGACCTCTTAGGATATATCTAAGGATAATTCTATAGATGTGTCAAAGTATAGGAAAATGTCCTAGAATTTTGGTAAAGGATAGAGTGAGTGGTTTTTGAGCAATTAAATACCTATCTGGATACTATAAGTGGATGTGGATTAGGAATAGAGGCACCGAGGGGTAATAATGCTAAAAAGGGATCATTGAGATAGACTCAATCTTTACTTGGTGCATGAAAATGAGCATTACTGCACACTCTGTTTGAAACTTCTAGGGGATATGATTTGGAAATTTAAAAACTCTTTACAAACCATCATGAAGGATTGTAATGATTACCATGTATGACCTAAGTTAAGCCTAAGGTGTCATATATTGAAAAGAAGGTGACATTATTTAAATATTCTACAAGTGATTTTTCATGATTATGTGGTTTAAAAATTTGAATATTATTTCATAAACAATGTTTTTTAGTTTTAGTCAATGGTGGTAATAAAAAGTAGTTGGATTAATGTTTAATGTGATAGAATTTTCATTGATGAGAAACCAAATGGGATGATGAATAGAGTGAAGGATATTGTGATTATTCCTAATCATTTATCATTATATATGATTAATAACTTACAACATAACTAAATCTTAGACTCACCAAATAAGAGAATGATAAAGTTAGTTGAGAGTTTAGGTGGTGGAGATCATAAAGAAAAGAAGATTCAATTTACTATATGTTAATAATGTGATAAGAATCACTCTAGGGAATGTTTCAAAGGAATGAGAAGTTGTTTTATGTGTATAGAAGAAGGACACAAAGTAAGAGATTGCTGAGGAAAAAATGAAAAGTAAAATTAATGAAATGAATGAGAATAATAGTTTACCTAAGGCATCATCAATGGTAAAATGTTATAAATGTGAAAATTATGGGAATTATACAAATTGAATTCCTAGGGGGAAGGCTCAAGAAGAGAATAAAAAATGTGGTGCAAGTAAAGGTTTTGTTGATGATGATGAAGAGACAAAAAATGAAATATGAAAGGAAATTGGAATTAAGAAATAAGATCATGAAGCTTAGTTAATGGTTTAAGAATGAATAAGAATGATTTAAGTGGTTTTGTATTGGAATTCAATAATTATGAAATATATAAGGATTATCTATTATAAGTTTTACATTAAGGAGTTGTAATAATATGTTGAATGGTACTGATTACCTAGAAAAGTGATTTAATGGTAGGGTCATATTTTATAGAAAACATATGATTAAGGGAAAATATCCCTTAATACGTTACAAATTTTGAGATAATGATGCTGGGATAAAGAGATAATTAATAAAGTAAACTAGATAGTATTTAATACATTGAAAATAATTAATGATGTGATGATAAAGTTTTTTTTGTTATCATTGATAGATTTTATTACATTTTTGGATTTATATAATATATTAAATAATATGTGTTTTTATGAGGAAAGAGTTTATTTTTTAAACAGTTTATATTTTCATTAAGGTTTTATGGTAATTCAGGATATTTCCATGTTTTAGGAGAATATATGATCAATGTATTCATATATTTGGTATGTGACGTTATGAGTTAATTTATTATAT
Organism: Viscum album; assembly: GCA_963277665.1. Lineage (NCBI taxonomy): Eukaryota > Viridiplantae > Streptophyta > Magnoliopsida > Santalales > Viscaceae > Viscum > Viscum album. The sequence continues at coordinate 1,516,462,317 of OY728142.1, read as the reverse complement.
ATGGGGGATTAATTTAAAATTTATTTTTGGAAATTTAGTAACATTATTTATAAATTTTGGATTTTGGAAGGGTCATAATGTTAACCATTTATGAAATGGTTTATGTTGAACTTTGTATGAGGTTTTAGAGATTAATGTATTATTTCACCATATGAATATTTATGCACAAACCATGCTAACAATTTTTTTTCATAATAACTAGAGATATAAGGAATAACTTATCTTTCTTTTATGGACATTATTATCTATTAGTGCCTCAAACATGAAAAATACATCTCTTAGAGTAAGATATAAAGTAGAAACTGATAAAGGCACAACCAAAGAATGATATTATGCTTATGAAATGGAATTAAATCAAGTGAGTATATCTTTTCATGAAAATTCCCCAACTTTAGGGAAAAGATATTGAAATAAAATATTGTAATATTACCATCATTCATAATGATATAAATAACCTTTTTAACAACTATTTGGTTTATGGTTTTGTTGTTTTTTATTTTCTCATGATCATTCAATTTCTTATGATCAATGATATTTGTCACTCTCCATCATTATTTGGGCATTACACTTTTCTTCCATGTCTAAACATTCACTTCCCACTTATGTTCTTCTATTTGGAAACCTAGTATGTGTTTTTCTAGATGACCTTCACATATAACTTTCTCTCTTTTCAAGAGGAAGTTTTATTAACCCTTTTTTTATGATGTGGGTTTCACACAAAGGTATTTTCAAATGTTAAACCATTATTTATCAAGCACAAGTTCAAATTATGAGGATAAAATTTATTTAAGGGGGTAGAATATAACACCCCAAGATTTTGTAATATATATAGATATATATTCAAATAAATTTAATCTTTAAAATATTTTTCATTACACACAACAAAATTTTTATCTTATGTTACATGAAACACTCAGTTTATCTAGATTTACATGCAAAACTGAGTGTAGCTTGTGTTACACGCAACGCCGAGTTTTAAAGAAACATGAAATACTATTAAAATATATTTTTAATACAATATTTATCACACAAATGTTAGATTGGTGGGTATAAATATGATTAAATAAATTATGAAAATATATGGTTAACACATGTATATATAATGAATTATTTGGTAACCAATTAATTATAAATTAAAATAAAAATCACTTGAAAACAAAATAAAACTTTTTCGGAAAAACTATTTTTATGCACAAAAATTATTTTTACCTCAATAAATTAAAAAAATCACTTTTGGTGAATGGTTTTATTGAAATTAATATATTATATTTTAAATATAATGTTTAAAATTAATCTTATGTGTTTTCTAGATAAAAGATAAGAATTAATTCAATTTTATGCTTAGAAACTGTATTTTTTAAAATCAATTTTGCTACATTTAGTGCATTTAATTTAAAATTAATTTTTTTTACACTTTTAGAAAATTTATTAGAAAAAATTAAATTTATTTTCTAAATTATAGTTTCAAAATTTAGTGATTTTTTGATAATTTTTTGAAAAGAAAATTTTTCAATGAATAGTGAAAATAATGGTTTTTATTAAAAAAATCCTTTTTTATTCAAGGAATTTACAAGATAAATTTTATTTTAATATTATTTTAAAAGTATAATTAGTTAAATTATAATTATATTAATCTAATTTAGGTTTTTATAATCAATTTAATATTTAATTTTGATATAAAAATTGTGAATATTTTGAAACTATTCTCTTTAGAAAACTGCTTTTTTCACCGCATTTGTGAGATTAATTTTAAATTAGACTTTATCACTTATGTGAATGAAATTTTAAAAAATGAATTAAATATTTGGACTCATAAAATTTTATATTATCTAATAAGGGAAACTTATTTTTTGACCATAATGAATAGTAAAAACAGTAAAAATTAATTACTGCTGTTAAGGTTAAAACAAGTTTACCATGGGGTTAAACTAAAAATATAAGCTGTAAAATGACCTATAGACTTTTACAAAACCAATTTTATAGCCATATTTAGACCTTATCACCTATATTATTTTATAATGGACCATTTCAAATCCTTTTGGCATGTGAAAAATGTGGGTGCACATTTTTCTTTTCAAAAATTACTAGTGTGCCACTCACCTCACTTATAAAAGGAAACCCCCTCTGCTATCCTATTCACACTTCAAAAAGTAATTGTTTTATAAAATAAAAACAAAAATATATTCCTTAATTTCCTACAAATATTCTAGATACCTTGGTGAAATCATAAAGCCCATATAGTAAGGCTTTAAGTTAAACCTAAAGAGGTTTCTCGAAGAAGAGGTAAAGTTTTTAACTATGAATTTTTGTTTAAATTATTATTCTAACTCCATAGAATATTTTCAAAATACGATATATTCAAAAAAAAATCTAATATATTATTATATATTATTATTTTAATTTAATAACCTATATCCATCTCTACTTCCATCAAATGGGATACGAAATCATCATTCATGTGTATGGTGGACTACCACCTCGCGAACCGATGTTATTTGTTTTTGATCACCACATTTAATGGATGGATATAATGATAAATTTAATGTTATATATTATATTTATGATATTATTATACCTATTTAATTATAATACCACATATACCTTTTTACCTCCAAACCTACTGAAAACAATAACACTGCTCGTGTGTACGACGAACTACTGCCTCACAAATCGATGTGATGTGTTTTTCATTAATGTTTTACTTGGATGGTAATAAGGATATATTAGATGAATATATATGATATTTTTAACATAATTATAAATTTTTAATTAAAATATCATATATACCTTCTAACTTTTTATACTATGTGTGATGTGATAATGTCGTTTGTGTGTACGAAGGACTACCACCTCGCGAAGCGATGTGATTAATTTTTCACTATCGCTTTAAATAGAAGGTAATAAAGGTAAATTTAATTAATATATGTGAGATATATGACATAAAAAATGAATCTAGAAGTTATATTATTTTCCATTCTTTCATTTCAGTTGTCAAGAAAATGGAAGCAACGTTCATGCGTACGTACGACCTACCATCTCCATAAATGATTTATTTCATTTTCTATATATAAATTTTATGGACTAATATAAATATATATAATTAATATATAGGATATTTATATCATGGTTAAAATTCTGGAGATTATGGAACCATGGTCAAAGTAATAGGACTAAAAATAAAAAATCAAAACATACATGAAAAACAAAGTGGTTATTACCCGAAACAAGATTCTAAAAAGGAATTGTTAATAAATGGGTAATAAAAGGTTATAAGTAAATCATATATGGTATGATATATATATATATATAATTATGGTTATGTAATATATGCATAAAAAACCTATATTTTTTATACATGAGGTTTCAATGTGTATTAAGGAAGTCAAGACTTAAGGTAAGGGATTTTCATCTCACTTTTATTTTATGTGAAAAAATGCCATCTTCACCATGTGTTTATTTTATTTAGTGTATATAATTCCAATGAATGTATTTTATTATAATTATCTTAAAAATTATTAGTAATTAAATATAAATTTAAGGATCTATATTATGTAAGACAAATTCCATATCCTTCTCTATTTTCCCATACTTTAATAATGAGTGAAAAACTATCTTCTTCCTCAGATGGATTCCATGTGTCCTAGCCAAGGGTGAGGAATATTTAGATGGTAATATATCAAATCTTCTCATTAATTCAATACATTCCCATTATATTCATCAACTTCAACTTGTTATATTTCTTCCATGTGAATACCTTGAATGAATTTTACTTGAGTTAGATAGATAATAGGAATGAATTCATTTTAAGTTAAGGATTATCCATTTCTATAATTTAAGATTTTAAGTTCCATGAGGTGTGACTGATCATCCCATGGTGTAACTTCCATATCTTCTGATTTTGAAAAATTATTTACTCATATGATCCATCAAATTCCTTCATGGAGGCACAATTCCATTCACAATACAGTGTTATGCTCTTGAAACCTCAAATCCAAGCTCCTATTACCATAGGAATCTCCATAGAGCAATAGTGTTTATCTTATCATATGGAATATTCCTCAAATATTCTAAGGGGAAAATGTTATTCATCATTTTCTTGAAAAAAATATCGTATATATTATGATTTTCCAAATGTGACAGAGGACAAAACATTACACATATAAAATTTATCTTACATATCCCCAAAAAACATATGTATTGCCTTCACTAGAGAAAAAAATCTTATATATACTGTTTCCTTAGATTTTTAAAAGTAAAAAATATTATATATCATCTTTATTATAGAAAAATATATTATATATCAATATCTAGTGCTGAATATCCCAATTCCCCCAAGTATAAAATGTTACGTATCCCTTATTTAGCATATAAAATCTTATGTATGATCTAAAAAACTTACGCATTATTATACTTTACCATTTAATCTTCCATAAAGGATATAACATATTAGGTCCATCTATGATACTTTGTGAAATTCTAGGTCCTGGATCCAAAATATCTTATGTATGAACCTATTTGAGGGGATTTTGACAATTTCATCAGTCCACGTCTTCCAGAATATAATTTCTAGGAAAATTCAGTTTCCAAATTCTAATCTTCCAAGATTATAGAAGTTACCTAGAAATCATGGAAACCATAAACTCAATGTATGATTTATTTGTATTAAGTAAAAAATGATACGATCAAATAAAAATCATGAAAATAATCCTTTTAATAGTTTGATTTCAGGATTAAAACAAAATACCAAGATCAATGTATGTCTTCCTAATTAATTTTAAAATGATAAAAAAAATTAAAAATCAAAGTTTTAATCCATTAAACAATTCAATTATAGATTCATAAAGTATTAAAAATGAGTAAATTGTATAAGTTTTTGTTGTTAATTTTTGTTTTAATTTACATTGAAAAATAGATTAAAATATCTAAAATGTTGAATTCCATCACTCCACCACACTAAAACTATTTCACTTCTAAGGAATAAAAAGAAATCAAACTAATAAAAATATTATCTTTCTAGGTTACAAACACTTAAAATGGAGATTATAAAAGAAAAAATTAATTCATCATTGAAAATATCATGCTTTCTTTATGTGTTAAGTTCACTTCACACTTCATTTCACTTAAGTTTTCAACGTATAAATCCTACCCAAGTCACTACATGACCAACCTCACTTGTAAATTTTTTGTATTCAATCTAGGATCATTTTAAAGTATAATTTTTATCATTCCCAGAGATCATGTGATATTAACATATATATTTCAAGGTTATAGTTTATCTACCATTTGAAACTAGTGAGTTACTCAAGAGGACTTCCAATAGGGTTTTATGAGGTTAGGGGAATGTATGATTTAGATATTTAAAAGTATGAGGTAGAAAATGAGTGTTCAATATGTTAATCACATTAAAAATTAAAATCTAGAAAGTATAAAATAGTGAATATACTCACTCAATCACTTACTTGATTATCACTCCCATCTCACTCGCCCCCTTTGTTCATTTTATATACAGTGGGTCAGAACCAAGATAGTAAATAAAAATGAATGAAAATATCCTCTTTTCTCCATTTTATGTATAGAATCTATATTCTATATCTCTCACTTATAATTTTTATCCTTTAAAGACAAAGTGGGAAAATATTTAAAATAGACATGAATTCATATTTTGATCCCACTACCCAAAACTAATGTAAAGGAACCCTTTCACTCAACCTAGAAAATATAATTCCTCCCTATATTTTCCTATGAAGACAACCTATCCCCAACAATTGCTGAAAATATGTCAAGAAATGTACAAATATATTAGTAGGTGAGGATATACATGGTTTATAATATATCTTACCTAATAGTTATTCCATGGTTTCTATGGGTAAAAATAAGGGTCAAATGTAAAGGTCTTTAAAAAAGTGGATCATAAAAAGGTATTTTTCAATTGAAATATAGACTCTATCATTAATATAGAATAATTGAGTCTTATGGATTCAAATAATAATCAAGTAAAGTTCTAGTTTCTCAACATGAACTAAGTCTCTCAAGAAATCAATTATTAGGAAGAATATATCAAATTTGTCTTAGAATGTATCCTGGGTTAGGGATTAAAAATATGGACAGTCAATTCATGACAAAAGAATTAATTTTTAATTTATATAGTCAAGTTTAATTTCATATAATTATTGTTAAAAATCACTCAAAAATCATAAAATTCAATAATTTCAAAATCAGGGAATTCCTCAAAACTAGAGAAGTGTTTTTTATAAATCATGACAATATTTAGATCAAATTTATTAACCTAAAAATAATCCAAAAATTTAAAAAAACAAAAACTAATGCATAAATTTTCTAATAGATCTTAAAAATAGGTTCTAAACTAATTCTAAATAGGTCATAATCCCACCCACACTTATTTAACACTACCCATTTAAACCTTAAAAAATATGTAAATAATTATCAATGATTAAAAAAATGATAAAAATAAAGAAGAAAACCTAGTTTATTTTGGATGTAAAACCTTTAATTAATTCATATTAATCCCTAATCCACCCTCCATGAAAAACTTATAAGGAAAAAAAGGCATGATAATTTTTTTCAGGGTAAACATAAAATGAGAAAGAGGGAATGGAAAAGAATATTAAAACATTCCCTAAGTGAGTGTTGTGTTTATAACACCCTACAAACCAAATATTTAAATGGATCAACCCCAATATTAAGGTGGGTTGGGTTTCTTTCTTAGAAACTAATATATGTGATTTCTTCCAATGTCCATAAGTGGACATTTTTCTTGTAGAACCATATAAATAAGGTTAATTAATACCATAATTTAATTACTAAAGTGAAATTTAAGGGGAGATGGAGGAGAAAATAAAGGATATCCCTTTAGTATGTTCTTCCTTCCTCTATGTTATAGTCAGTTTGGTATTGAGGGAGTACATGCTTCACTATAGGTCCTATATCTTCATGGTATTAAAATTTCAGCCCCATTTTTTCCTCAATGATGGTTAATTATAGTTTTAATTCACTATATAAGTTATTTTAAAACTCAATAAGACCTTGAATTTCAAGAAATAGGGAGTTAGAATGCATTTAATGTAGTAAAAAATAATATGAATCTATATAAAGGTATAATTCCTTAAATAGATCAACCCTAAACTCTTTCTCTTGAATATAAGCCATTGTAATAGTATTTATAGGTGAGGGTAGTGGATCTGTCATACTTTCTTCAAATCTCAACATCTCATTTTATTCATATTCTTCCAAGGTACACTCAAATAGTTCTGAATCTGTATCATGAAGACAAAGAGGATTAGTTTGAAAGTGAATATTTGAATATGTAAAAATAAGTAAGTTGTGAGATTGATCATCCCATATAATTTCTCAGTCAGAATCCTTTATTTCTCAATGGAGTACCACATAAAAAATCTTTGAAAATTTATGAAGGGAAAGGTATTCAAGTGTCTATTATGCCTCTTGGATATCTTCTTGAGAAAAGTATAAAGGTTCTTCTACGTGTCCTTCTTTTTTTCCTTAATCCATGAGTACTTGGAGAGTGGTGGCCATCATAGCCATCATTTCCTTTAACTATCTCATCTCACTTTATTTCTCCTTTAGTTGTTGGTTTATAATAAATAACGAGTGATAAATTATTTAATATCATATGGTGTTAGTTATTCTTTACTCTGATGGTGTGGGGGAATATGTAGTTGTTGATGAATTTTTCATTGATTGTAATATCTCTAATCCGCCCACCCATTGGTGTATATGAAAGGTTTCTCAAGATAATTCCCTTGAATTTTTTGTTCCTTGGGATTATGTGGGAAGAAAGATTGATTATTTGGAAAAAATTTAGTTAAGTGTGGACCCATTAACTTAGTAATTATTTTTTTAATCTCTTTAAACTGGGCATAAATAAGATGACCCATTAAAGAATAATATCACTTTGATGATCAACTAAGTTAAAGAAAAAGAAATAAAAAAATAGAAATATAGAAATAACTGATTACAAATGTGCAAAAAAAAGTATTCATATCATCTCCCCAGAAATGGATCTAATTTTACATATAATATTTTTTGAGGGGTTATAAAAACAAAAATAAAATTCATTATGATAGCTTAGAGCTAACCAGAAGTTTGTCTCACAAGGATCTGAGTTTAGAATACTCACTATTCTCAGACTTATGTTTATTTTTGTTTGTTTTATATGTTTGAAAGTAGAACAAAAATGGGAATATGTTGGGTTTTTAGTTTTTTAAAATTAAAAAAAGAAACACATGAAGCCAATCAGAAAATTATATGGTCCTCAGGTGGATTAGTATGGTTTTTATCATTATTTTCTATGATTCTAAATTACCAAACACAATAAGAAGACTCAATACCAATTATCTTTTTAATCCCCACCATTTTATCATGTTTGAGATTACTATCCTTATCAAGTCCCCTCAATAAGATAACTCATTTTTTCTCCTTGGTGAGTGTGTAAGAACACTCCTCATCCGAGAAAGTGAACCCACTCAAGCACCCAACACCAACTATGTCATGGACTAACACAGGTCGACCCTGAACCAGTCACCCGAGTCAGTCCACGACAAGGCCCGAGAGGCGTTCCCGATCCTCCTGGGCTAGAGAAAAGCACCAAGGGCATCAATAGAGTGACGATAGGAACAATTTATCTCAATATAAATAAACAGAAGCAGCAAAATAAAAAAATGCTACCAAAAAATAAATAAACTAAACAAATCCACTAAGAAAGAACTGAAAAAAACTAACCGGACATGATGACCACTAAACTCCACGTGACCCCGCGGGTCACTCTCCAATCACAAGACACAAAATCACCCATGGAGATCGAGATCAAGCCGAGACATGCACCTGTGACTAAAAATAATAATGAAATATAGGAGTGAGTATTAAAACTCAGTAGGTGTGCCTAAGTAATCTATTCCCAAATGAATTTCCTTTAAACAAAAGAATCATCAACTTCAGGTTTGAACTACAATATATAAAAGTAAGGCTTTCTACATGTTACTCAAAAGCAAAGTACAAGTCATTTCCCTTGTTCTTTTCTCAAAACCCAAATCAATATTTTAGTGAGACATTCTCATTTCCAAAGGGAAAATGTTGTTTATATTTTCATCTTTGTAAAAAGAGGATTAAAAACTTTCATTTGAAAACCATTTTTAGAAACCTAATGAAGACCAGTTTACCACTTTTCAAGGAAAACAATATAAAAAATGAACAAAAGAAATCACGCAGTAAGGACAATGTAGGTGGATATATAAGCATCATAATCACTACTGCAAGCAACAAAAGCCGAGTAGACATAAGTGAACCCAGGAGATCGAGAAAAATCCAGAAGACACCAATACATGAGACCTCATCCTTGTTTACATGCCACACACAATTAAATAAAGACGCCCAATACGCTCTACCATCCTTTCTCAGGCAGGCCGAGGGCAAAATCCCATAGTAATAAACCCAATATATCCACCAACTATGGGCCACTGGTCAGTACCATAACCTACCAGTGTAGAAATCATTCTCAGAATATTCTCTCAATATGATAGGTTCCCATGTATTGTATATTTAGAAAGGGGTTGGGCTTACCGATGCCATCCAAGTATCCAATCATAGTATATATAATAATATAGCACAACATGCAACACCCCGAGCCACCCCAAGGAATATGTCCCTCTCCTTCCTACCATTGATCATAGGGAAGTCCTACACAGTGGACCCCCATAACATATAACTCAACCAAAGCAAGGGACCACACCTGAGGATAGTTTTCTTGATATAACTAGTTTTAAAAAAGTGCCAACTAGGCCTCACATGATTTTTGCATGCCAAACCATTTCTTAAGAATTACACACACACCACTTTGAAAACTAGAAATACACTTCGAAACCCATTTAAGAAACCCAAACCATAATTTTAAATCTAAAACATATTCACAAAGGCCAAAGGGTTATTTAATCATGCAATTAATGTGAAAACACGATCAAACCATTTATTGCAACACATTACAAGAAATAAACCACTCCAATTCAAGGAAGACAATTTTCTAATAGTTCTATATCAATAATTAATATTATAACTAGGTGTGAAAAGAAAGAAATAAATGATTCTTAAATTTAAAGGGAAATTCATAGGGAAACCTACCTCAAAAAGGGAGCAGAGCAAGATGAACAACTCGGCACCGGGCACCTTTGAAGAAGACCGCCCCGCAATTGTGCACACAAACACCCCTATATATATACACCCCTTAATCCAATACACATATTCCCCGCTCTATGATGGAATATGGTTAAGGAGGATTTATATATATATAGGTATATGTACCTATGTATGTGTGTACAACCCATCGAGAAGACCCCGAACAATCTAATTAAACCAAAAGAGAATCGAAGATTACCAAAAACTCTAAATAAAATTGAAACAATATATATATAAAATAAGGTAGAAGCAATCTAACAAAGCTGTGCCAAGCTCCCTTGTAAAACTTTACATAAAACAAGACCATTTGAAAACATGAATCTCACCATTAAAAACCATCTACAATTGATATTAAAAAAATAAAAATTAAGTTCACACGTCAAATATTTCATTTTCCTTAAAAAAATATTTCCAAAATCATCCACACCTTAAGTGCCCTTAAAACAAGGTCTGCGCCCACCAAATAACCCTCAAAACATCCTCATGAAACTCCACACCAAGACACTCACACAAAACATAACCAGTTTTCGATACAAAACCCGAACCCAAAACACGAGCATGTCAAACCCTTCAAAGATGTATTTCAAATCACTCAAACAATACAATAAACCATTTACACAATTTATAAAAAACCATTTAAAGAGGCCAAATAGGATTTTACTCCTAAAGTACACACACTTTCCTAACCAATTCCCAGAAAGTCCGTTTTAATGATTAAACAAATCTAAAATTCATCCGTAAAAATACACGACAAGGCATACATTCCAAAACTACTCCCTTCTTCAATAAAAACTCATTTTGAACCAAAACACACCTCGAGTTCTATTGAAAATATAATTTTCACAATGAAAATATGGAATAAAATACTTTTCAAGGAAGATTACAATACAACATAACAACACATAGTCATTTCCTTTGCAAAAACTCATTTTCAACCCATAAACATATTAAAACACTACCAATTCACACTTCGCACTACTAAAATAACAACTATAACACATTAAAACTAACTAAACACTTAAGAGGGTAAAATAAATCAACCTCAAACGACGAAGAACGAACCAGAATGGGATGAAATGCTTCGCCTTTAGTGATGGATGCTGAAAATCACACAAGGAAGAACAGTAAGACCCGCTGCACACCCTAAAAATGGAAGGAAAATATCAAAACCCAATCAACCCATGACCTAGGGTTCGACCAAGACAAGAGGGCCCACGGGAAGAGGAAAAAATGCCAGAAAACACAAGAAGAGGGGAGCCGTGACCTTACCTAGGCGAGCCGATCCAAAAACCCTAAGAAACTGAGTGAAAACCACGGAGAAGGGAGGCTTGCCAGTAGGACGGAGCACGCACGACCGAGAGTTATAGGGGGGGGGGTTGCATCGTGTGACCAGAGGAAGGAGGGGGTGCCAATTCTACCCATCATGACACTTTATACCCCCAGAAAGTCCCAAGAGATTCATTTGATGAAAACCAAAGCAAATATGATTTACAACTAGGGAAAAACCTGAGAACTCAATGACCAAAGAAACCACACTCGCTTTAATTCAGAACCTAGAACTACAGATTCCTGAAAAGAAACTATGAGACCACCCTCAAAAGAAGCCACAAACCCAAGGAAGACATCACATAAAACCACAAAGCTTGAATAAACAATGAGGAGATTACAAAGAAGAGATTCACTCTTTTCTAAACACAATCCAACAAGGAACACCCCGACCCCTAACACAAAAACCATAGAAGAAAACAGTCGTGACCTGTTTGGGATCTCTAAGAGTATCCATTACACAACCCACTATCCCATCCAACCAACTACTACGGTAGGGGTCAAGCGAAGTGGAAACAAGGAAATGCTCTGCCAAGAACACCTGGAAGATGGATTCATCATGAGTTCATCCCATGGTGGTCACACCACCATATTAAGATTCCAGAAAATGTTAATTTCATAAGATGGAATAAATATTGAATTCTAATGAAATCTAAAGAAACCCAAAGAAACAAAACTTGGGGCAACAAGCACCACCATTACACATTAGCAACATTAAAAACACTACAAAGACATTCTCATTAAAAAAAAGTTACAAAAGGGAACACAACATCATTATTCACATTTTAAAAAGGAGACAACACCACATATTACGTTAGCTATAGAAACAAAGGCATTCACAACAAAAGAATCTTCTGATTGAGCATGCACCAGTGCTATGTCCATTCAGAAGAGTTGGACAGTTCTCCAAGGGAGTGGATCCGGCCCCATGTCACTTCCTGGCGCCGCCCTGTTAAAACCTTTGCAAATGACCTAAATAGCCATAGGTATTACAAATCTTAGGCACTTCACGACATGAAAACTTCTTATGCCCCGACTTCCCACACTGAAAACACATCCAGTACTTCCTCTCGGATGAATTTGGTGAGGTGGAAAACAACGACCTTTTTGTGCCTCTTCTCAACTGGACAGATGCTGCTAAATCGGCTTCAATTTGAACGGCCCACCTCACGACTTCTTCATAATCATCAGGGAATAAAGGTACGACTGGGAGGAATTCTGATCAGAGACCCCTCTCAAAGAATCGAGATTTCAAAAATTCATCCCCAAAAAGGTTTAGGAGATATGGAACCAGATCGGAGAAGCTCTTAGCATACTCCAACACCGTTGAATTGACCTGCTCAAGACCATAAAACCTAGAACCCATCGGTATCTTCACGTCATCGGGGAAATAATGTTGGATGAACAAGGCTTTAAAGCATTCCCAAGATAAATTTTTCTGTGGTTCGGCCTGAAGAACGGATTTCCACCATTCCTGAATTAGGACTTCCAATGTGAAGGTGACAAGCTCCAACTTGAGAGGTTCGGGAGATTCAAGTTGAACAAATATATCCTCGATGTTTCGCATCCATTCCTCAGCCTTCCCTGGTTCCGACTGCCCAAGAAAATGATGAGGGTTCGACTCTCGTAACCTCTGGATGAACTCCTAATATTGAGAACCACCATGCTCCATATCTGAAATGGACAAACCAAATGTCTGAAGCATGGACTTGATCAACTGAAAGGAACACGGTGAAAGAAATACCTGCAAATGCTTCTCAAAATCCCTTAGAACTCAGTGGGGATGAAACATAAAAATAGGAAGAATGAAACCAAATCAAAACATATCATAAATCAAAATTCCACATCTCATTTTCAAATCAAGAACCCAAACTCAAAACATAATTTCAATCACACCTCTAACACACCAAATCCAAAGTACAAAAAGGAAAAAACCAAAAACCAAATGGAAACATCACACACTCACACATTTTAAGACATTAAAAACCCCCTTTTTGAAGAAAATTTTTAGAAATCATAACAATCCATATGAACCAATCACCCACTATTGGAATTCCCTTTAGGATCACATATATACACTCTTGTTCTAGCTCAAGCTCTCACCCATACATACCAATAACCATCCAATCACCACATACATACATCCATATACATATATGTGAGCACTCGTAGGAATACCAAGAGTTGGATAAAAGAAACATTATCACTTTCAAAACCACTTTAAAAATACCTCAACCAATTTTAATGCCACACTTCATCATCAAAGAAAAAAAAATTCAAATTCCATATTCACTTTCCAATTTCACATTTCACAAAACCTTTCAAAAACCTCAAAAACATTTTCCAAAATAACCCCCATTTTCAAACAACCCATTTCACTCTCAAAAGATTCAAAGTTTTGGTTTTCAAAATCCCATTTTTTTACCAGCCAATGATCATTTTTTAAAACCAAACATCATTTTAAAACCTAAACAAGACACCCCAAAACCATCCCAACCAACATTAAGTACAATCGAATGAAACCTACCATTCAACAAGTCAAAAATCTCAAAATCACAAAAGGATCCAAAAAAATATACCAGTGAAAACTAGTGTCGATGGGTGACTTGGCCATATGGTTGGCGACCATAGGCCAATCAAACCACCATCACAGAGAGTCTTTCAGAACCACGTCCTCGGCTCCACATGGCTTTCCAGGCCCTACGATCTCACTGAGACAATTGGCCCGACTATCATTTCATTTCCCCAAATACCAAGAAACCCACAAGAACCAAATAAACCAGAAATCCCGACTTCCCATGGTAACTCAAGGTTCGACCCAGAAAGTGTTGGCCGGACACTCCCCAGAACCTACACCCCAAGCTTCGACAGTCCTGCTCCATCTACCTTGACAACATAAATAACAAAGGGAATTATGAAATCTAGATCCTATAAAGAACCTCACCCTCTGATACCATTTTGTCATGAACCAACACAGGTCGACCCTAAACCGGTCACCCGAGACGATCTACGACATGGACTGAGAGGCGTTCCCAATCCTCTCGGGCTGGAGACAAGCACCAAGGGAATTAACAGAGTGACGATGAAAATGATTTTTCCTAATATAAATAAACAGAAGCAAGAGAATAAAAAAAATTATTCCCAAAAATAAATAAACTGAATAAATCAACTAAGTAATAATTGAAAAGAAAAACTAACCGGACCTGACAGCCACTAAACTCCATGTGACCCTGCGGGTCACTCTCCAATCAAAAGACACAACATCGCCCATGACAATCGAGATCAACCCAAAACCTGCACCTGTGACTAAAAACAATAATGAAATATAGGTGTGAGTATTAAAACTCAGTAGGTGTGCCTAAGTAATATATTACCAAATTCATTTCCTTTAAACAAAATAATCATCAATTTTAGGTTTGAACTATAATATATAAAAGTAAGGCTTTCTACATGTTACTCAAAAGCAAAGTACAAGTCATTGCCCTTGTTCTTTTCTCAAAACCCAAATCAATCTTTTAGTGAGACATTTTCATTTCCAAAGGGAAAATGTTGTTTATATTTTCAGATTTGTACGAAGAGTATTAAACACTTTCATTTGAAAACCATTTTTAGAAACCTAATCAAGACCAGTTTACCACTTTAAAAGGAAAAATATATACAAAAATTCACAAAAGAAATCACACAGTAAGGGTAATGTAGGTGTATATATAAGCATCATAATCACTACTGCAAGCAACAAAAGCCGAGTAGACATAGGTGAACCCAGGAGATCGAGAACAATGTAGAAGACACCAATACATGAGACCTCATCCTCATTGACATGTCACACATGATGAAATCAATATTCCCAATACGCTCAACCATTATTTCTTAGGCAGGCCGAGGGAAAAATCCCACAGTAATAAACCTAATATATCCACCTACTATGGGCCACTGGTCAATACCATAACCTACCAGTGCAACAATAATTCTCAGAATATTCTCTCAATATACCAGGTTCCCATGTCTCGTGTATTTAGAAAGGGGGTGGGCCTACCGATGCCATCTGAGCATCCAATTACAGTATATATAATAATATAGCACAACATGCAACACCCCGAGCCACCCCAAGGAATATGTCCCTCACCTTCCTACCATTGATCACAGGGATGTCCTACACAGTGGACCCCCATAACATATAACTCAACCAAAGCAAGGGACCACACCCGAGGAGAGTTTTTTTTGATATAACCAGTTTTACAAAAGTGCCAACCGGGCCTCACATGATTTTCGCATGCCAAACAATTTCTTAAGAATTACACACAAACCACTTTGAAAACCAGAAATACAATTCGAAACCCATTTAAGAAACCCAAACCATAATTTTAAATCTAAAACATGTTCAAAAAGGCCAAAGGTTCATTTAATCAGGAAATTAATATGAAAACACCATCAAACCATTTATTGCAACACATTACAAGAAATAAACCACTCTAATTCAAGGAAGACAATTTACTAATAGTTCTAAATCAATAATTAATATTAGAACTAGGTGTGAAAAGCAAGAAATAAATTATTATTAAATTTAAAGAGACATGCATAGCGAAACCTACCGCAAAAAGGGAGGGGATCAAGACAAACAACTCAGCACCGGACACCTTTGATGAAGACCGCCCCACAATTGTGCACACATACACCCCTATATATATACACCCCTTAATCCAATACACATATTCCCCGAACCATGAGGAAATATGGGCAAGGAGGATATATATATATATATATATATATATATATAGGTATACGTACCTATGTATGTGTGTACAACCCTTCGAGAAGACCCCGAACAATCTAATTAACCCAAAAGAGAATCGAAGATTACCAAAAGCTGTAAATAAAATTGAAACAATATATATATAAAATAAGGTAGAAGCAATCAACCAAATCTAGGCCAAGATCCCTTGTAAAACTTTACATAAACCAAGACTATTTGAAAACATGAATCTCCCCATTCAAAAACATCTACAATTGATATTAAAAAAATACAAATTAAGTTCACATGTCAAATATTTCATTTTCCTTCAAAAACTCTTTCCAAAATCATCCACACCTTAAGTTCACTTAAAACAAGGTCTGTACCCACCAAATAACCCTCAAAACATCCTCATGAAATTCCACACCAAGAAAATCACACAAAACATAACCGATTTTCAATACAAAACCCGAACCCAAAACACGAGCATGTCAAACCCTTAAAAGAAGTATTTCACATCACTCAAAAAATACAATAAACCATTTACACAATTTATAAAAAACCCTTTAAAGAGTCCAAACAATATTTTACTCCTAAAGTACACACACTTTCCAAACCAATTCCTAGAAAGTCTGTTTTAATGATTAAACAAATCTAAAATTCATACATAAAAATACACGACAAGGCATACATGCCAAAACTACTCCCTTCTTCAATAAAAACTAATTTTGAACCAAAACACACCTCATGTTCCATTGAAAATATAATTTTCACATTGAAAATATGTCATAAAATACTTTTTAAGGAACATTACAATACAACATCACAACACATAGTCATTTATTTTTCAAAAACTCATTTTAAACCCATAAACATATTAAAACACTACCAATTCACACTTCTCACTACTCAAATAACAATTATAACACATTAAAATTAACTAAAAACTTAATAGGGTAAAAGAAATCAACCTCAAATGATGAAAAACAAACCGGAATGAGACGAAACGCTTCGCCTTCGACGACAGACACTGAAAATCGCACGAGGAAGACCTGCAAGACCCACCGCATACCCTAAAAATGGAAAGAAAATATCAAAACCCAATCAACCCAGGATCTAGGGTTCATCCAAGATAAGAGGTGCCATGGGAAGAGGGAAAAACGCCAGAAAACACAAGAAGAGGGGAGCTGTGACCTTACCTAGGCAAGCTGATCTGAAAACCCTAAGAAACCGAGTGAAAACTGCAGAGAAGGGAGGCTTGCCAGTAGGGCGGAGTGCGTGCGACCAAGAGTTATGGGGGGGGGGGGGGGGCGAGGTTTCATCGTGCGACCAGAGGAATGGGGGGGGGGGGTGCCGATGGGGGAGGAATGGTCGGCGGGGGGGATGGTGCGCCCGGGAGCTCCTGCACAAAGGGGGGGGGGGTGGCGTCGAGCGTGGAAAGGGGGGAGGGGGGGGGGGGGTCGGTTGCGAAAATGGGAGGGGAAGGGATAGATTAGGGTTATTATTATTATTATTATGGTTAATTAATTCTATTTTAATTTTTAATTCAACTGATTTAATTTAAAAAGAAAGAAAACTCAAAAATCAATAAAACTTAATTGAAACTCAAGAATAAATAAAATAGCCGCAAAAATTGAGTCGGGGTGTGACAAACTGTGTACCATTAATCCTATAAAACTACTCAATTATTGTAATAACCTTAACCTTTACATCATGTTTCTTTTTATGAGTTTGGTGTTAGAGGTTTTGAGAGGATTTTTAATGAGTAAATGTGCTATTGGAGCTAAGATTTCAGTTGGGTGAATAAGGTGACAAAGTATCAATTTGGTTCATGGCGTGAGGGGATGACTATAGATGAGGGTGATTCTATAGGTGATGATTCATTTCATGATGGAAGTGTGTCTTGTATTGAAGGGTTTGAAGGTGATGTTTTGGTAAATTTTGGAACCTTATGCTTTGGGAAGTGAACCATATGAAATTTTGTTACTCTTTTGATTTTACCTTTGTTGATTTATTGGTCATGAAATGGGGGATTGGTTTGTGGTGTGAAGTTACTTAGAGATTTTGTAATATTTTACATAAATAGACTTCATGGTGCAGCCATAGACCACAAGAAACAGAGCACGTGGGGATGGTTTCATAGGTTCTACCAGTTAGGTGTTGCGACACGTCCACCCCTATCATGATGTAAGTAACTAAAGGCTAATTTTCAATGGTTCTACTTTTGTGTGTTATCATGCTGTAGTACTTTGATCAAGGAGTGAACCTTCCTTGGTTATATCATATTTTTAAAGTTGACCAAGTTTAATAAGGGAGAGATATGGGGGATTCACAATGTGATTTCTAGGGGTTTGATGGATTTATACCATCACAGAATGACCAAGGTCCATCCTTCCAAGACACTATATTTTCTAGTATTGGAATAAAATCATAATTCTATATAATTATTTTATTTTTTTCTAGATTTATTTTAACCTTAGTATACTTGAGGTGTGGCCCTAGAGACCCTTAAACCCCTACTGATTGGTGTTGACTCTCAACTATAAGAGATCAGATTCTTATGATCTGAGGTAAGTTCTACTATTTATTATTATTATTATTATTATTATTATTATTATTATTTATATCCATGTTTTATCTTATGTGGAGGTCACTTAACACCCTGATATTTTAAAATAAAACTATTCTATATATCGTATTCAATATGCAACATTGAGTTTAAGAAAACCGTGATATAATATTAAAATATTATTATTTACATATGACTAATATAACCTAGCCGCTAAATTGGAGAGTAAAAATAATATTAACTAATTTATGAAATATATATAAAGGTCCTACTTAATAAAAAAATATTTTCAAATTCTTAATAAATAATCACTCAAATTTAACAGAGATATTTTATTCTAAAAAAATGTTTCCTTCAAAAATATTTTTTATTACCTTTGTGAGAAAATATTATAATTATTTTCTAAAAATTATAGAAAATTTATTTTATAAAATTAAAATAATTTTTGAAATAAACATATCTATATTAAATTTTGGTGTAATTTTGGCATTTTTTGTAAAATATTGATTTCTCTGTGAATAGTAAAAAATACTGATTTGTTTAAAACTGTCATTTATTTTAATAAATTAAGTAATTTAAAAGTCCCATTTTTATTTTTAATTTAATTTAAAATTAAAATAAGTATTATTTAGTTATATATAATCTAATTAATCAAATATAAATCAAATTTATAATGAAATTTATTATAGTTTTATTTTTAGGCTTTAAAACACATTTTTTCTACAAACTGTTTTAAAGTGCATAATGTTTCTTGATTTTAAATAATTAAAATAACCAATAACGAGGAATGAGTTAAATGAAATTAATATATTATATATCTATAAATATTAATTTAAATTAATTTAATTATTATTACTTATAATATAGTTTTTATTAAATCATCCTATGTTTGAAAAATACATTTCTTGAAAAACTATTTTTTCGACATGTCTGTGGGTTTAAATTTAAATTAAATTCTGAAACTTCCATGAATTATATTTTATAAAATTTATGAAATATTTTAAATCATCATAATTAATATTATATAATAATCTCAACTTATATTTTGGTCATAATGAATAGTAAAAATAGTAAAAATTTATTACTACAGTTAACGTTAAAAACGATTTACTTAGGGGTTAAACTAAAGAGGTAAATGGAATAAAATGGTTAAAAAATATTTATTTTGAATTTTAGAGGTTTTTAATAGACTTATATCTCCCAAAATACTTTATTTGTTAATTTTTGAGGCACTTTTCTTGAGAGTGACTTTCCATTACTGAATAGTTTTGGATATTTATAAGAATGCCACTCCTCCTCCATTATAAAAGGAAACCCTTATCCTCTTATTTAAAGACTTAAAATACACATTGGTTCAGACAATATGTACCCAAATACATACCTCACTTACCTTACCACATCCTATAATCATTATTTTAATCATAAATCCAATCTAGGAAGGTTTTTGGTATAATCCTAAAGAGGTGGTCCGAAGAAGAAGTATCGTTCTTAACTGAGAATATTTATTTTATTTCTTCTTCAACATCCATTAAATATTAACAAATCATGATGATATAATATCATAATTATCTAATATATAATAATAAATTATTATTTTAATTTCATAACTTTAATCCATCCCCACTTCGATCAAATGGGAAACAAAACCATCGTTCATGTGTACGACAGACTACCACCTCACGAACTAATGTAATTCATTTTCCATCATTTCCTTTATTGTAAATTCATGATAATGTATTTAATTTTTATATATTTTATTAATTACATATCAATAATTTTGGAAAATTAACATATCATATACCTTCTTACTTTTCCATACATTGAAAAGTGATAAAATCATTCGTGTGTATGATGAAATTCTGCCTCGTGAAGTGATGTGATTCATTTTTTATTACTGCATTACATGGATGGAATATGTAAGTTAATTTAAATAAACAATATTATATATATGATATAATTATCATTATGGAAATATGAAATAACACTTACTTTCTTTTTGATTATGATCGTTGAAAAGTGGAAACATTACTCATGCATATGTATGACCTACCATCTCTATGATTACAACGTAGTTTATTTTTCTTAACCATTTTCAATAATTTTTTTGTTTTATTAAATTTTTAAGAAGTGATTTCAAATTGAAAATTATTTTTTTCTAAAAAAATATTCCATATAATCCTTTAAAGACATTTTCATCAACAATGACAACCTTTGATGTTATGGATTGCTTCTAAATTATGTATATTTGTATCTTACATATATACCTAGCTTATTATACCTTACCTTAAAGGGGTTAATACATAACTTAGGTTCATATCTAAAATACCTTCATTATGAAATTTAATTTGATTATGACATAAAACAAGATTATGCAACCCATTTTATTTTCTTGGGTAATTCTTATATTTATGCCTTATGATTGATTTCCATTTTGTGGAATACATGATTAGGAAAATGTTATGATGGGTGTTCCTAGATATTTCTCTAATTATTTGGGTAAATATTTAGTCTCATAAGGCATCATGTATGGGATTAGGGAGTAAACCTAATCCATTATGGGTCTTTTTACACCATGTGATATTGTCTAGGCAGTTATCCTTGACTCGTGTTTAAATCATGTTATATGTTGTTGCCACATTTCATATGATACCATTATCTTATGATACCATGTTATATATGTTATTATTCCATGTGATTATTGATGATACTTATAGTTTTATGATATCATGTTATACCTTTGACTCCCAAGTTATGCTTCCTTATTACGTTTATTCCCTTACTAGGATTTTACCTCACCCCTTTTGTCTATGTGTTCCTTAGTTTATCCGTTGAAATTTTAGGATCTTGAAATTATTTAGGATCTCATTATGGAGAATAAAACAAATAAGTTTCATTATAGTCTCACTATGATATATTCTGAACCTATTCATCTAAAGACATCAAACCTCATGATATTTGGGTTATAATTTAATGGATGTTTATATTAAAAATCATGTAATAATATGTGTAAAAGTATCGGGTACCTATAGTTTTTATTAGAGAAATGTTTTAGTTAACCTTTGTAAACTAGGATGAGAAAACTTTAGTGATAAATTTTTGGACAAGTCTAAGATAACTTTAAGGATAATTTTAAGTATAGGGAAATATACTAGAGTTTTGGTAAAGGATATAGAAAATGGTTTCCAAGAAATTACATCCTTGTCTATATACTATAGGTGGATGCAGATATAGAATAGTTGTACATAGGGGTAATAACTTCAGAAAGAGCACATTGGGCTTTGACTCAATTGTCACTTGGTGCATGATAATGGGCCTTGCTACACACCATGTTTGACACTCCTAGGGGATATGTGTTGGAAATTCACAGAATCATTATAAATCATCATGAAGGACTTGAATAGATGATAATAATGGATGACCTAGGTTAAACCTAAAGTTTCTTAGGTTGATAGGTCTAAGGTTGATCATAAGTTTAAAGGCATAAATATCCATTTCTAGGTTTTATGTTATGAAATTCTAAGATAATTAAGATTATTTTTGGAGACATTTGTGGTAATATAACCCTTGGGTTTAGTATGGGTCTTAGTAAAAAAATTTATTTCAGGAATAATGCCTTTATATTTTGTGGAGATAAGGTTAATGGTAATGATAACCTTTAGGGTTAATCCTATATTAAATGTTAAGGTAGTAATATTTATTTAAGATTATTTGATTTTGTGGGAAATATAAGCTGTATAGAAAAAATAAGTGGTTACAAACTGATTTGATGATTTTGAGGATATTTTTTGAGAACATTTTAGGAATTATATTTATAAGGTTTTTAAGAAAGGACAACCCACATACTAGAAGACAAATCATCATATCTGATAAGGTTATGAGGCTTGAACCCCCAATCGAAGGGAAATAAGGGTACATCACCTAACATTGGACTATGTGATGTATTGGTTAGTATGAATTTATTTCTAATTAAATTATTTGGCGGATAAATATTAATTTTATTTTGGAAAAAATATAATAGGATCAATTTTTTTGAATTTTTGGATTTTGAGGCGATTAATGACATTTTGCGAAATGTTTTATTGGGTTGAGATATATATAACCTTTAGATTTAATATAATGGATTATTTTGTAAGAACACTATTAAATCCTTGAATTTTGATGTTATTTTGGATATAGAGTTATTTATTTAAGTAATTATATATGTTAAAACCTTGGTTTTATTATTGAGTTTTTGAGATTAATATATTCATATTCATTTTGGGTATTATCTTACATTATGATAGCCATTTAATTTTATAAAGATAGGAGAAATAACTTTTTACTCTTTTTATGGATCTCGTGATCCATTAAAATTTAATTTTAGTGCTTTAGGTTTAAAAAAATTAATATTGGATACTCATTTCTTTGATTAAGAGGTGAAGTGTAAAGTGATCAAAGCACAACCAATGGATAAAATTGTATTTATAAAATAAAATGATATCAAGTAATTATATTTTATAAAGTTCTCTATCTTAATAGTAAAATAATCTCTCAACTCTCAGAAAAGGATCTTGAAATAAAAATGGTATCCTATTACTTTTATATATGATGAATCAATGGTCTTTCAGCTCATCACAGATTTATGGTTTCATGGTCGTTAACTTTCTCTTGATCATTCAATCTATTTTAATCAATGATCTCTATTACTCTTCAGAATTATTAAAACTTTTCTTCCATTCCAATATTATAACTTCCTGCCACTGTTATTTTAATTTTAAACCAAGTGATTTGTTATTTTAGATGACCTTTATATTTCCCTTTCCCTCTTTTAAGAGTAAGTTTTATTAACCCTTTTTACGATGTGTGATTTCCATAAAGATAATTTTCAAATTTAAAACTCTTTATCATTGACCAAAAGTTAAAATCATGAGGACAAAATTTATTTAAGTGGGGTATAATATAAACCTTGAATATTAAAAAAACACTATGCTTGATAGCGTATTCAACACACAACACTGTGTTTAAACGAACCACGATATAATATTAAAATATTATTATTTAAACGTGTTTGATATAAACCAAACATTAAATTAGAGGGTATTAATAGTATTAAATAATTTATGTAATATGAATATCAATTTACTAATAAATATAAATTTATTTAAAAAATCTTAATAAATAAGAACTCGACTTTAATAAAGATATTTTATTCTATAAAAAAGGCTTCCTTCAAAAAATATTTTTATTTCCTTTAAGAGAAAGTATTATTATTATTTTATGGAAATTATAAAAAATTTATATTATAAATTTAAAATAATATTTTAAATGAACATATATATATTAACTTAGGGTGAAATTTTGGTATTTTTTTGTCAAATAATGATTTTTTAGTGAATAGTAAAAAATATCAATTTTTGTAAAATTGTCATTTCTTTTAATAAATTATGTAATTTAAAAGTCCCATTATAATTTAAATTTTCTTGACAAGTAATATAAATATTATTTAGTTATATATAATCAAAATAATAACTTTTAAATCACCTTTATACTGGATTTTAGTTTAAGTTTATTTTTAGACATTAAACACATTTGTTTGAAAACTGTTTTAAAGTGAATAATATTTCTCCATTTTAACCAATTAAAATAAAAACCCAGGAATAATTAATTAAATTAAATTTATATATTAAATATCTATAAATATTAATTGAAGTTCATTTAATTATGATTAAGTTTAATATAGTTATTATAAGATCATCTTGTGCTTGAAAAATGCATTTCTTGAAAAACCATTTTTTGACACGTCGATGAGTTTAATTTTAAATTAACTTATATCACTTCAATGACTTTAATTTGATGAAATTGATTCCATATTTTTAATCATAAAATAAATATTATATTATAATTTCAACTTAAGTTTTTTTCATAATGAATATTAAAATCAGTAAAAATTTGTTACCACGGTTAATGTTAAAATAAGTTTACTTGGGGGTTAAACTAAAGGGGTAAATAAAATAAAATGTTTAAAACACATTTATTTTGAATTTTATAGGTTTTTATCAACATTATATCTCTTCAAATACTTTATTCTTAAATTTTTGAGTCACTTGTCTTGAGAGTGACTTCCCATTATTGAATAGTTTTGGGTATTTATAAGAATACCACTCCTCCTCCCTTATAAAAGAAACCCCCCTCCTATACTTTCCACACTTAAAAAATCCATTTTTTAGTAAATTACCTACAAAAATACCTTAATTACTTCCATTAACATGTCTTTTAATCCTTTTTTTATCATAAATCCAATCTATGAAGGATTTAAGTATAATCCTAAGAGGTGCTCCGAAGAAGAGGTATCATTCTAAACCAAGCATATTTCTTTTATTTATTCTTCCACATCTATAAAATCTTCCTCAATCATGATTATATAATAACATAAGTATCTACCATATACTAATATTATATTATTTTAATTTCATAACTTAAATCCATATCCACTTGTATAGAATGGGAAATGAAACTATCATTCGTGTGTATGACGAACTACTACCTCACGAATCGATGTAATTCATTTTCCATCATTACCTCTAACAACTGTTCATGATTATGAAATTAATTTTTATATATTATATTAATAAAATATTAATCATTCTGTAAAATTAGAATATCTTATAACTTATTACCTTACCATCCATTGAAAAATGATAACATCATTTGTGTGTACGATAGACTACCGCCTCATGAAGCGATGTGATTCATTTTTTATTACTATATAACATGGATGGTATATATAAGTGTATTTAAATAAATAATATGATATTTATTATATAATTATAATTATTTAAATATAAAATAATATTTACCTCATTTCCATCATGATCATTGAAAAATAGAAAAGTTACTCATGCATACGTACAACCTACCACCTCCATGATTGTAAAGTAATTAATTTTTCATAACCATATTTCATGGTTGATTTTTAAAGTATAATTTATGTATAATAATTATAATTATTTTATTATTATTATTAGGGAGATTATGGAACAATGAAATCTTTTACTATAATCAACACATCGATGTCATTTTAAAATTATGAACTGAGCATCCTCAAAATACTCGACGCATGCATAACTAATTAAGTAATTAAACAGATAAATAAAATAAATGAAGTAAATGGTTTAAGTGTAAGTGATTAATTATATAAAAGGTTATTAATAAAATAAATATTTTATATAATTTTATTATACAGGAGATAAAAGTCACACATGACAATGTTTAGACTCAAGGTAAGGGTTTCCATATCAAAACTTCTTTCTTTGAGACACATGTTCTTTTATACACCTAATTTATTTTATATGGTGTATATAATTCCCCTTTACATATTATATCCTTAATCCTTCATAATTCATGGTATTTTAAGTAAAAATTCACTTACTTCATTCATGATGCTTATGACTCAAAAGTTAATAAGTCGGTATGGGTTTATGCTTCAATCTCATTTTAACCAGGATTGTTTATGATTGAATTTACATTGAAGGAATTTATTTAATCACTATCTAATAAAACCATTTAATTTTATTCTCTTCTAGTTATTCATGATTTTTTTTTCAGTAATATTACCATTTCCAATCTTTTTCTCTTAAAATTATTAGGTGAAATTTTTAAGTAAAATTGACTTTATTTCTCTCTTTGGTCGAAAAACCTTTCTCTTCCATGTTCATATTTTCTTTAAAATGTTTTAAAAAAATGCTTTAAAATTATTCTATGATTTTTTAAAGTCATTTTTATCCATTTTTACTTATTAAAAAATGGTTTAACAATAATCTTATTTTCATTTTCCAAATGAGGAAAATTTTTAATCCTTTTACAGAAATGTGAAATGAATGTTTCTTTTAACTTATACCACATTTATGGAATTAACCACTGTCATGAAAACTTAAATACTTTAATATTCCATTATAAGTTTCCATGGTTATTTTTAAATAATTTTTTTTCTATAATATTTTGTATTTTTTAAATTTTTTTGAAGAAGTGGTTTCAAATTGAAATGGGTATTTTTCTCAAAAAATATTCCATGTAATATTTTAATGAAATTTTCATCAATTATGAAACCCCTTGATGTTGTAGATTATTATTAAATTTTCATATATGTATATCACATATATACCTAGATTATTATCCCTTACTTTGATAGGGTAATACATCCTTATTCTTATCTCTCAAATGCCTTCATTATGAGATTTCTTTAAATTATGATATGAGTCAAGATTGTGCTACCCATTTTATTTTCATAGATAATTCTTATTTTTATGATTTATGATTTATTTGAATTTAGTGGAACAAATAATCATAAACATGTTATGATGGGTGAGTCCAGATATCACTCCAATGCATTGGGTAAAGCTTTAGTCTCACGAGGCAGCATGTATGGGATTAGAGAGTAAACCTAATCCATTATGGGACTTTGTACACCACGTGATTTTGTCTAGGAATTTAGCCTTGACTCATTTTATGTCATGTTATATGTCTCTTCCATATTTATTATGATACCATGGTCTTATAATTCCATGATATTATTATACCATGTTCTGTATATTATGATTCTATGTTATTAATCATGATCCATCTCTTTTATGATATCATGTAATACCTTTGACTCAAAAGTTATTTTTCATTATTAGGTTTATTCCCTTAATTTTCTTTCTAAATCAACCCTTTTTTCTATATATTAAACAGTTTATCCCATGATGTTTTAGGAGATAAAAAGGATTTAGGATCTCATTATAGTGAATAAAATAAATAAGTTTCATTTTAGTCTCACTATAATGTATTATGATCTCAGTATTCTAAATAAACTAAGCCTCATGATATTTGGGTTGTAATTTAATTAATGTTCATGCTAAAAATCATGTAATAATATGTGTAAAAGGATTGGATCTCTATAGTTCATAGTATTATTTCTAGCATTTTTTGGGATATATAGGGTCTTGGTTTGGATAGAGATGTTTTGTGTTATAAATTTTTGAGGACTACCTTATGTGATTCCATCCTGATGATCATAACTTCCCCACCTTTCTCATGGAAATGAGTTTAGAAGTTTTGATTGATGTAGGCAATTCAAGAACTCTCTAATTTTGCGTGTGTATAATGTGGAATTATCATGCTCTTGATTTCATTGGGTTGATAATATATATTGTATTAACAAATATAAAAAAATTAACTAAAGTAAATTGAAGGAGAAGGGGGTTATATCACGAGATTACATGTTTCCTTGATTTTTATTATGATTGATATATTGTAGTAGTTTATCTTCTATGTTTTATACTTTTGTGATTTATTTTCTGTAACCACTTTTCATAAAAGTCTAATTTTATAACTTTTATAATGAACCAATTTATGGAATTTGAAATTATTGAGTTATCTTCCATGTAAGAGATGTTAAATTAATGCGATGGAATGTTTTAAAAGGGGGACTATAGAAGTGATTATTTTTAGAATTTATTATTATGTGATGCCAAGATTCTTTTTTTTGTACCGTGGTTTGTGTGATTTCTATGGGGAATGTTGTGTGGTAATTATTATGACTAGTTTTGGGATATTTGTGTCGATTATGAGATAGAGCTATAGATTCCTTTCCATGTATGGAAATAGGGGATGTGGTTATTAATGTAGAATGGTGGAATGGTTGGTTTTGTGGAAAGATGAAGTATTGTGGGACTATTGCAGGGGATGCAGGATCGATTTATGGGAAATTTGGGCGGTGATTGGTTGATGGTTTTGAGAATGTTTTATAGTTTCCCAGTATAAATAGAATGTGATCATTAATGATGAAATTAGTAATGTGTGTGGTTAGAATTAAATTAATCATGGGCTATAAATGAATTTATGGTACTTGAAATAAATGGGTAAAGGTAGGATTAAATGTAGATGATGACTAAGAATTATTTCCATTAAATATGGAAATGAATGGAATAACGAAATTAATATCCGTGTAAATAATAAATATGAAATTGGTTAAATTATGTGAATTAAGAGGATATTGTGAATGGTTTTTTGGGCTATCTTGCATGGGAAGTGGGGTCGGTTTTTGGTGAGATAGTTGACAATGATGATAGTGTGTGGAGTGGAACCATTGATATAGAATTTCTGTGACTCGACATGTCAGTGATTTGGTGTTAATGGAATCAAGGAGTAGTGGTTTAGTTCTCAAAGCATGGTTAGGTTTGATTTTGAATTTCGAATTTTCAACCTGGATGACAACGATGTGGTGGCTGACAATCAGTTATGAAGTTTTCTAATTTCAAATATGTTTTATTAGTTTTTGGTTTTGTGGTATTTACTGTTTTAATTTTTCCTACTTGGAATTTTGTTAAGGTTCACACTAAATATTAAAAGTTTTTTCATAAAATAAAAAATATGGACTTTGAATTATAGTGTGTGGAGATGACAATGCGTTGGTGATTATGGACTGTAGTGGTGATGATTGTGAGCCATATTATACTTATATTTTCTTACGACTTCTTCACACATACCACATTAGTTATCTAACCTTATTGATAAAAAATGTTTTGGGTTTCAATTATTTTATCCAATATCCATGTAACGTCCCAAAAAAGATGCCACTATCTAGTGCCACGAGTTGGTTCACCACATGACCTCAAGCATGCATCCCTATATTCTAGAGGCTGCCGACTAGTAGTAAGGGTATGATAAATCATGTGGGGAGACTATACCCTCTTTATTAGGATAAGACACGTTAGATAAAATAATAACTAAGAGAACAAAAAAATATAATCATATATTACCAAAATTATTTCCCAAAACCAGGTACATGCCTACAACCAAATAGTAACTATGACATGTCATGTCATACAGTGCCAAGTGAAAAAGAAAACCCAAAATAAAGACACACTAAATAATCCTCAAAAGGGGTTCTGACATTAGGTATGTTTCCCTCATCCTTGCACATCTCTAAGAACCAAATCAACCCTCAAGCATATGGCCCTTTCCCTTCTCTTAACCTACAACCATGAAGTCTTCTTGGGTACCCAATGGAAACCTGAGAAGCATGTGAGTATAACTTAGTTATCCACCACCAATAGCGTCTTCAAAATATACAGTCTAATATAGTGTATGTAGAAGTATGAATAATAAATAAATCATAAAACTAAAATAGTTTACATCAATTAACATTTATTAGATCAATGACTTTAATTATTAGTTTCATGTTTTACCCATTTTTCATCAAACCTAATTTGGATCGTGTAATTTCTTTGATCCATGTATCAAAAGGTCACAAGTCAACAAAAATGGATCCTCTATCCATGAATCTAACTAGGATTTAGAACACCATGTCCAACCATCCCAACCACAATATGGAATTCCATTTCCATACCCTTGGCTTCAGGAGAATCAGTACATTCCCCAAAAAACTAATGCGTGTAGGGATTCTTGGAGCATCAGTCTGGCCTGACCATGGGAGTGGAGCATCAGTCCAACAACCCACCAACCATTTTTTTTACATTCACATAGGCCCATCATCATTAACCATTTTATTATAGAAAAATATCAAGGGTTCACCACTTCTATTTAATCACATTTATATGATTCTTAATAATCTTCATGTTCTCAATTCCAAAATGGTTCCATTTTTCCATTAAACACATTAAAACCCTTTATTTCCATTTCTAATCTATTTAACCATAATTCCAAGACCCGTTAACCAATTATCATGCCCATCCATTTACATACCATAACTTATTTACCTCTTCAAGTTAAGAAACCCCCCAATAATTCTATGTTACTAGGTTAACCACATGTACAATTTGGTTGATATCATAAAACCTCTAATTTAGCATTTACCATCCCAATCTTTCATGTCCAAGGGAATGGCCTATCCCATGGGTGTCCATAGGTTTGGTATACTCATCCTCGTCAGATTCCATGGGGATCATGAGGGATCCCACACATCATTTAGTTTCCAAATTAGTCATTCCATATCATGGGAAAACAAAATGTATCATAACTGAACCAATAACACAACAACATACACACAATCAACATTAAGACTATGATATATAACTTAAATACCACCTACCTCAAGTTCACAGATGAATGATACCTTAACCTTATCCTTTGATTTGAATTGAAACAACATTCAAACCCCCAACTTATAGGTTTTATGAACCAGATGCTCCAAAAAGGATGTATTAGCCTCAAGATCAACATCATTAACAACGATCACATGAGAAGGGTCAGTGTGATACTACCAAAGCTATGACACATAAAAAACATATTGCATTCCACCGTACTGCTATGTAATAGACAATCTGTAAGCCACCAGTCTGATCCTATCTATAATCTCAAACCCCCCCACATACATGGGAACCAACTTTCCCTGTTTCCAGATTTGATGATGAAAAAACCTTGGAGACACCTGGTAAAACACAAAATCATGTACTAAAAAATTAACTAGTTGATAAATCGATCAACATATGACTTCTGCCTACTTTGGTCTATAGCCATACACTTCTGAATCATCTGAACCTACTCCAATGTCTATTGAACGAGACTCAACCCCAAAAAATTTGATTCCCCAACCTCCATCCAACATAATAGAGATCTACAAGGCCTAGAAAAGTACCTCATATGTTTCCATATAAATAGTTTCATGATAATTGTTATTATAGGTGAACTCCATGAGTTCCATGTGCTTCTCCTAAGATCCACCAAAGTCTTGGAAACATTCCCTCAATATTTAGTTTAGAACCTATATAATATGCTATGATTTCCTGTCTATTTGTGGGTGGAAAGATGTACTCAGAATAACTTGGGTACCATGATCCTTTTTCAAGCCTTTCTGGAATAATGAAGTAAAATATGAATCATTATCTGAAACCATAATTCATAAAACCCCATTAAACCATTGTATCTACTCAACAAATAAATCACCCAACTGGTCTATGATAAAATTCACTCGAATTGATAAAAATGTTCCAATTTTTCAACCCATTGACAATTACCCATATTGAATAATTATTATATAGTGTCCTCAGAATACATACCATGAATTACCTCGTGAGATTTTCCCACTCCCATTTCAGAATGGGAAATTACTGTAGAATACCACCCAACCACTAATTCTTGACCTTAACTTGCTAAAAGGTGTATCACCATATTAAAAAACCTATAACCTCTTTCTTCATCCCTGAACACGATTACTATCTATGAAGATCAAGATACATTTTGGTCAAACCAAGATGCACCACCCACTTCAAGGAATGGAACTCACACATAATCACCTCTCGTATACATGTAGGCACCACAACATAGAAACTAAGATAAACAATATCATTCTCATTGACATTATAACTGAAAGGTGTCTACCCACCTTCAAGGATTTCCCTTAAGGCCAAGAATTCAAGATCCTCACACTAAATCTCCTTGATCCAACCTAGAAGTGTATACAAAATTAAAAAATTTGTGAAGGTCATCTATCCCTGGACCTCCTAAACCTCAATATGAATCTCAGTGAATATAGACATCATTTTACTCTAAGAACTAGACTCTTTAACTGCTCGACCCTATGTATTTTGGTTTAAATCATCAACAACATTATTCCCTTTCTATGGCATATAGGATAACAAAAAATTGAAATATTGCATATACTCGACCCATCTTCCCCATCAAAGGTTCAAATCATGCTGGTAAAAGATGTATAAAAGGATTTTATGGTTATTATACACAACAAAACATTCACCCAATAAGTAATTCCACCAAAAATTTGAAGCATACACCACCATGGACAATTCGATATTGTGTATAGGGTAATTTTGTTCATGAAAACACAACTCTCATGACCCATACACCGTGAATAAATATCCCTGCATCAACACTGGTCTAATTTAGACCCCATATTCATAAAAAACAAGGTATACTACTTACACAGCTCAAGTTGGATCAAAATTGTCACAATAGTGAAATGATTCTTTATCTCCTGGAAGGAATTATCACATTATACAGAACAATAAAACTTAACCCCCTTATTGGTCAAGCCAGAATGTGGTGCTTCCAAGTGGGAGAAGTCCTTGATGAACCTTTATTAATATCCCTCCAAACCTATAAATCTTGTAATTTTAAAAAAATTCTTGTGATTCTACCAAGATATGAATGCTTTCACTTTTTTTTTGATCCACTGAAACACCCTCCATGGAGATGATATGACCCAAGAGATATACCTTTTCAATTGAGAAGCTACATTTGGGTAGCTTGGAATATAGTCTATACTCTCTCAATGTACGTAGGATGATGTCAAGGTGTTTGAAATAAACATCATGAGTCCAGGAGTACACAAAGATGTCATTTAAAAAACAACCAAAAACTAATCCAGATATAGTATGGCATTCCGAATTTTTAATACATAACTTTTCATTACATTTTACAAACAGAGGATCTTTAAAGTATAGTGTCTTGGAAATCAGGAACAAAAAAACTTGAATAAAACATAAAACATTCTTCTAATCTACTTGTAAGGCTTCATCATAAGTTCATACTATGTACAATTACTGTATCTCATAACCTGGAGACATACATCAAAGGAAAGGGTGAGATGAAGGCCCAGTAAGGGTAAACAAGGGAATCCGTTTACTTGTGATAATAATACGAACTTGATAAAAAACATAAAGACATGAGCAATGTAAGTATAGGAATATCATAATGAAAAGAACTTGAAACATAACTTTAATATGTGGCCACAACATTTCATTTAGACATTCATGAATATATCACCAAGGTTCATCCCCAAGGTGTTATAAATATTACCAAGGTTATTCACCAAGGTATCGTGAAACTTGTCATCTCTAGAGATTAATTATTTACCCAATGCATTAAAGTGATATCATGGTGAACCATTAATATATCTTTATTTTAAAGTGAGACACATAGATCATAATCAAACATTTCATAAATAACCCATATATAATAAAATAAATGGGTTTCATTTCAAAATCCAAACGTTTTAAAAGTTCTTAAAAATAAGATCGTTATGTCATTTATAACCCATGGAAAGTGAGTGAGGGTTACATGTATGTAAAATCCAGAATAAAATATATCAATTTATTTTATCTATGAACACCCATAGAAACAAAATATGTCTGGGTAGTCACATATATAAATCAAGAGAATTTCTTGAGAGAAAGAGAGAGAAATTTTGAGACAAAATTTCTGCTGCATAACGACTATATAACTTGATTTTAGAAAATAATAAAAAGATCGAGGACAAGGTTATCCCATCCATAAATGGATAATTTTGAAGTATAGGGATAGAATAAAAATAAATAAGATCATATTGTGGACATTTGAATGACACACCACATGAAAAAGAAATTTGAAAAGAAAGAGAAAGCACAATTTCTTTTACGAAAATTCGGCAGCGTAACGACATCACTTAAAAATTCAGAAAATCAATTAATGAGAGCGGAAATGGTATCAAATAATTTGGAAATGAAATTTATAGTAGTAAATATATAGAAGAACAAGACCCCTCATAATAAAATGTAACTATAAGACATAACATAAAGGAAGTCATGACTTAAAAGTGGAGGGTGAAAGTTTCCCTTACCTTGAAGAGTAACTTCGAAATCTTGAAGGTCAGGACCTTGGAAGGCTTGAGGGCACCATGGGAGGACTCCTTGAGAGGTAAAGAGACCATAAATTCATTGAGGAGTATTTTTGGATGAAATGAATGAGGTAATGTCTTAGTATTTATAGGAAAAGTGAGGGAATAAATTATTAATTTCCAAGGGACACCTTATCGGTGGTATTTGCAAAACCATGTGCTTGCCCATGGTATTTGCCCATGGTATTGGACACTTGGGACACCTCAAAGCATATATCACTATTCTTAAGTCAACCAAAATTATTACATCATTATTACATCATTAATGATGTCATTAAACACTCAAAACTCAAAACTGTATTTTTATTGTTCATCGAAAATTCAACTATTTCAGAAAAATCCCAAAAATTCACCTTAACCTAATATCAATGCTTTGAATTTAAAAATGAACTACATATTTTTGAAAATAATTTTCTAAATACTTTTAATTTAATTTTTAAATAAAAACATTATTCACCTGAAAAAAACTAATACTTAACTAATAATTTCTGAAATAGTTATTTACTTATTTTATTGAATCACATTACCTAATAAAGGTGCCTAAAATATATTAATACTTTCTTAAGTGAGGTTACAATTTTATTTGGTCACATTAATATTCATAAGCGTAAAATTACTACTCATAATTTTCTATTCACCAAAAAATAATTTGATCTTATTAGACTCTAAATTTCTTACTGAACACAACTGTAGAAGGCCATTTTTTGAAAATCATTACACATTATTAATTATTTAAGGTTTACATAAATATTTTAAAATATCCTTTTTTTCAAAATTCATCAATAATATACATCCTATATTTTTACGGACATTTGAAATTTACAAACTTTACCATAAAAAGAAATAACTATTTTATTTATCTCAAAGGATTACACAAAGCAACTAAGGTATCATTACATATCCCCTTATAACACTAGCATAGGACCTAAGTGTAAGGTGTGCTAAGGTGATAGAATCTTGGGGCGGCTCGACTAAAATTGCCCGAGTGGTGACCTCTATCAGATTGAACTTATCCCGTAGCCGATTTCGTTCAAGCTTCACATGAAGAATTTTGGCTTGGGACTAGTCCAGAGCAAAGCCCAGTGGTGCTACCTCCTTCCCAAGTTCCGTCAGATGGGCTTCGAATAGTCTGAGTCTACTAGATGAGGCCATCAAATCTTCTTTTTGTATTAACCAAGATCACTTGTATTTATAAACAATAATTTTAATGTTAAGATTTTTGTTTCCAATGGTCATATTGACCAACGGTCATATAACATTCGAAACCCAATAGTCTCATTTAATTATACCCACTTCGTTAATTAAAGAATATAGTTTTGTTGAGCATAAGATAAATAACAGAAAAATTGGGAACAAATATTAATTAAAGTTTGGGTCGTTACATACAGGTGGAAGATTCAGTTCTGTAAGTCCATAAACACCACATGATATTTTTTCAACCTGAAGGGCATCACAAAAAAATAATACAACCCATATATTCTCTTAAAAGCTATCCATGATATATCGGAAGGTATCACCCTTAGTTGATGACACATTGACCTCAAATAAATTTTGGAGAACACAGAAGCACCTCTCAGCTGGTCAAAAATTCCATTGATATGAATAAGAGGAGATCGTTTCTTAATGATCATCTGAATCAAATCCTGATAATCAACAAAAAATCACAATGTCCCATCATCCTTCTTATAAAATAAAATTGGATATCCCTAAGGTGATGTACTTAGATGAATAAAACCTCCATTCTCCAATTCCTCCAACCGAGTCTTGAGTTCCTAAAGTTTTTCTAGTTCTATTCTATATGGTGGAATGAAAACTAACTTAGCTCTAGGAATTGATTCAATAATGAACTCAATCTCTCTCTCTCTCAGGTGATAGCCTTGATAAATACAAGGGAAATACATCCTGGAACTGATCCACCACAATATTAAAGAAATATTTCTCCAATCCCCCATTTTCAAGCACAAGACATGCCACTTGTGTTGCGATCTCACCTAATTTCTAACAAATTGGACCTTCACGTCCTTCCTAGATATCCCATTCCCCATGATGAACATAAGTGTCACCATCAAGGGATGTGAAAATTACCCTTAAATGGTAATAGTTGATATAGGATTGATATGACAGAAAACAATCCATCATCATGATTATATCAAAACAAAACATCTCGATCATAAACAAGTCCCAAAGGAAGTGGTACCCACAAACCTCAAGTGCAAACTCCTTACATTTCCAGACATTTTCTGCTCATACTCCCAATGGCGTGTCAATTGACATAACCCCACACCCATGTTCCGCCACTAGGCCCAAATAATTTAAAAACTGAGTAGATATAAAAGAATGTGAGGCCCTTGTATCAAATAAATTTCTAGGAAGTGTGAAAGTTATAGGAATCGTACCTCAAACAGTCGATTTCCCATCCTCGCTACTGCTAGATGCATACTAAACTACATGAAGCGGACCTTACCCTCTACCTTGGGCTCCAGTATGAGTTCTTGATCTTTCACTAACTTTCTAATAGGGATTTTACTATCCTAAATTAAAATTCCCCACCCCAACCAGTACATATAGTAGAAATCCAATTTTCTAACCGATACAGAGTAGTTAACCCCTACTGACACTCTGTACTAGCCTAGATCCTCCACCAACCCCTACCTACTATGGGTTCCTACATAGCCTCTTTATATGACCCATCCTACCTCATGACCATTATACCACTTTTAATGACTCATATTTTTACAATTTTATTTTTAGAAATTATTTGGGAAAATTCCAAGACAAGGTGCTGAGACAGCGTGCGATTCTGAGGCCCGTTATTCCTGGAAAAATTCATTGAAAAATGTTGAGTTTTTAATAGCACGCACACAAAAATTTCATTAAAAATTGAAATATATTTTAAACGGGTTCCCAGATAAAACATCCAAGTGCATCGTCGAGCTTAGAATGGTAGTTTTATCCTAGGCGCGACCTAACTTTGGTCAGCACAGGTCATTTGAAGCAAAATTCACCAAGGGAATAACTGTAAATAAAATTATTTTATTTTAAAAACCTAATAATTCATGAATGATGACTCAGATTGGAAATTTGAGACCACCTTTGAGTTCATAATGTGGTGTTTTTCTTTGGTGAGGCCTAACATCAGCTGGTGTGGGTCAGTTGTGAAAAGTATTTTTTTGGAGTTTTAATGAATAAAATAAATTAAGTTTTATTTTATTTTACATTACACGACGATGTAGCGATGTTTCTTTTTTAATAATACGTTGTCATAAAATTCAGGTTTATTTCCATAACCCTAGAATTTCACTGAAGTGTGGATAAAGAACCCTCTCTAATGAATGACGATAGATCGAAGATCAGATCATGGATCGTCACACCAACGTAGTTGGAGGATATCATCAATGATGGAAAAGAAACTGCACCTCATCAACAACCAATCCAAATTGAGGCAGGGAATTTATTTTTTCCATCATGGTGTCCCCGTTCATAAATTAAATGATAAACACGGACCAACCCACATATAGGTTGATCCATGGTTCGATCGTTTACAGGATGGATTTTTTATTGCGGGGTTTTAACAAGAGATAGATCTTTGTGATAATTATGGATCTTCGTTTATCCTTCTAACGAGAATAAATTGAGGATGATATGAACAAAGGATGAGATTCAGTCCTTGAGTGTTCTTGGGGCTTTTTTCTTCCCTCCATTCTTAGGGTTCTTCACCGTTGGACCCTCTTGATTGCGACTCGAATTACTAGGAGGCTCCGGACACATTTAGTCCCCTAGATTGGTGGAAAGACCAAACAGAGGCTAGAATTATGTAGATCATGATCCAAGTATCGCATATATGGTTTTGTTATAGATTTACGAGCACCGAAGGAGACCCAGTGGTCCGTAGAAGGGACAACTAGCACGCCTAAGCCGATGGTGGAATGCAGTGGCCGACCATGTGTGGGAGCCGATGTACACGCTGTGATGAAGCTGCATGGAGGTGGCATCCCAACCACATGGGAGCTGCGACAACCGACTGCGGGACACGATAGTCCGCCGCATATGATGGTCGTGGCACATGGTGGTCACCGCGGGGGAGCATCAGTAGGGTGCTGACGCGGCGCACGAGCCATGTAGTCCATGTGAGCCATGTGGTCTAGGCCGTCCAGGTGGTCCAAGTAGATCGGGTTGGGCCTAGCCAGAGCGGACCAGGCCCAACAGGTTGGGGTCGACCCGGTTGAGTGGGTCATACCCCTTGATCGGGTCAGACCCTGGTCAGACCCAAGTCGAACCCAGGTGGCCGGACAGAGCCACGATTAGTGGACCGACCGCCCGATTAGTATATAAGCCATTGAAACCCCTTATAAATGTTCAAACACATGTAACTTTCATACAGTGTGTCCGTTTGAGAAATCATCTACGAAGTTGGGACCCTTACAATGAGATGGTAGTTTTGAGATTTCATAAGTCAGTTTTTGTGGAAGTGTGCATATAAACTAATGGCTTGAGGAGTAGGTTATCCAGGAATGAGAATGATTTGAGTGGAATAATATGGATGGATATGAAATAGAGACTAGGTGTCCCATGGAGACTGTGTGACTCCAAAATACTATGTGTCTTATAGAGACCATGTGTCTCATAGAGATTGTGTGAATCCTAAAGACAATGTGTCTTATAGAGACTGTGTGTCTCATGGAGACTGTGTGACTCCCAAAAAATGTGTGTCTTACCGAGACTGTATGTCTCAAGGAGACTGTGTGTCTCATTTGAGAGAGTATATATAGATATTCTTGATATATGGGACTTCGGTGTATATCTTTAAGAAGATGATTGTACAATTCCTTCGTGGTATTTCCTTTGTGGGTTTTCTTGTGTAGTATTTCCTTCATAGTATTTCCTATTTGGTATTTTCATCATGGTATTTACTTAATAGTATTTCCTATGTGGTATTTGTAAATACCCCGAATTTCCATGTATTTTTTTAATTTAATGGGAATTTTATGAGTCCGTGAAAATTGACAGCGCGTGATTCCGAGGCCCGGTGTGCCCGGAATCAATTTCTGATGTTTTGTTCGGGTACATTTAGTAAACATACGAGTGAGTTTTTCTAACTTTTGAACCAGTGCTCTGAATTGAAATTGGAGGGCACTGATGAACTCGCAGCACCAGTATTCTCTTAAGAATACTTTCACCTCGACGACAGTTGGTCGAGGGTGAAAGTTAGTTTTTGGGTTTTTTATAGAAATAATAAAATAAAATAAATGCATGTTTTATTTTACTTTATCTATTATAACTACCCATGTGGAAGTTGGAGGTGGGGAACAACACACCTTAACCTACCATGGGAGGTTATTGTGGTGAGGACCACCTGAGAATTCAAAACCTCCCAATTTGAAATTGGGAGAGGGGACCACCCGACCCCCCTAATAATGGTGGGAGAGGAAAACCTCTAAACTCCCTCATAAATGAGAGAGAGCCTCTTGAAATCCTTTAACTTTATTGTGCTAATGCACATGCCATTTAATCTGCCAACCAAGTGATTAATTATCCTTTTTGAATGTTATGCCAACGACTTAATAGATATTTTAATCTATTATCATTGGGCTAGATATTCATTTTTTGGAAAAGGAGGAAGGAGATTTTGAGAGAAAATATCTCACCAACAAAGAACTATTTCTCCAAATGAAGAACGCTCCACCAACGAAGAATACCAATGAGGAATGCCTTCGACTACTAAGAACTACCTCCTTCGACCTTCTTCCTTGGGTCTTCCTCCGACGAAGGATGTGTTCATCTACAACGAATCAACATCCACCTTCTCACACTAACGCCAACCAACTTCGAACAAGTAGGGGGTTATTATCGAATTCTAGAATCTTTTCGATTATTATCCTCATTCTTGGTTCATGATTAAAGTAGATCCGCTTTCTACCACTCTAAACGTGGACAGTGCGGGCCAAACTAACATGGACCGACCCCTCCACCAATCTCCTTTGGTGTTCTTCATGATGGAGAGGGATGACAACCAATGTGGAGGAGCACAAGAATGGCGGCTGACACCACCACTGGCCGCGACAAAGGAAACGACGCAAAACACCACTCCGTGGCACCGCCACCCCACCGTGCCCTCGCGGCGACCCTGGCTGAGCTGCCCGCACCCTCGCGACAACCCCCCACCAAGACACTCATGACCTCCGCATGCCCTGTGTCTCCACCATCCGTGCGCCCTGTGCACCCTGCGACTCCGCATACACCATGCGGCCCGCGCACTCTGTGGCTCCACCGTCCGCGTGCCCCGCGCCGCCGTTGGCCGAACCGGCCCCCCGACCTCCGAAGCTGCCCCAACCGCGCCAACCCTCCGGCTTCCTGAGTCACCCCGACCGCCCTAGCCCACCGGCTCCTGGCCTCCTACACCCCTTACGGTGCCCCGACTGAGCTGGCCTCCTGTGCCCCTCACGGTGCCCCAACCGAACCGGCTCTAGCCCCCGAGCCGAGCCACCCCGAGCCGAACCGCCCTTACGACGCCCTTTTGGCTGACCCACGGCCAGTCCGCGCCCTCGCAGCCGGTTCACATACTCATGACTCTCTATGGCCCCTCACGGCCAGCTAGGCTGGGGCCAGTGGGCCAGGCCGAACACAATGGGCTGGCCTGGCCAACGGGCCGGGTCAGACCGGGTCTACCTGAACTGGGTCGGTTCGACTGGGTCGGACCGGACCCAAGCCCACTATGGACCTTTACTTTCTTTTGGCCATATCTTTGGCACCAGATGTCTGTTTGAAGAACCATCATTGGCACTAGTAATCTTGGAGCATGAAGGTCCCTTTGAGTACACCCCACTAGAGTTTGGGGTATAGTTGAGATACGGTAAGGCTGGATTGTGCACAAATCCAATCGGGGCCCCAGGACTAAAAGGCTAATAACTCACAGA
Source organism: Viscum album (assembly GCA_963277665.1). Taxonomy (NCBI): domain Eukaryota; kingdom Viridiplantae; phylum Streptophyta; class Magnoliopsida; order Santalales; family Viscaceae; genus Viscum; species Viscum album. Next base: position 1,516,420,924 of record OY728142.1, on the reverse strand, counting down.
CCGAGCATCTGTTTGATGCACCGTCTATTGAATTGAGACCCATATGACGTGGTAGACCTTTGGAATACTTCTTAGTGGGACTTCGTGGCAGTTGGATCATCGAACAATAGATTTTGGAGCAGATCTTCCGGATATGAGTGGCCATTTGTGTGGGAACCTAGTAGCTGGCTGAGACTTGATGACTGCTGACCGTTTGACTCAGAGTGACTCGACTAACCCAGTGGGGAGTGCCTGGTTGTGGCAGGAGACCCACGTTGGAGGAGCTCCTGGTTATGGAGGTAGACCCACGAAACTCGATAGGAGGAGTACCTTTGCAGGCTATGAGGGGGAGCGCTTGGTTGTGGAGGCCGACCCACGGTGGGGAGAACCTCTGTGTGACGCAGCAGACTCATGGTACTCGATAGGAGGAGTACCTCAACAGTCCAAGGTTAGTGGGAAGTGCCTCTGTGTGACACATCAGGCCCACTGTACTTGATAGAGGAGGAGTTCTCCAGCAGCCGAGGGTTCGAAATTTTTCTACCCCTAGAATAAATCCTGGTTTGAGTTGAGTCAGTAAATTTTGTGTTTTCCTCATGATTGAGATGGATTACTTGAAAACTTAGGTATATGTATGGGCATATACCTAAGTGGGATTATCTATTTATTTTATACTTTTTGGTTTATCCTTGTTGGATTTTGTGAGACCTTGAGGGTCTCGGGGTCCCTAATGAGTATCGTTATACTCACCCCTGCACGGGCTATGCCCGCACCTTGTTGCGTTGGATGCAGACGACAGACAGCACTGACTGAGGCTGAGAGTACCAGAACTGGACGGTACCTGGAGGTGGACCTTACTACGAGTCGGTACACGGAGGAGACTGATGGATGTGGAGTGCTGAGGGGGCTATTTGTACCTACCCTTCAGATAGGAATCCTGGAGGATGACCCAACAACTGTTTTTCCTTTCTTTAGTTGTACTTGTACTTCCAGTTCCTTGTACATTATAGTTGGGTTTGTATTTCCGGACCCTTTTACTTTTCAACACTCTTTTGTAATAAAGTTTACTTAGTGTTTTGTATCCAGCTGTGTGCTATGTTGTGTGTGTTTATAGCTTATAAAGGCAATGCATTCCCAGTTTTAGGGAATTACGCATTTGGTGCTAATCGCCAGCCCCTGGCCTATGGAAGGCGGGCTTGGGGTAGTCACGGAATGAGCCCCGGGGGATGGGTCGTGACAAACTAGTATTAGAGGATTCGGTTCTACCGCAGAACTTAGGACTCTGATCTTTTTTGTGAAGCAATAGTGATAAGTGTTGTGATTGTGATTTTTTAGTTTAAGGAGTCCAGTGTTGGTGCGGCGACCGACGTATCCATACACCAGGACCCTGACTTCTGATTTCTGACTCAATGAACGAAAACACTGATTGTGTGTGTGTTTTCAAAAGTTATCTTTAAGTCAGATCAACTAGGTCAGCTCACTAGATATTCCTTTTTAATCGCAGCACACCTGTTTCTTTTAAAGATGCCTCCATGCAGATAGCCGGCTAGAATCCTGAGAGTCATACACACTAATATCCCACCTAGCAACGAGGCCTCGATGCAAGGCCCTCTTCCAATAGAGGCACCAGCAGAGGCACCAGTGGTACAACTCCCAGTTGGGACACCGATACCACCAGCCCCAGCAGCAGATGTTGCACGCTACTTGAGTGCATTGCATGAGTTCTAGCACCAGAGGCCACCTAGTTTCAGGGGAGAGACGGACCCACAGGTGGATGAGGATTAGCTGGAGGCTTTGGTGAGAGTTTTGTGACTGGTAGGGACACCAGCTGACATCATAGTGATTCTTGCTGCCGACCTTCTATAGGAAGCAGCGGGAAGATGGTGGAGCTTGATGCTACAGGTCCACGAAGAGATGATGCTTCTCTGGGCAGACTTCTAGAGCATGTTTCGGGCAGAGTTTGTCCCAACGACTCTTCGCGTAGTGCTCATACATGAGTTACTTCATCTGTAGTAGGGAAGCATGACTGTAGCTCAGTACTCAGCGAGGTTCATAGAACTCTCATGTTACTCCACCTATATGGTGCTGGACCCATTATTCAGGGACCAGAACTTCGAGCAGGGGCTCAGACGGGAGATCAGAGCTCCGATGATCTCACTCAACATCCCGACATAGGTAGGGGTGTTAGAGAGAGTCCTCATAGTGGAGAGTTTCCTTGCTGAGCAGTCTCCAGTAGCAATATCCACCACCAGTCGACACATAGCGGAGTCTTCTATAGCTGGCAGCAGACAGATGTCGCAGAGGTCCAAGAGGACCAAACCTATAGGTGGAAGACCACATGACTCAGGATCGGTTGTGCGGGGAACCTGAAGCAGAGACAGACATGCCAGGAGAAGGCAGTGTTACTCATGAAGTAGGCAAGGTCACATAGCTCGTGACTATCCGACCCGCCATTCAAGTGATCAGCAGACGGTTGAAGGACCACCTAGGAAGAGATAGAGATTCGATCGAGGCGGTCCGCAGGGAGCAGGCGGACGTGGCAGAGGATCTGGTCGTGCAGCTGGCGGTGGGCGACGTTTCGAGGTTTACTTCCACCACCACCAGAAGGTCCACCCCGACCGCAGGGAGCAGGTGGACAGGGGAGAGCTCAGCTCCAGGCAGCTGAGGTATACAATCATGATGCTCCATAGATTATTCGAGGTATGATCTATGTCTACTCCACCATAGCTGCAGTACTTATAGACATAGGTTCCAGTCACTCTTTCATTGCCACTGCCCTCGTTCGGATCTTGTAGATTCCGACGGAGCCATTGGATCGATCCTTATGGCTAGAGACTCCTACGGGAGTGGAGTTGACGAATACGCACTAGTTCCAGTAGTGTGAGATTACTCTAGGAGGCGAGAGCTTGGGCTGTGATCTCCTAGTAGAAGTGTCGAGGGCTTATGACGTCATCTTGGGTATGGACTGGTTATCTACAGTCCATACTCAGATTGACTGTATTAGGTGCAAAGTGCGGTGTTTCCACACGGATGGGACCAGGTTTACCTTCACTGGAGAGAAGGGAGCCTTTGCAACACATGATGGAATTACCCAGAGGAGGGTGCAGCCGATCCCTCATTAGTTTTCTTGCCTTACCCTTGGAGCAGTTGATGTAGAGAGTCCGAGATATCCTATAGTGGCGGATTAGTACACGAATTCTTTCCCTGATGATGTCCCAGGTCTACCCCCTCGCAGAGAGGTGGACTTTTACATTGACTTGTACCCCAGGATGACACCAATATATACTCCAGCGTATCAGATGGCTCCTACAGAGCTTCGCGAGATGTGGGTACATCTAGAGGATTTGCAGGGGAAGGGATTCATCCGGCCCAGTGTTTCTCCCTGGGCAGCCCCGATTCTGTTCGCCAAGAAGGCAGATGGGAGCTTGAGGCTTTTTTTTGACTATCGGTGTAACACCCCAAGGTTTTGAAAATAAATATAGAATGCAATTTTATAATCTTTACATTAAACACAACTTTTCTTCTTCTATGTTTTGAATTTCGAAAAATGGTCATCTAGAGTTGTGTTCAGTAAGTCATTTGGAGTCTGATAGAACAAACTTGGTTTTTGGTGAATAGTAATATACCCTTATGAATGGTAATATGAATAGTAATATGACCCTTATGAATAGTAAATAATGATATTATTTTATTTTCTTATGTTAATAAGATAATGGGATCTAAATTAATTTTTCAATGTCACATACAACTAATTATACCTCTAAGATAGTTATTTTTCGAATTAACAATTACTTTATTTAAAAATTAAATTAATAATATTTAGAAAATTATTTTTGAAAAATGGAGTTCACTTTTGAATTCTACACGTCGAAAAATGGCAGGGGTAAATTTTTGGGATTTTTTTTGAAATTCTTGAATTTTTGATGAATAGTGAAATATGATAAAATACCGTATATACAAATTATCAGTTAAATACACTATTTATGACATCATAAGTGATGTAATTCCACTTGGTTCGAACTCACATGCACTTATTACTATTAGGGGTCACATGAAACAATACTATTGGTTGTATTGAGGGATATAATAAAATAATGAATTAAATATTCAAAATTTACTCCTCTCCTCCACTATAAAAACCCCTCACCACTCCCTCTTCTCTTCAATCCTCTAATCCTTGAAGCTCCTCAATGTTCTTCCCAATTACCCTTACATAGTCTCTCCCCAAATTTAAGAAGCTTCTGGTCTTTCCAAAAGACCAAAACCCTTCCCTTAAGGAGATTCTCAAGGAGGTTATTTCAAGAGGTAAAACACCCTTCTTTTTCATTTGGTTTCATTTCAATTTATCTTATTCTGCTATCTTTTCCTCAACTCATCTATCCAAATGATCATGAAAACTCCATTATCATCTATATACTGGAATTATATCATGTGAATGGAAGAACCATCATAAATATTCCTACTCCCTCCCTTTTATTTTTATAAACGAAATCAACGTTCATGAGGTTCCAATTTATTACCTTCATGGACGACGAAGTTTCATTCTTCAATTTATTCATCATTACTAGTCATGAAACCATATTTATGGTTGAAATAGACTATAATATATGTATTATAACATAATTAATATTCAGGAACCATAATATATACATATAATTAAGTTATATGACAAAACTAGTTCATAATAATCCAAATACCGCCGAATAATCGAAGTGGTTGTCATCTAATGATTCATCCTCATTCCATGTAAAAAAATGATAGAAATGACCATTATCTATTATTTATATTCATAAATAATATATAATTTCAATCCTGGAGATTTATAACCATTCCACATGAACTCCATTACTTAAAAACAAGTGAAATGATTATGAAAATAAAGAAAACGAACACCCCAGAACAACGAAATTCAATATAATAACTTGGAAATATGGGTATAAATGAACTAAACAGAATTATGGTAAACTAAATACATGTCTAATAGGTTCTTAAATTATTTATTAATAATTATACTTTCATATTCTAGGAGCTTATTTTCAAGAGCGAAACACGTTTGGAGTTAAGGTAAGGGTTTTTCCACCCGAACATCCATTTTCATTCGGGTTACTTTCATTGTCTAATTACCTCAATGAAATTATTATGTATTGTTATGTACGCCTCATATATTCTGTGTGAGTATTATATATATGTTTATAGACCATAACCTTTCCTTATTTTATGTATTATTATATGTTTTAAAAGAAACTTTCAAAACTGTTTCCAAAATACAAGCCCGATTCAAGGGAATTTCTCAAATCCATATCTATTCTCAAGGGAACTCTATAATCTATTTTTGGAAACAATTATCTTTATAAAATTAATCATTTTATTATGAAAATAATATCTTTCTTCACTTCTGGTTTTATTGAAATATTTTTCCAAAAGAACACTTCTTTTCAAAATAAAAGAGTATTTATCTCAAGATTGCTTAATTATTTTATAAGAGTATTCTAGTTTGATTCAATAATCTTGTTTATTCTTATGTATTGTTGGGGTTAATCATTTATGATGTCATATACCATATTTTATTTAATGGTTTATGACTAACTTTATTTTGGATTATCTATACTAAAACCATTCACCATATTATTCCGAATGGTTAGTGTTTATGTTCAATGATTGGAGAAAGTTAGTTACATTTCATATGATAGTTTCAATATGAATGTATATGTTGTTATGTTTATCCCTGCTCATATGAAGAATTAAATGGACTTATTATGTGATGGGTGGGGCCCGCTATATCCCCTCGATGTATCGGTAGGTCTCGTGATACAAATAGACGTGGAATTGGCCGAGGCCTTTCCCAATGTGTTATATGGATTTTGGCTGAGGCCTTAATCATTAGACGTCTTATCCGAGGCCATGAAAAAATGTTTCAGAATGTCCATCATATGAACTTCCTTCATTATAAAGCTAGTAATTAAAATTTCATGTGGTTATTTGACTAGTAGAATACTCATGATTATGTTTTATTATGGAATTATTTTCTCAGCTCATATTCCTGCCATAATGTGTTCAATTTTATTGTTAAAGGCATGTGTTTTCAATTATGCACCATGTCTTATGTTTATTCTATCTTTTGCTGTGTTTTTTACTCTTTATGAGCATTTGAGCTCACCCCTTTCTTATGTTTCATTTTTCCGAGGATATCAAGAAGTAAATTATGAATGACTTTCAAGCATAATCTAGGAGGCATTGATGTTTCTAATGGAATAAATTAGTGTTGTATTTCTTTTCTTGATATAAAGTTGAACTTATTTATGTATCTTGTTTCTAGTAATACTAAACTACTTGGTCCTTTGGGATGCTTATTCGTTGTTTGTATTCCAATGTAATCAAATAAGGCATCGACTCCGGTCAACTGGGGTCGGGTCCTTACAGTTGGTATCAGAGGAAGTTTAGTAGAAAACTTGGAAAATAGATTAAGAAAATGTAGATTAGGGAAGATTCCATAAGATATTCTTTGAGTATAAACATACAAGAACTTCTTGGTATTTTGGTAAGTAATAGATTATGTGTATATTTCAAGAAATACATCCATGTCTGGATACGAGCAGGTAGAGGTGGCTCTGGAACAGATATACCTAGGAGTGAAAGCTCCGACAAGGAGTTTCAGGCTTGACCTGAGGTATCCTAGTATATGACAATGGACCTTGCTACACTCATGGTTATGAAACTCCCAGGGAATATGCTTAGTATAATTCATGTTTTCTTTACAAGTAATTATGAAGGATTTAAATGGAAAATTTTCCTCAAAGATACCATGTTTATGATTAAGATATTAGCTATGCTTAGAATTTCAATTTATGCTTAGTATTTTTCTACATTGAGATTATAAATTATGATACATACCCTAATATAGTGTATGTCGTTATTTAGAAATGGCTCCTAGTGGAGGGAATGGAAACCGCACGAACGTGCGTAGGGATTTCCCTCCAATGCAAGATAATGATGTTAGATCGGGTGTTGTGATGGGTGATGAGAAACTTATAACTATACTGAGACAACTTAATCAAGTTATGAATAATAACCTTACCCATATGGAGCATCCGGATCCACCACGTGGTGGAGCTATGTTAGATCGTTTTATGCGAAAACAACATCCATCATTCAACGAGACTACAAACCCTTTTTTAACAGAGCAGTGGATATGTTCCCTTGAGAAGATATTTCTCACCTTGGGATGTAATGAAAGAGAGAAGGTTGTCATGGTAGTCTATCGTCTATTGGGAGATGCAGATCAGTGGTGGTCATTAATCCAAAACACGAAGGAGGAGGAAGAAATAGAGGAGATGTAGTGGAGGGACTTTACAGAAATATTCCTGGAGAAATACTTTCCTCATGAACAAAGAGTGGATATGGAGAGGAAATTATTGAATCTGAGGCATAAGGAAGATGAGAATGTTGCAAAGTACAAAGCTAAATTCACAAGGTTATCAAGTCATGATGTGGACTACATACAAAATCCAAGGAGAAAAATTGATCAATTCTTTGATGGCCTAAAGTCATTCCTCCAGCGGGCACTGGTCTCCCAAATTTTTTCATCATATGAGGATATAGTTTCATGTGCTATTAATATAGAAAAATAATTCTCTAAGTCTTATGACTTAAGGCATGAAAAGAAGAGGGCTACTGAAAACCCTGGGAAAGGAAATAAGGAAACAGGGAAGAAGGGAAGAGTTGAATTTACACCATGTAACAATTGTGGAAGGAAACACCCTAGTGTGTGCTTAAAAGGAAAAGGAGTATGCTACAAATGTGGTCAGAAAGGCCATCTTGTTGGTGATTGAAAAGGGAATAAGGAAGCCAATGATGTTCAATTCTATAATTTTCGGGAGATAGGACACTATGCTAATGATTGTCCAAAGCGTTAAGGAAATACGCAATAGAAAAGGACAAGGGATCAGGGACAAGATTATGCAATCGCAACTGCAGATGTTGAAGTTCTGAATGACATGGTGGAAGGTACTTTGATCGTTTCATCAAACTTATCCAATGATTTATTTGATTATGGATCATCGCATTGTTTCATATCTTCTGAGTTTACTAAGAAAATTAGATATTTCCAATTTGATTTAATAAGTGAGTTGTCAGTCAAAACGTCTAACAGAAGTATCATCACAAAAATGTTTTACGAATCAGTTCCCATTAGGGCATATAAATGTTCTTTATCTACTGGTCTCATTTTTATACCCATGATTGAATTTGATATAATCCTTAGTATGGATTGGATTTTGGACCATGATGTGAAAATTTATTGTAAGAAGAAGGAGGTTACAATTTTCGATGATAATAAGGAGTACCTTATTTTTAGAGTAGAAACATCACCACCTGATTCTTATCTATATCCACCCCCAATAGCTCAACTAAATTCAATTATCGGGTAGGAAGAGAATGAAATAACTATGGGTGAGGAAAATAATGTTCAAATAGAATATGTACCTGTTGTGCAAGAATATATTGATGTATTTCCATAGGATTTTCCTAGACATCATCCAGAGCGGGAAATTGAGTTTTCCATTTACTTAATTCCTAGTTCAAGGCCCATATCAAAGACCCCTTATAGAATGGCCACTGTGGAGTTAGTGGAGCTAAAGAAACAACTAGAGGAATTGAGTGATAAAGGATTTATTCGCACTAGTTTTTCTCCATGGGGATCCCCTGTTATTTTCGTTAAGAAGAAAGATGGGTCTATGAGGTTGTGCATTGATTATAGAAAAATAAATTCTATTACAATAAAAAATAAGTATCCTCTCCCACAAATTGATGATTTATTCGATCAACTTCATGGAACCCAATATATTTCAAAGATTGATCTTCAATCTGGATATCATCAGTTGCTTGTGAGAAAGGAAGATTTTCCAAAAACAGCATTTCGAACCAGGTACGGGCATTATGAGTTTACAGTAATGCCTTTTGGACTAACCAATGCACCATCTATTTTCATGGATCTCATGAACATAGTCTTCAAGGAATATCTTAATTACTTTATAGTGGTGTTTATCGATGATATCCTGGTTTACTCTAAGAGCTATGAAGATCAGGAAAATTAGTTGCGCACTATTCTGAAGACTCTGAGAAAAAATGAATTATATGGGAAGTTCAGCAAGTGTGAATTTTGGCTCCAATCAGTTTCCTTTCTAGTCCACATTTTCCTTAAGGATGGAATATCTATAGATCCTACGAAGAAAAAGGCTGTGCAAGAATGGATTACTCCAATAAACGTAACTGAGGTATGTAGTTTTATTGGTTCAGTAGGTTATTATCGACGTTTCATTCAGAACTTCACCCATTTAGCCAACCCAATGACCAAGCTCACACGAAAAGGGGTTAAGTTCATATGGACCAAGGAATGTGAAGAGTGTTTTGAATAATTGAATAGGATGTTAGTGAATTCTCTGATCCTAACCCTACCATCGGGGAATGATGGGTTTGTTATCTATAGTGAAAAATTGAAGAAATGACTTGGTTGTGTCCTTATGCAGAATGATTGAGTGATTGCCTATGCGTCTAGGCAACTAAAAATTCATGAAAAAAACTATCCAACTCATGATCTTGAGTTAGAAGCGGTTATCTTCTCTCTGAATATTTGGAGACATTACCTCTATGGCGATAAATGTGAGATATATGCAGATCATAAGAGTTTGAAATATATATTCTCACAGAAAGAACTCAACATGAGAGAAAGAAGATGGATCAAGATACTCAAAGACCACGATTTCATAATACACTACCACCCTGGGAAGGCAAATAAGGTGGCAGATGATTTGAGTAGAAAGGACCACAAAATTCTGAACAAGATGAGAGTTGAAAGGGATCCTCTGTTCATGGATCTAGTAAAGATGTATATGGGAATTATCAAGGAAGGTAACACATCACTACTTTTTCAAATGGATGCCAAACCTTCTTTACTGGAAAAGATAAAATGTTCTCGGGCTTATTATGAGTATTTTTAAAAGAAAATTAAAGCTATAAATGATGGGAGGATGACTAAATTTTCATATGAAGGTGGCATTTTGAAATTTGAAAAAAGGATTGGTGTTCCCGCTATTCCCAAGCAAAAGAGGGCACTATTGGATGATGCTCATAGCTCTAATTTCTCTATACACCCTGGTGGCACAAAGATGTTCATTGATCTAAAGGAATATTTTTGGTGGGAAAACATGAAGAGGGAGATTTCTGATTACGTGTCAAGATGTTTGGTTTGTCAACAAGTGAAGGCAGGAAGACAACATCCTGGTGGAGTCATGCAAGCCCTTCCTATACCTATGTGGAAATGGGATGATATTACGATGGACTTTGTCATGGGGATACCAAAGACTCCAAGAAAGAATGATATGATATGGGTCATTGTTGACCGTCTTACAAAATCTATACATTTTCTTGCTATAAGGGAAGATTTAACACTTGAACGTTTAGCAATAATATATATTACTGAAGTTTTAAGACCTCATGGGTGCCCTCATCAATTGTTTCCAATCGTGATCCCCATTTTACATCACGATTCTGGAAGAGTCTTCAGAAGGCCCTAGATACTGATCTTCATTTGAGCACTACCTACCACCCACAAAATGATAGACAATCATAACGGACTATTCAAACATTGGAAGACATGTTGAGTTCTTTTTCACTTGATTTTCAAGGCATGTGGGATCATTATTTACCTATCGTAGAATTTTCCTACAACAATAGCTTCCATTCAAGTATTTAGATGGAACCCTATGAAGCATTATATGGGAGGAGATACCATACACCAACTTGCTAGGATGATGTTGGTGAAATAAAGCTCATGGTCCCAAAACTTGTTGATGAAACAACGAAAAAGGTGAATATTATCAAGAACCATATCAAAATAGCTCAAAGTAGGCAAAAGATCTATGCTGATAACCGAAGGAAGTATTTGGAATTTCAAGAAGGTGATCACGTTTTCTTAAAGGTATCTCTATGGAAGGGTATTACTAGATTCATTAAGAAGGGAAATTTAAGTCCCAAGTACATTAGACCTTTTGAAATTTTAGACCGAATTGGAGCCATAGCTTACCGTTTGGCAATGCTGCCAAGTCTTTCCAAGGTTCACAATGTGTTCTACGTGTCAATGTTAAGAAAGTACATGCCAGACCCAACACATGTACTCACTTATGAAGAAGTAGAACTTGAGCCTGATATATCTTATTGTGAAGAGCCTATCAAGATTCTTGATACTAGAGAACAAGTATTGAGAAATCAAATGACTCATCTGGTAAAGGTTCTATGGAGGAACCATAAGATGGAGGAAGCAACATGGGAGCCTAAGGATCTTATGTTAAATACATACCCTAATCTTTTTAGGTAATATTTTTTGAATTTTGAGGGTGAAATTTTTGTAAGGAGGGGAGAATGTAACACCCCAATGTTTTAAAAATAAATATAGAATGAAATTTTATAATATTTCCATTAAACACAACTTTGCCTGTTTTATGTTTTGAATTTTGAAAAATGGTCATCTAGAGTTGTGTTTAGTAAGTCATTTGGAGTCAGATAGAACAAACTTGGTTTTTGGTGAATAGTAACATACCCTTATGAATAGTAATATGAATAGTAATATGACCCTTATGAATAGTAAATAATGATATTATTTTATTTTCTTAAGGTAATAAGATAATGAGATCTAAATTAAATTTTCAATGTCACATAAAACTAATTATACCTCTAAGATTGTTATTTTTCGAATTAACTATGAATTTATTTAAAAATTAAATTAATAATATTTAGAAAATTATTTTTGAAAAATGGATTTCACTTTTGAATTCTACATGTCCAAAAATGTTAGGGGTAAATTTTTGGGATTTTTCTGAAATTCTTGAATTTTTGATGAATAGTGAAATACAATAAAATACCGTATATACAAATTATCAATTAAACACACTATTTATGACATCATAAGTGATGTAAGGCCACTTGTTTCGAACTCACATGCACTTATTACTATTAGGGGTCACATGAAACAACACTATTGGTTATCTTGAGGGATATAATAAAATAATAAATTAAATATTCAATATTTACTTCTCTCATCCACTATAAAAACCCCTCAACACTCCCTCTTCTCTTCACTCCTTTAAGCCTTGAAGCTTCTCAAAGTTATGCCCAATTGCCCTTCCTTACTCTATCCCCACATCCAAGAAGCTTCTGATCTTTCCAATAGACCAAAACACCGTCCCTTATGGAGATTCTGAAGGAGGTTATTTCAAGAGGTAAAACACCCTTCTTTTTCATTTGGTTTCATTTCAATTTATCTTCTTTTGTTATACTCTCTTCACCTCCTCTGTCCAAATGATCATGATAACTCTAGTATCATTTATATACTATAATTATATCATGTTAATGGAAAAACCATCATAAATATTCCTTCTCCCTCCCTTTTATTTTTATAAACGAAATCAACGTCCATGAGGTTCCAATTTATTGACTTTATGGACAACAAAGTTTCATTCTTCAATTTATTCTTCATTACTTGTCATAAAACCATATTTATGGTTTAAAAAGACTATAATATATGTATTATAACATAATTAGTATTCATGAACCAGAATATGTGCATATAATTAAGTTATATGACAAAATTAGTTCATAATAATCCTAATACCGCCAAATAATCGAAGTGGTTTTCATCTAATGATTTATCCTCATTCCATGTAACCAAATGATAGAAATGAAAATTATTGATTCTTTATGTTCATAAATAATATATAATTTCAATCCTGGAGATTTATAACTATTCTAGATGAACTCCATTACTTAAAAACAAGTGAACCGATTATGAAAATAAAGAAAACGAACACCCCGGAAAAAACGAAATTCAATATAATTACTTACCAATAAGGGTATAAATGAACTAAAAATAATTATGGTAAACTAAATACATGTCTATTAGTTTCTTAAATAATTTATTAATAAGTATAATTTCATATTCCAAGAGCTTAAGTTCAAGAGTGGAACACGTTTGGAGTTAAGGTTAGGGTTTTTCCACCTGAACTTCCATTTTCATTTGGGTTACTTTCATTGTCTAATTACCTCAATGAAATTATTATGTATTGTTATTTATTCCTCATATATTCTGTATGAGTATTATATATATGTTTACAAACCATAACCTTTCCTTATTTTATGGATTGTTATATGTTTTAAAATAAAGTTTCAAAACTGTTTCCAAAATACAAGCCCGATTCAAGGGAATTTCTCAAATTCATATCTATTCTCAAGGGCACTATATAATCTGTTTTTGGAAACCATTATCTTTATAAAATCACTAATTTTATTATGGAAATACTATATTTCTTCACTTCTGGTTTTATTAAAATATTTTTCCAAAAGAACTCTTCTTTTCAAAATAAAAGAGTATTTATCTCAAAATTTCTTAATGATTTTATAAGAGTATTCTAGTTTGATTCAATACTCTTGTTGATTATTATGTATTGTTGGGGTTAATAATTTATGATGTCATATACCATATTTTATTGAATGGTTTATGACTAACTTTATTTTGGATTATCTATCCTAAAACCATTCACCATATTATTCTGAATGGTTAGTGTTTATGTTCAATGATTGGAGAAAGTTAGTTACATTTCATATGATAGTTTCAATATGAATGTATATGTTGTTATGTTTATCCCAACTCATATGAGGAATGCATTGGACTTATTATGTGATGAGTGGGGCCCACTATAGCACCTCGATGCATCGGTAGGTCTCATGAGACAAATAGACATGGAATTGGCCGATGCCTTTCCCAATGTGTTATATGGATTTTGGCTGAGGCCTTAATCATTAGACGTCTTGGCTGAGTCCATGAAAAAATATTTCAGAATGTCCAGCATGTGCACTTTCCTCATTATGAATCTAGTAATTGAAATTTTATATGGTTATTGGACTAGTATAATACTCATGATTATGTTTTATTATGACATTATTTTCTCAGCTCATATTCCTACCATAATGTGTTCAAGTTTATTGTTAAAGGCATGTGTTTTCAATTATGCACCATGACTTATGTTTATTATATCTTCCACTGTATTGCTTACTCTTACTGAGCATTTGAGTTCACCCATTTCTTATGTTTCATTTTTCCCATGATATGAAGAAGTAAATTATGAATGACTTGCAAGCATAATCCAGGAGGCATGGATGTTTCTAATGAAATAAATTAGTGTTGTATTTCCTTTCTTGATGTAATGTTGAACTTATTTATGTATCTTGATTCCATTAATACTAAACTAATTGGTCCTTCAGGATGCTTATTCCTTGTTTGTATGCCAATGTAATCAAATAAGGCACTGGCTTTGGGAAACTAGGGTCGGGTCCTTACAATCAGTGCCTAAACCAGGTGACCGTGAAGAACAAGTACCCACTCCTGAGGATTGATGAACTCTTTGATCAGTTGAAGGGAGCAAGGTGGTTCTTTAAGATAGACCTCAGATCTGGCTATCACCAGCTCAGAGTTCAAGATGAGCATGTGTAGAAGATGAACTTCAGATGTCGGTATGACCACTATGAGTTCTTGGTTATTCTATTCGGCATAACCAACGCTCTAGTAGTGTTCATGGGAATCATGAACATGATCTTTCAGCCGTACCTCAATCTCTTTGTCGTAGTCTTCATCGATGAAATTATGATCTACTCGACTACTAAGGAGGAGCGTGCCTATCATTTTCAAGTAGTACTGGAAACGCTCTGAGAACACCAGCTTTATGGTAAGCACTCGAAGTGCCAGTTCTAGATTCGAGATGTTCACTTCCTAGGGAATGTCATCTCGAAGGCTGTAGTTATAGTAGATCCCGCAAATATTGAAGCAATACTTGCTTGGGAGCTACCCAAGAGTGTGACAGAAGTACAAAGTTTCCTGGGTTTGGCTGGTTACTACCGGGGATTTGTGCCAGATTTCTCCAGAGTTGCAACACCACTATCAGCCTTGAAGAAGAAGGAGATACCCTTCGTGTAGGAAGAGATATGCTGGAAGAGATTTCAGGAGCTGAGGCAGAGGTTAACTAGTGCCCCCATCTTGAGGCTTCTAGAGGAAGACATAGGGTACGTAGTCTACTGCGACGCATCAGGGACCAGACTCGGATGTGTCCTGATGTAACAACCCAATGTTTTTAATGGAAATTACCTTCTTATAAATATGCCATAAAATCACATAATAATGAACTACTAAGTGATAAGTGACTTTTAAACATAACTTTTCCACTTCTGTATTTGGAATTTTGAAAATCTGACATACACGGTTGTGTTAAAGATGTTTTTTGGAGTCCGATAAGAAAAACTTATTTTTTTTGGTGAATAGTAACCTACCCTAATGAATAGTAACATACCATAATGAATAGTGATATACCCTAATGAATAGTAACCTCACCTATGATAGTATAAAAATAATATTCAAGTTGTAAGTACAATATACCTATGTTTTAGAATGAGTTAATTCATGTTTTAAATCAGGTTTTTGATAATAAATTAGGATTTTAATTAAATATTAAAATAATAATATTGAGAAAATTATTTTTGAAAAATGGACTTCTTTTTTGGATTCTACACATCAAAAAATGGTTAGGGTGAATTTTTGAGATTTTTCTGAAATACCTGAAATTTTGATGAATAGTAAAATACGGTAATTTACCGTATATATATATTATAAGCTAAATAAACTATTCCTAGCATCATGGATGATGTCACCACCCATGTTTCGAATTCACATGACCCATTTACTATTCTTGTTCATGGAATACTTACTATTCTTTTTCTTGTGAAGAAATAATAAATTAAGGATTATAATATCATGAAATCTCTCCTCTCCTCCACTATAAAACCCCCCTTCACTCCCTCTTCTCTCTACTCCTCTCAAGCTCCAAGACTTCTATAAATTCTACCCAAATCTCTCCACAAGGTCCTCCCCCACGTCTAAAATCTCTCAGCCTCCTCAAAATACCAAAACCTTTAGGTTCTCAAAGGAGGAAGTCTCAAGAGGTAAATTCCTCTTCCCAAATTTCTTCTTTTCTTTTAAGTTGTTTTCTTTTTATTTCTTTCCTCAACTCCCTTCACCACAATAGTATGATAAATCCAGTAGAATACATGTAATGGAATGTCTTAATGCTAGTTTTATATTTCATTATCTTCTCTCCTTCCCCCACCCATTTATTTGAAAGAAATGAAAGAACCGTTTGAGATGTGCTAATTTAGCACATTCAAGGACAACGATTTATCAATTTATATTTTATCTTTAATTAAGGTCATGAAACCATTTGTGTTATGGTTGAACTAGATTATTATATATGTTATATATCCTATTTTTGGTTCTATAATCATTTTTTAGAAATGGAATTATGTTATAAATCAAAACACATTCTTTGTAATCAAACCCACTGAATAACAAAAACGGTTATCACTAAGGTTATATATGCAATAATTCAACATAAATCTAAGTAAACTAATTAAAACTAAAACCATGTAATCTCCTGTATATGAACTAAATAATATAACTTCAATTCTGTACAACCACTTTCATCTTGCATAAAATCCAAACTTGAAAATAAGTGAGCCGATCTTTTAAATCCAAGTAAACAAACGAGCCCGAACAATGAAATTGAACCTTGTAACTAATAAAAAAGGAATTGAATGAACTAAAAAGGGTTTTAATAAATAAATTGAATATAGAAGAGGTTCTGGACTTATTAATTAATTAGAATTTTTTTTATTCATGTCATTAATAGCAAGTGGAGAACACCAATGGATTTAAGGTAAGTGATCCTCCCCTTTTTACTCTTAATCAAGATTGTTCTCTATGCTATATTTTTTTTGTGTAATACCAAGTGATGGGGTATGTTTATAAAACTTCCCCATACTTCCCTAATGTTTTATAAGTGATGATAAACCACTTCTTTCTCTCATCAAGTCCTCTTAGGTACATCTGACACCATGCCAATAAAATCGTAATGAATTCTACCCAAACCTTCTTCGTTCTTTCGGGTTGCCCTATATTTATTTAAAAATGGTGTTATCATATCTATTTATGTGAATCTTATTAATTCTGGATAGTTGTAAAATATTCTAATATCAATACCCTTTCATCACTTTCTTTCAGGGATATACATGTTTTTGAAAGATTCACTCCTTAGAACTTTCAGATAAGCAAACCTGTTTTAAGGGGACTTCCCTAATTTTTACCCAAATTTCAAGTTCACTATATCCTATATTTTAAGACACCATTGTATTTATAAAATCATTATTTTTATTATGAAAACCTTCTTGGTTCAATTCTGGTCTTATATAAAAGAATGTCCTCTTTTCTATTGGAAAAGCTCTAGAGTGTTTTCCTTAAAACCGCACAAAAAAGTTTTAATGCTGTGTTTATAAAATACATTTATAATATGTTGTCACTTCTATTTGGCACAACTTACCATGTTATATGCCTATTTTACCCTATTAATGTCCATGAATGTTCTAATCCTTTCCTTTAATGGACACTTTCATGATACACCCATTGGATATGTTTTATGTCATGACTGTGGTACCCAACTCTTTCCATGGGTACCCTTATGTTTGTGTATGGGTGATTATGTATGATTGTATATGTGGTATGAATATTTATGTGGAAAGAATATTCATGAAAATTTTGAGATGGGTGCGCCCAGATAGCGCTCCAATGCATTGGGTAAGGATAAGTCTCATGAGATGTGATGTGAAACAGGATTGACGGTTAGCCTTGACCCATACTAAAATGGGAAACGAGATTAGAGGTTAGCCTTGACCCGTACTAAAGATATGATTTATGATTCTTCCACATTTATATGATTCCATGTTTATATGATAACATTCTTATATTAAATGATTTCATAAGTTTCATGCTTTGGATATCATTATGTCATGCCTCTTAACTCATGTGCTTGAGATGTATCCTTACATTCATTCCCTTACTGGGAATTTTTAGCTCATCCCTTTGTTCATGTGTTCCCCAGGGTACCCTATGCAGATTTAAGGGCTCAAAGGAAGTTAGGAGCTCATTTTAGAGATTAAATAAAGAAGTGTTTTTTTAGCCCCATGTTTTAAGTTATATGTACGTAGTCTTCCAAGACACTAGACTTAACGATCCTTAGATTGTACTCTGATGATTTATTATGATTAAAATAATGAAATGTTATATGTAAAAGGCTTGGGTCTCTATAGTTGGTATCGGAGGACGGTCTAGTTATTTTTGGAGATTAGGAATAGAGCACCTTAGAGAGAACCTTAAGGATGAGACTAAGTATAAGAAAACAGTCCTAAATTTTGGTGAGTATAGAGTAAGTGGTTTATCAAGAAAATACATCCCCTTCTGGATACGAGCAGGTAGAGGTGGCTCTAGAACAGATGTATCTAGGGGTAAAACCCGAAAACACCGCTTTGAGCTAGACTTGAACGAGAACTAGTACACGACAACGGGCCTTGCTGCACTCTTGGTTACGAAACTCCTAGGGGATATACTTTGGTAGATTCATGAGCTTAGTACAAACCATTATTAAGGGAAAAAATCCCATAAGAATATAAGTTAAGAAATAGATCGAGGATAACCTAGATATAAACCTAAGGAATCACAAGTCAGGATATACCTTTTCTTTATAAGTTCATACTTTTATGTTCAAAGTTTATTTTTATGCTCAATAGCTAAGTATTAAAGAACTCTAATTATACGTTATTTTTCTTAGTTAATGGCGGGAAATAGAAGAACACGTTCCAACAACCAATGTGATAGGAAATGTAATGATTTCCCTAATGACATTACTGATGTGATGAAAGTGGGTTCTCAAAACTTCATGGTAGTACTTGCTCAGATGGCTTGAGTTATGAATAATAACTTGAATAAGGTGGAACGTCCCCATCCTCCAAGTAAAGATCAAGTTGCCGTAGAATCCTTCATACGGAAAAGGCCTCCCATGTTTAGTGGGTCTTCTGATCCCCTCCTCATAGAATAATGTATTAACTCCATTGAAGAGATTTTCTCTGTCCTCTAGTGATAAAAAGAAGATAAAGTTGTACTGGCAGTCTATCATTTTGATGGGGAAGCTGATCAGTGGTGGACACTGATCAAGAATACAAAGTCCCAAGAGGAAATTGATTCCATAGAATGGGAGGAATTCAAGAGGATGTTTTTCAACAAATATTTTCCTCGAACCCTCCGTCTCAAGATGGAAAGAGAGTTCCTTGGACTCAAGAAGAAGGAAGATGAGTCCATCGGGGTGTATGAAGCGAACTTTACAAGGCTTGCAAGGTATGCATCTGGCTTTATCATGAACACTGAAAGAAAGGTGGATTGCATCTTTAGCAGACTAAAGTCGAGTCTATGAAAATTATTGGCGATTAGAGACTTCGAAAACTATGAGGAGATTGTCCATTGTTCCATCAAGGTTGAAATGGAGATTGGAGACTCTCAGTGGTCTAATGGGCCTAGTGACAAGAAGTAGAAAATGGAGAACAACATAGGTGGTTCATCAAACAAATCCCATGATGGAAAGAAGCCTCACTTTCCCCTTTGCAAGAATTGTGGGAAGAAGCATCTTGGTGATTGTCTCATGGGATACATGAATTGCTTCAAATGCGGAAAGTTTGGTTATTTGGCCAAGAACTGCTTAAGGGATATGAAAAATCCCGCTAATGTTGAATAATAACGGAAGGTTCAGATCAACACTCAGCCTGCGGTGCAGTGTTATAACTGCAAGGAGTTTGGGTATTATGCGAACAATTGCCCTAAGCCAAGGGTTGTCGGAGGCAATCAACAACAACCTCCAAGGAAACAAGGAAGGGCTTATGCTATCACTACTACTGAGGTGGAGCTGAAAAATGATGTGGTGACAGGTATGCTTTTTATTCATTCAAGAATAGTGAACATACTATTTGATTCTGGTTCTACACATTCTTTCATATCTTACAAGTTTAGTAGAACTATTCAAACACCACCTCAAAATTTGGAGGAAAAGTTATCTGTGAGAACAAAGAATGGGGCAATTATTGCATCCATGGTTTATAACTCCTCCCCGGTTAATGTTTGTGGAATGAACCTCCCAAAAAATATTGTCATACTTCCTTTAGTGGAGTTAGATTCTATATTGGGCATGGATTGGATGTATTTATACAAATCCAATATCAACTGCTGGGAAAGGGAGATCACTCTTCACATCCCGAAGCATCCTCCGATTCTTTTCAAGTGCAAGGAGGAATATGAATCTCCTTTCGGATCATTGTCTCAAGTGTGGATATTGCTTCCTTATGAGAATGCATATCTAGATCAAATGATTGAGACGAAGGATAGAATCATGCTTGAATACATGCCCATCATGAGGGATTACATTGATGTATTCCCTGAAGAGTTGCCTGGCCTTCCCCCTGACAGAGAGGTTGTGTTCTCAATTGAACTTATCCATGGATCTCTGCCAATCTCAAAGACACCTTAAATAATGGCCACCGTAGATATAGAAGAGATGAAGAATCATTTACAGGAGAATATGGAGAAGGGTTTTATACACCCGAGTGCTTCACCGTGGGGTGCTCCAGTCATCTTCGTCAAGAAGAAGGATTGATCAATGCGCCTCTGCAATGGTTATCGCGAGCTCAATAAAATTACTATAAAGAAAAAGTATCCACTTCCACGAATAGATGAATTTTTCGATCAGCTTCGTGGGGCCAGTTATTTCTCTAAGTTGGACATTCGGTCAGGATATCACCAACTAAAGGTGAGGAAGGAAGATATTCCCAAGACTGCCTTTCAAACGAGGTATGAACACTATGAGTTCATAGTGATGCCCTTCAGACTCACTAATGGTCCATAAATTTTCATGGATTTAATGAATAGAGTCTTTAGAGATTATCTAGACAAATTTATGGTGGTCTTTATTGATGATATTCTGATATACTCGAAGAGAAAGGAGGAACATGAGGAGCATTTGGAAACTGTGTTAAAGACTTTACGAAGGGAGAAGTTTTATGCAAAGTACAGTAAATGTGAGTTCTGGATAGAGATAGTATCATTCTTGGGGCATGTTATCACTAGGAAAGGGATATCTGTGGACCCTTCCAAGATGAAGGCAATTGAAGAGTGGATGAGGCCAACTTCTGTAACGGAAATCCGCAGCTTTTTAGTTCTAGCTGGGTATTATCGACGATTTGTGAAGAAATTTTCACGATTGTCAAATCCAATGACCAAGCTGACATGGAAGGGAGTAAAGTTCGTCTGGACACAGAAATGTGAAGACTGTTTCAAGGAGTTGAAAAAGAGGCTTATCACTACGCTGGTACTCACACTCCCTTCAAGTGGAGAACTCTTTGTGGTGTATAGTGATTCTTCTAAGAAAGGATTAGGCTGTGTGCTAATTCAAAATGATAAAGTGATAGACTATGCCTTAAGGTAGCTGAAAATCCATGAGAAAAACTATCCCATGCATGATCTGGAGTTGGCGGATATGATCTTTGCATTGAAAATCTAGCGGCATTATCTATATGGGGAAAAATGTGAGATATATACTGACCACAAGAGTCTCAAATATATATTCACATAGAAAGATCTTAATATGTGCCAACAAAGATGGATAGAGCTCATCAAGTATTATGACTGCTCAATCCACTACCATTCCGGTATGGAAAATAAGGTGGCATATGCTCTAAGTAGAAAGGATCCAGCATCTTTAACAATGATGAGAATTGAAAAGGATCCGATCTTCTTAGATTTGTAAAGGATGGACATGAGAATAATTAAGGGAGGAACATCATCGATCCTTTCTCAAATGATTTCTCAACCATCCCTCTTGGAGAAAATAAAGGTTTCTCAAAGAAAGGATGTGGAAATTCAGAAAAGGGTTGAAGCTGTTAAAAATGGGGAATCCTCCGATTTCAAAATTGACGAGGAAGGAGTTGTAAGATTTGGGACACGATTATTTGTAACATCTGATCCAGATATAAAGAAGGATCTATTGAATGATGCACATAGCTCGACCTTCTCTATCCATCCTGGGAGTACCAAAATGTACCCTGATCTCCGAGAACACTTCTGGTGGGATAACATGAAGAAGGAGATTGCAGAATATATATCAAGGTGCTTGGTATGTGAGAAAGTTAAAGATGAGCAATAAAAGTCCAAATGTATGATGCATCCATTGCCTATACCCATGTGTAAATGGGAAAATGTTACTATAGACTTTGTCACGGGTCTCCCGAAGACGTCGAAGGGAAATAATGCGATATGGGTTGTGGTTGACCGACTCACCAAGAAATCCCACTTCATCGCTATTCGGGAAGATCTCTCGCTTGAACAAATTGCCAAGTTATATGTGAAGGAATTGGTGAGACTGCATGGTGTTCCACTCTCAATTGTCTCTGACCGCGATCCAAGGTTCACATCTAAATTCTGGAGGTGTCTTCAACATTCTTTGAGTACTGAATTAAATTTCAGCACGACCTATCACCCCCAAACTAATGGCCAATCTAAAAGTACTATTCAAATGCTTGAAGATATTCTTAGAGTCTACTCTCTAGAATTCAAAGGTGGATGGGATTAACATCTCCTATTGGTTGAGTTCTCATACAAAAATATCTTCCACTCGAGTATTCAGATGGCTATATATGGAGCTCTATATGGAAAGCGATGTAGAACTCCCACCTGTTGGGATGAAGTTGGAGAAAGAAAGCTACTTGGACTCGATCTTGTTCAAGAGATGACAGAGAAGGTTCAAGTCATCCAAAAACACATCAAAGCTGCTCAAAGTCGAAAAAAGAGCTATGTTGACAACCGTCGAAGGGACTTGGAGTTCGACATTGGAGATAAAGTCTTCCTTCGAATATCTCCATGGAAGAGAGTCATGCGATTCGGGAAGAAAGGGAAGCTAAGCCTAAGGTATATTGGACCCTTTGAGATCCTTGACCGCATAGGAGCCGTGGCCTATCGGCTTGCACTTCCACCAAATATGGATCGAGTTTATGATGTTTTCCATGTATCACTCTTGAGGAAGTACATACCTGATCCCTCACATGTACTAAACTCAGAGGTGGTGCAGCTGGAAGATGATCTCTCCTATGAGGAGCAGCCAGTAAAGATTATGGATCGGAGAGATAAGGTTCTACGCAACAAGACAAACCATCTTGTCAAAGTGTTGTGGAGGAACCATAAGTTTGAGGAAGTAACATGGGAACTGGAGGAAGCAATGAAGAAAAAGTACACACATCTGTTTTTGGCCTAGAATGTAAAATGAAATTTCCAGGGCGAAATTTCTTAAGGGGGGAAGAATATAACGACCCAATGTTTTTAAAGGAAACTCCCTTCTTATAAATATTCCATAAAATCACATAATAATGAACAACTAAGTGATAAGTGACCTTTAAACATAAGTTTGTCACTTCTGTGTTTGGAATTTTGAAAATCTGACATACACGGTTGTGTTCAAGATGTTTTTTGGAGTCCGATAAGAAAAACTTAATTTTTGGTGAATAGTAACCTACCCTAATGAATAGTAACATACCCTTATGAATAGTGATATACCCTAATGAATAGTAACCTCACCTATGATAGTATAAAAACAATATTCAAGTTGGAAGTACAATATACCTATGCTTTAGAATGAGTTAATTCATGTTTTAAATCAGGTTTTTGATAATAAATTATGATTTTAATTAAATATTAAAATAATAATATTTAGAAAATTATTTTTAAAAAATGGACTTCATTTTTGGATTCTACACATTGAAAAATGATTAGGGTGAATTTTTGAGATTTTTTTGAAATACTTGAAATTTTGATGAATAGTAAAATACGGTAATTTACCGTATATATACATTATAAGCTAAATAAACTATTCCTAGAATCATGGATGATGTCACCACCCATGGTTTGAATTCACATGACCCATTTACTATTCTTGGTCATGGAATACTTACTATTCTTTTTCTTGTGAAGAAATAATAAATTAAGGATTATAATATCATGAAATCCCTCCTCTTCTCCACTATAAAACCCCCCTTCACTCCCTCTTCTCTCCACTCCTATCAAGCTCCAAGACTTATCTAAATTCTACCCAAATATCTCCCCAAGTTCCTCCCCCACGTCCTAAAGCTCTCATCCTCCTCAAAATACCAAAACCTCTCCCCTTATGAGGTTCTCAAAGGAGGAAGTCTCAAGAGGTAAATTTCTCTTCCCAAATTTCTTCTTTTCTTTTAAGTTGTTTTCTTTTTATTTCTTTACTCATCTCCCTTCACCATAATAGTATGATAAATCCAGTAGAATACATGTACTGGAATGTCTTCATTCTAGTTGTATATTTTATTATCTTCTCTCCTTTCCCCACCCTTTTATTTGAAAGAAATGAAAGCACCGTTTGAGATGTGCTAATTTACCACATTCAAGGACAACTTTTTATCAATTTCTATTTTATCTTTAATTCTGGTCATGAAAACATTTGTGTTATGGTTGAACTAGATTATTATATATGTAATATATCCTATTTTTTGTTCTGTAATCCTTTGGTACAAATGGAATTATTTTATAAATCAAAACACATTCTTTGTAATCAAACCCATCGAATAACAAAAACAGTTATCACTAAGGTTATATATGTAATAATTCAAAATCAATCTAAGTAAACTAATTAAAACTAAAACCATGTAATCTCCTGGATATGAACTAAATAATATAACTTCAATTCTGGACAACCACTTTCATCTTACATATAATCCAAACTTGAATATAAGTGAACCGATCTTTTAAATCCAAGTAAACAAACGAGCCCAAACAATGAAATTGAACCTTGTAACTAATCAAAAAATAATTGAATGAAATAAAAAGGGTTATAATAAAAAAATTGAATATAGAAGAGTTTATGGACTTATTAATTAATAAGAATAATTTGTTTATTCAGGTCATTAATAGCAAGTGGAGAACACCAACAGATTTAAGGTAAGGGATCCTCCCCTTTTTACTATTAATCAAGATTGTTCCCTATGATATGTTTTTTTGTGTAATACCAAGTTATGGGGTATGTTTATAAACCTTCCCCATACTTCCCTAATGATTTATAAGTGATGAGAAACCCCTTCTCTCTCTCATCAAGTCCTCTTAGGTACATCTGACACCATGCTGGTAAAATCGTAACGAATTATATCCAAACCTTCTTCGTTCTTTAGGGTTTCCCTATCTTTCTTTCAAAATGGTGTTATCATATATATTTATGTAAATATTATGAATTATAGATAGTTTTAAAATATTATAATATCAAGACATGACGTGCTCAGATATCCACAGGGTATGCACCTGATGAATTTTCTGAAGGTGGGGAGCACGTCATCCTCTTCATAGGATGTACTATGGTACCAGTTTCACTTAAGGAGGAAGTGTTGAGGGAGTTCCACACATCCCGTCTAGTGGTACATCCAGGAGTGGCGAAGATGTACTAGGATCTCCAACGACAGCACTGGTGGCCGGGAATGAAGAAAGCAGTCGCAGAGTTTGTTTCTCAGTGCCTCACTTGTCAGCAAGTGAAGGCAGAGCATCAGGTACCATAAGGCTTGGTTTAGCCTTTAGTGGTTCCAGAATAGAAGTGGGATGGGATATCCATGGACTTCGTGATAGGACTTCCAAGTACATCTAGGGGATATGACTCAATTTGGGTGATCGTTGACCGACTCACCAAGTCAGCCCACTTCCTGCGAATTGGGATGCAGGGTTCATTAGAGAGCTTGGGATTCCTCTATCTACAAGATATTGTGTAGTTACATGGAGTAACTTCGACGATTATCTACGATCATGACACACATTTTACTTCCTGGCTATGGAAGGGGTTGCGGGATGCTTTTGGGATGCATCTTCATTTGAGAACCGCCTTCCATCCTTAGACGGATGGCCAGACCGAGCAGACCTTTCAGACTCTCAAGGACATGCTCCGTGCATGTTTCATCCACTTCAATCGCAGCTGGGAGGATCACTTACCTTTGGTGGAGTTTTCATACAACAAGAGCTATCACTCCACCATAGGGATGATACCTTTGGAGGCATTATACGGGCGACCTTGCAGATCACCCTTGTGTTGGACTGACCCAGGGGAGTCAGTACTAGTGGGACTAGAGATGGTACAGTCTACCATGGAGAAGGTGTAGATAATATAGGAGCAGATGAAGACTACACAGAGCAGGCAGAAGTCATACGCTGATAGGAGATAGAGACCTCTGGAGTTCGAGGATGGCGACCACGTCTTCCTACGAGTCTCCCCCCAATGAGGTCTACGAATATTTGGCATAGGCGGTAAGTTATCTCCGAGATTCATCAGACCTTTTTAGGTCCTCAACAGAGTTAGCGAGGTGACTTACCGCTTAGCTCTTCCACCTTAGTTGTACCGGGTGCATGACGTCTTCCATGTATCCCAGTTGAGGATATACGTGCACGTACCTTCTCACGTCATCGATCATGGAGAGCTGGACGTCGACGATGGGGAATCTTTTACAGAGGTTTCAGTAGATATTGAGGATTGAAAGGAGTGGGTCCTTCTTGGATGGTCAATACCTCTGGTGCACGTTCGCTGGTAGCACGAGAACCTCCAGGAGAGCACATGGGAGCAAGAGGCTCAGATGTGTGCTTAGTGCCCCCACTTGTTACTTAGTTCGAGTTGTCACTTAGGAGGATGTAAATCTCTAAGGTGGGGAGAATGTAAAGACCCTAAATTTCCATGTATTTTTTTAATTTAATGGGAATTTTAAGAGTCCGCAAAAATTGATGGCGCGTGATTCTGAGGCCCGGTGTGCCCGGAATCAATTTCGGAAGTTTTGTTCGGGTACATTCAGTAAACTTACGAGAGGGTTTTTCTAACTTTTGAACTAGTGCTCAGAATTGAAATCCGAGGGCACCGATGAACTCGCAACGCCAGTATTCACTTAAGAAGACTTTCACCTCGATGACAGTTGGTCAAGGGTGAAAGTTAGTTTTTGGGTTTTTCATGGAAATAATAAAATAAAAAACACATGTTTTATTTTATTTTATCTGTTGTAACTACCCATGTGGAAGTTGGAGGTGGGGACCACCACACCTTAACCTACCATCGGAGGTTATTGTGGTGGGGACCACTTGAGAATTCAAAATCTCCCAATTTGAAATTGGGAGCGGGGACCACCCGACCCCCCTAATAATGGTTGGAGAGGAAAACCTCTCAACTCCCTCATAAATGAGGGAGCACCTCTTGACCTCCTACACCTTTATTGTGCCAACACACATGCCATTTAATGTGCCAAAAAAGTGATTAATTATCCTTTTTGAATGTTATGACAACGACTTAATAGATATTATAATCTATTATCTTTGGGCTAGCTATTCATTTGTTGGAAAAGGAGGAAGGAGCTGTTGAGAGAAAATCTCTCACCAATGAAGAACTATTTATCCGAACGAAGAACACTCCACCGAAAAAGAATGCCGATGAGGAATGCCTTTGACCATGAAGAACGACCTCCTTCGACCTTCTTCCTTGGGACTTCCTCCGACGAAGGATGTGTTCGTCTACAACGAATTGACGTCCACCTTCCCACGCCAAAATCTACCAACTTTAAACAAGTAGGGGGTTATTATTGAATTCTTGAATATTTTAGATTATTATCCTCGTTCTTGGTTCATGATTAAAGTAGATCCACTTGCTACCACTATAAACGCGGAGGTTGCATGCCAAAATAACATGGCCCGACCCCTCTGCTGATCTCCTTTGGTGTTCTTTGTGATGGAGAAGGACGAAAACCTATGTGGAGGAGCACAAGAATGGTGGCCGACACCACCACCGTCTGCGGCAAAGGCAAAGATGCACGACCCCGCTCCTTGGCCCTGCCGCCCCACCGTGCCCTCACGGCAGCCACAACCAAGCCGTCCACACACTCACGGCCGTCCCCGGCCAAGCCACCCGTGGCCTCTGCGTACCCCGCGGCTCCGCCGTCCGTGAGCCCTACGCTCCCCGCGCACCCCACGGCTTCGCGCGCCCCTGTGCCCCCGACTCACCCCGCAGCTCCGCCGTCCGCTTGCCCCATGCCTCCGCTGGCTGAACTGGCATGCCGGCCTCCCGAGCCGCCCGAGCCGCCCCATCCCACCAGTTTCCTGAGCCTCCCTGGCTGCACCAGCTCACCATCTCCCGACCTCCCGTGCCCCTTGCGGTGCCCTGGTTGAGCCGGCCTCCCACGCCCCTCGTGGCGCCCCCACCGAACCGGCCCCAGCCCCCGGGATGAGCCGCACCGAGCCAAAATGCCCTCGCAGAGCCCTCCATACCGAACCCCCCTTGCATCGACCTGCGACTAGTCCATGCCCTCACGACCGATCTACGTCCTCACAGCTCTCCGCAGCCCCTCACGTCCGGCTGGGCTGGGCCCAGCGGGCCAGGCTGAACACAACGGGCTGGCCCGCCCAACAGGTCGGGCCAGACCCAATGGGTTAGACTAGGTCAACCCAAACCGGGTCGTCCCAGGCTGGGTCGGGCCGGGTCGGTCCGACCGGGTCGGACCGAACTCAAGCCCACTACGACTCTTTACTTTCTTTTGGACATATCTTTGGCATTGGAGGTCCGTTTGACGAACCATCAGCGGCGCTGGTAATATTGGATCATGAAGGTCCCTTTGATTATACCCCACTGGAGTTTGGGGTATATTTGAGATACGGTCAGGTTGGATCGTGCACAAATCCAACTGGGCCCTCGGGACTAAAAGGCTAATAACTCATAGATGAGTCGTCCGTTTGATGCGTCGTCTATTGCATTGAGACCCCTATGACGTGGCAGACCTTTGGGATACTTCTTCGTGGGACTTCATGGAAGTTGAAGCATCAACTAGTAGCTTGTGGAGCAGATCTTCCAGAGACAAGAGAACATTTGTGTGGGAACCTAGTTGCTGGCTGAGACTTGATGACTATTGACTATTTGACTCGAAGTGACTCGACTTGCCCAGTGGGGAGCGACTGGTTGTGGCAGAAGAACCATGGTGGAGAAGCGCCTGGTTGTGGAGGTAGACCCACGATACTCGACAGGAGGAGTACCTCTACAGGCTATGTGGGGGAGCGCCTGGTTGTGGTGGCTGACCAATGGTGGGGAGTGTCTCTGTGTGACGCAGTAGTCCCACGGTACTCGATAGGAGGAGTACCTCAACAGTCTAAGGTTAGTGGGAAGCGCCTCGTTGTGATGCGGCGGGCCCACTGTACTCGATAGAGGAGGAGTTCTCCAATAGCCGAGGGTTCAAAATGTTTCTACCCCTAGAATAAATGCTGGTTTGAGCTGAGTCAGTAACTTTTGTGTTTTCCTCATGATTGAGATGGATTACTTGATAACTTAGGTATATGTATGGGCATATACCTAAGTGGGGTTATCTATTGATTTCATACTTTGTGGTTTATCTTTGTTGGATTTTGTGAGACCTTGAGGGTCTTGGGGTACCTACTGAGTATCATTATACTCACCCTTGCACGGGCTATGCTCGCACCTTGTTGTGTTGGATGCAGACGACAGACAACGCTGACTGAGGCTGAGAGTACCAGGATTGGACGGTACCCAGAGGTGGACCTTATGAAGATTCGGTACACAGAAGAGACTGAAGGACATGGAGTGCTGAGGATTATATCTGTACCTACCCTTCAGGTAGGAATCCTAGAGGATGACCCAACATCTATTTTTCCTTTCTTCAATTGTACTTGTACTTTCAGTTCCTCATACTTTACAGTTGGGATTGTATTTCTGGCCCCTTTTACTTTTCAGCACTCTTTTGTTATACAATTTACTTAGTTTTTTGTATCCATCTATGTGCTATGTTGTCTACATTTACAGGTTATAAAGGAAATGCCTTCCTAGTTTTAGGGAATTACCCCTTTGGTGCTAGTCGCCTGCCCCTGGCCTATGGAAGGCGCGCTTGGGGTAGTCACGGCACGAGCCCTGGGGGATGGGCCGTGACATATTTACTGTGTGGTATTTTCTATTTGTCCTTCCTTTGTGGTTTTAGGGTGCCTTACTAAGTATTGTTTTACTCACTCCTATACAAGATTTATTGGCATGTGTAATGTCTTGTGCAGACGAACGACCTTTTGACAAAGTCCAAGGTGGATCAAGTCCAGACAGAGCTTTGTGAGTTCAGGAGGGATAAGGTGTTCCTATGGCTTTGATTAGAAGTCATAGTACCTTTTTTTACAGTTTTGACTTTGTTTTTTATATAATTTTCTTTTGGTGGGCTTGTATTCTAGACCATTTTACTTTATTACACTTTACTTTCCTTCATACTATGTTGGTTGGGATATAGTGTATGTATGAATTTTTTTACTTAGTGTTTTTACATTTCATATTTTTTGGATTGGATATGTGTGCATGTGTATAGGTACTTTGAGAAATATCTTCCATTTGTGGGATATTTATTAATGGTGCTAGTCACCAACCTCGGTCTTATTGGAGGAGGGCTTGGGGTAGTCATGACATGGGACCCTCTGGGAGGGGTCATTACAGAGTGGTATCAAAGGTGGTTAGTTATAGCATAGGACCAAGAGTCTCTGAGTTTGGTTTTGGGAAACAGTGTCAAGTGTTTCGAGTTCGGATTTCAGGTTAGAGAATCCAATGTTGGTGTGGAAGCCGATGTATCCATACACCAGGACTCTGGTTTCCTACTTTTAGACTTAGTATATGAAAAAACTAGTTGTATGAATAAAATAATAGTATACACATCATATAGTAATGGTTGATAATTCCATGTCATCCTTGATTTATCTCTCCAGATATACTCTATTGACCGTGGTACGTCTTGTTTTACTTTAAGATTCCTTCATGCAGACAGTCAGCTAGGATTCCACCATGTGATCATGAGGACGATATACTAGGTGAAGAGACATTAGTATAGGGATTTGAATTGGAGATAGAACCTCCAGGTGGTGCACCAACTTTACCACAACCTGTAGAGTATAACATGATACCCGTAGTACCAACAAATGAGAAGAACATGCTAAGCATGATTCTTGAGTTTTAGAGATAGAGATCCCTAGGTTCCAAGGCAAGCCCAACCCTCAGGCAGCTGTGGGATGGCTTGAGGTGGTGGCCCAAGTTTTCTATCTAGTCAGAACACTAGTAAATCAGAGGGTAGTCCTAGAAGTGAGCCTTCTACATGGACAAACAAGGCGATGGTGGGGTTTGGTTACCCAATTTTATGACGAGGTGAATCTTCCATGGATAGATTTTGAGATCCTTTTCAGAGAGGAGTTATCACCTTGTAAGATGAGGGATATGTCTGTCCAGGAGCTTCTACAGCTCCAGTAGGATGACATGGAAGTATATGAGTATTCATCGAGGCATAATAACCTCTCCAGGTACTCGATGGATATGATACAAGATTTGTGATTTAGGGATAAAACCTTTGATCATGTTTTTCATAGGGACACCTAAGCCAACGTTATCCCAATGGGAATTCCTACCTATAATGGAGTGTTAGAGTGAACCTTTGTGGTTGAGAGTTCCTTGGATGGGTGGATATAGTTAGTTATTATCAGTAGTGGGAAAGAAATAGAAGTTATATTAGAAGTAGGGAGCTGACATCAGTCTCATGGAATTGGACATGCGAGAAGTTTCAAGATGAGGTCCCAAGACAGGGGATCTGTAGCTCATGGATCATAGGGTGGGTCTAGTTAGCCTAGATAGAGGAAATGATTTTCATGAAACAGTAGAGGATATCTCACTAGATATTTTACAACCCATTGTACTTTTGATGAAGAGACAATCAATGGACCGCTGAGATAGAGACATAGAGTAGTGCAGGGTGGTCCTTAGGGAGGTAGACATGGTTTAGGAGAAGGCAGGGTAGTAAGAGGTGGGTGGAGGTTCGACATACTACCAAATCCACCACCAGGTGGTCTACGATAGGCTCCAGGAGCTAGTGGACAAGGACAATTCTAGCTTCATGCGATGAAGGATTATAACCCCAGGGATCTAGGGATTATTAGAGGTACTATCTCTATGTTTTCTACCTTAACTGCAGTTTTGATAGATACATGTTCTAGTAATTATTTTCCTTCCATGAAAGTTATTAGATACTTGGAGATTTCAATTGAACCGTTGACTTGACCCTTACACTTATAGACTCATATGAGAGAAGATTTTTTGATAAAAAACTGTTGCTGACAGTGAGACTGTACTCTTTGAGGCAAGAGTTTTTGTTGGAATCTCTTGGTAGCAGCGTCGAGGACTTAATATGTTATTCTTGGTATGGACTATTTATCAACAGTTCATGATCATATTGGATTTTTTAGGCATAGACTGTGGTGTTTCCATAGTGATGGGAACAAGTTTTATTTTATTGGTGAAAAGGAAATTATTGCAGCGTCATATGGAATCACATATATGAGGGTGTATCCAATTACCTATAAATTGTCTAGCCTCACCCTTGGTGTAGTGGATGATATGATTCCTCAGTTTCCTATAGTGGTGTTAGAGTATGAGGACATCTATCATAAGGATGTTCTAGGTTTACCTCCCCACAGAGATGTAGAATTATACATTTATATATACCTCAGGATGGTATAGATATATACACTTACATATTAGATGGATCCCATATAGCTTCGTGAGTTTAGGGTACAATTGGAGGACTTGCAGAGGAAGGGATTCGTGAGACCTAGTGTTTCACCCTTGGTAACTATATTTTTGTCTTCCAAGAAGGAATATGGGAGCTTGAGGTTATGTGTGGACTTCTGGTGCCTAAAATAGGTGATCGTGAAGAATAATTATCCACTACTAAGGATAGAAGACCTATTTTATTAGTTTATAGAGATGCGATGGTTCTCAAAGATCAAATTTTGGTCAGGCTATCACGAGTTGTGAGTATGAGATGAGAATATATCGAAGACATATTTTAGATGTTGTTATGGTCACTATGAGTACTTGGTAATGCTGTTTGGCATGATGAACTCCCCATCAGTGTTCATGAGACTCATGAATGGGATCTTTCAGCATTTCATGTGGATGGAGAAGTGCCAGTAGTGCTTTCAGGAGCTGAGGCAGAGGTTGAAGAGTGCTCCCATCTTGATATTTCTTGAGGAGGGCGTCAAGTACATGGTGTTCTATGATGCATCACATATCGGGCTTGGTTGTGTCCTGATGTAGGGGCACATAGTGATTGCCTATGATTCACACTAGTTGAGACCACACAATCAGAACTACATGACCCATGATCTTGAGTTAGCACTGGTAGTCTTCATTTTAAAGATGTGGTGACACTACCTGATGGGCGAGCAATTTATCATCTACTTTGACCACAAGAGTATCAAGTATATCTTCTCTCATAAGGATATGAACTTGAGACATAGGTGATGGCTAGAGTTCCACCAAGACTATGACTTTGATATTTTCTATACTCCTAGAAAGTAGAACATAGTAGAATATTCTCTCACCTGGAGATCCAGCTCACAGTTACTGAATGAGGAATCAGACTAGTTGGCCTCATTATAGATATCCTTTATGGAAAGGGATAGAGAATATGACATCTAGTAAATGGTTGTTAGCCCTACACTCTTACAATGATTTAGGGAGGTCCAACTTGGAAATATTGACTATGAGAATTTAAGTATTGATATTTCTATAGGGAATGCCCCTGATGGATATTCTAAAGGTGGGGAGAACACCATTCTTTTCAAAGGGTGCAGAGTAGTACCCATCATTTTGTGGGAGGAGGTTTTGAGGGAGTTCCATACACCCCATTTGGTGGTACATCCAGGTGTGGTAAAGATGTACAGAGACCTCCAAAATCAGTTTTAGTGTCCTGGGATGAATATGGGAGTTGCAGAGTTTGTTTCTTGATGCCTCACTTGTCAGCAGGTGAAGACCGAGCACCAGGTTCCTGTGGGTTTGTCTCAACCCCTTTAGGTTCGAGAATGGAAGTGGGATGGGGTATTTATGGAATTAATGATAGGTTTAGCATGTGCGTCTAGGAAACATGATACCATCTAGGTGGTCATTGAATGACTCACCAAGTCGGTCCACTTCCTAGCTATTTAAAAGCAGAGTTAAGTAAAAGTATTGGGACACCTCTATGTGTAGGAGATAGTTTAACTCCATAGATTTACATGAAAAATATTCTCAGATCATTATTCTCTCTTTACATCCCGATTATGGAAGGGATTGCAGAAATTGTTTGGGACTTAGTTACGCTTGAGCACAACGTTTCACCCATAGACATATGGCCAGAAAGAGCGAACCATACAAGTTCTAAAGGACATGCTACGAGTTTGCATGTTAGATTTTGTCTATAGTTTGAAGGATCAACTCCCTTGGTGGATTTTGTGTACAAAAATATCTACCATTCCACCATTGGTATGACACCATTTGAGGCCTTGTACGGGAGACCTAATAGGTCACCACTTTGCTGGACGGACCTAGGAGATTCAACACTCATGGGACTAGAGTTGGTATAGGTGACTATTGAGAAGGTGAAGATCATATAAGAGAATATGAAGACTACATATAGGTTTCATAAGTCTTATGTTGAAAGACGATGGAGGAATTTGGATTTTGAGGAAGGAGACCACGTGTTCCTTCAGGTCTCACCTTGACACAGATTAAATAGATTTGGTCAGGGCACAAATCTATCACCGAGGTTCATTGGAACTTTTCAGATTCTATGTAGATTTGAAGAGGTGGTGAAATACTTGGATCTACCTCTATAGTTTGAGAGGGTTCACGATGTCTTCTATGTATCACATATGAGGAGGTACATGCATGACCCATCACACGTCATTGACTAGGGAAATCCAAACATCAAAAACGGGGTGACTTTTACTGAGTACCCAGTCAATATCGAGGATCGATAGGAGGGTATCCTTAGTGGGAATTCTATTCCTCTAGTGTACGTTTGGTGGCCGCACGAGAATCTCCAAGAGAGAACTTGGGAGTGAGAGGCTCAGATTTGGGCTCAGTACCCTATTTTGTTTTAATAGCCCTTTGTTTTAGACTTTGGGGATGTAAAGCCCTATGGTGGGGAGAATTTAATGACTCATATTTTACCAATATTATTTTTAGAAATTATTTGGAAAAATTACGAGACCAAGAGGTGAGACAGTGTGTGATTCTGAGGCCCAGTGTGTCAAGAACAATTCGTTGAAAAATGTTATATTTTTAATAGCACACTCGCACAACTTTCCTTAAAAAGTGGAATATATTTTAAACGAGTGCCCAGATTAGAAAAATGAGGGTATAGTTGAGTTTAGAATGGAATCTTTAACCTATGTGTGGCCTAACTTTGGTTGGTTTAGGTAATCTAAAGAAAAATTCACTAAGGACATAGCCGTAAATAAAATAATTAAATAAAATTATTTTATTTTAAAATCCTAAAAACTCATGAATGGTAACTCGTATTAGAAATCCAAGGCCACCATTGAGTTCATAATGTGGTTTTTGATTAGGTGAGGCCTAACATCAGCCGATAGAGGTCAGATGTGAAAAGTAATTTTTGGATGTTTTAAAGAATAAAATAAATTATGTTTTATTTTATTTAACGTTACACGATGATCTAGTGATGTTTATTTTTTAATAATCCTTTGTCATAGAATTTAGGGTTATTTCCATAACCCTATAATTCCTATGAAGTGTGGAGAAATAACCCTCTCTAATGAATGATGACAGATTAGAGATTGAATCGTGGATCTTCACGCCAGCGGAGTTTGAGGATCTCTTCAACGACAGAAAAGCAATCGCTCCTCATCAAAGGCCGATCCAACTCGAGGTAGGGTATTTATTTTTCCTTTGTGGTTTCCCTATTCTTAAATTATATTATGAACATAGAAAAAACCACAAATAGGTTAATCCGTGGTTTGATCATTTTTCAGATGGATATTTTTTGTGGGGTTTTAACAGAAGATAGATATTTGTGATAATTATGGATCTTCGTTTATCCTTACAATGAGAATGAATAGAGGTTGATATGAACAATGGCTAAGGTTCATTCATCAGGCGTTATTGGTGATTTTCTCTTCACCCTTTCATGGCATTCTTTGCTGTTGGACCCTCTTGGTCGCCACTTGAATTACCAGGAGGCTCTGAACACAATCAGAACCCTAGATTGGTGACAAGACGAAATGAGGGCTGGATCGATGTAGCTCATGACCCAAGGATCATAGATATTGTTTCATTGTAGATTTATGAGTACCATAGGAGGACGAGTGGTCTTCTTAAGGGACTATTAGTGTGCCAGCACCGACGGTGGCATGCTGCGGAATCCCAGTTGTGGAATTCGATGACCCAGCTGTGGGACACGGAGGTCACCGTAGGAGAGCATATGCGAGGCGAAGACATAGTACCCTGGTCATGTGGGATTGGATGACCAGGTGGGCCGATCCCCAACATATTAGGCCGGGTCCAACCTGAGTGGGCCGGGACAAGCGGGTCAAGGTTGACCCGGTGGAGCAGTCCAGACAGTTAAATTGGTCAGAACCCTGTTCAAACACAGGTCGGAGCTGGGGAAATGGACAAACCATGGTCGACCATGGGGGGGGGGGGGGGTCGGACCAAGCGGTCCACAAGCCAGTGGACCCACTTCATAATTTTCAAATGCTCATATCTTTCAAACCATGTGACCGTTTGATGAACTGTTTGAAGATTCGGGACCCTTGAGATGAGTCAATAATTTTGAGATATCATAAGTTTATTTTTGTATAAGTGTGAAAATGAAATAATGGCTTGAGGAGTATGTTCTCCTAGAATGAGAATTCTTTGAGTGGAATCCTATGGATGGTTGTGACATAGAGACTGGGTGTCTCATGGAGACCTTTTAACTCCCAAATACTATGTGTCTTATAGAGACTGTGTGTCTCATAGAGATCGTGTGACTCCCAAATACTTTGTGTATTATAGAGATTGTGTGTCTCATGGATATTTTGTGACTCCCAAAGACTGTGCATCTTACTAAGACTGTGTTTCTAAAAAAGATTGTGTTTTTCATTGGAGAGATTATATCAAGATATTCTTGATATATGGTCTGTGGATGTATATCTTTAAGAAGATGAATGTACTATTCCTTCATGGTATTTCCTTCGTGGTATTTCCTGTGTGGTATTTCCTTCATGGTATTTCCTTTTTGGTATTTGCTGTGTGGTATTTCCTTCATGGTATTTTGTGTGTGGTATTTCCTATTTGTTATTTCCTTTGTGGAATTACTTTGTGTTTTGGGGTGCCTTACTGAGTATTGTTTTACTCATCCCTCCATGGGATTTTCCCACACGTTTCATGTCTTGTACAAATGAGCAACCTTTTGATAGACTCTAGGGTGGACTAGGACTGGATAGAGATTTATGAGTTCTAGCAGGCTAAGGTGTTCCTACAGATTCAAGCATCAGTACCAATACCTTTATCTATAGGTTGGAATTTGTGGTTTATAGACTTTTATTTTGGTGGGATTGTATTCTGGCCTAGTTTACTTTACTACACTTTACCTTCTAATCATACTATGTTGGTTAAGATATAGTGTATTCATGCATTTTTATACTTAGTGTTTTTATATTTCAGCTTTTATGTCTTGGAGATGTGTGCGTGTGTGCATGTATTTAGGAAAATGCCTCACATTCTTGGGATATGACTTCACGCTACTAGTCACCAACCCTTGGCCTATTGGAGGTGGGCTTGGGGTAGTCACGAAATGGGCCCCTCTGGGATAGGTCATGACACCACCGGTGTTCATGGATACTGACCTATCATGTAGCCTAGATTGACACACTAATAACAGATGACCGAGATACCTCATTGGAAGTAAGTTCCCCTTCCCTGACTACTCTTTATGAAACTACTTTGGTGGAAAATATCACAACAGAACTTCCTATTATCAGAATATGTACCACTTGATCTACCAAGCACAACAGTTTGTCCGCCACTGGAAGCTTAATTCAGGTTCCTTATAGAAATGAGAGCCTGATCCACCACCTCAGCAAATCTCTTCAAGAGGAAGATATTTACCTAGGACTTGATCTCACATATAATCCCAACTTGAAAATTCCTAGCCATAATATTCTCATCTCTTTCCAATTTAGGGGTAAAACTCTACAAATATGTGAAGAGACCATCATAATTCATCACCATCATACTTACCTAAGTTAAGAACATAAACTCTTCAACCTTCCTCTACCTCAAGGTATCAAGGTAAATGTGTTCTAGGAAATTCTCTTGGAATTAATTTCATGCCATGCCCTCCATCTGCTCATCTCGAGCCCATATATCCCACCAATTCTTTACTAGTCCTAGAAACATATATGTTTCTATATTAACTCTATTTTCTAGTGGAGTCTCTAAGTGATCTAGAATCTTCTAGATAGAATCAATCCAAAACTCTACTCCCTTAGGTCTACCCTCTCCCGCAAACATTATATGGTGATGTATCTCAATCCCTCTTGTCAAATAGAACATACTTGGCATAGCCCGACCTTGTTATTTCTCCATAAACTGCATAAAATGGGCTAGTTTATCATGATAAATCTCTTCTCCCTATTATCCAGAATCAATAGGGGTTCTTTCCCTCTACTGGAGGATCATTCTTAGCGATGTCCTCCTGTCACCCAACTGGTAGATATCATCATGGTGGCATCTCTCTATAATTCCAAATAAACATCTCAAAACAAATAATATTGGACTTTAAGAATTATATAAAAGTAATACATCCAGTAAAAACATGTCACCCCACATACACAATCCCAATAGACATGACCAATAAACCATAACTATTCACAACTACCCCTAACCTGGGCCATTTATAACATGGGATAAACTGACTGCCAAAATCTATCTTTACATTAGAAAATGTTTTAACCATTCCACCACTATATTTCAATTCCTTACACAATTATAATCATTTTATTAGACAACTTTAAAATTAAAAAATAATCAAGATTCATTTTTGAATCCCATAGCTGACCAAAGCCCATTTTCCCTTGTTTTCATAACATGATGATAGTCACATGTATCCCTAAGTTCCTAGAATGATGCATGTATATAAGAACTCATCCCATGTCTGGCCACAAATGAAATCACAAAAATTAATAGCATCACACTACAAGTACATCACTCAAGGTGAAATAACATCAAACTATGACATCAAAAATCAAGAAACAAATACCACCCTAGGTTCTTGGTTTCCCCCTATACATAGGTAAGCTACTCCCATGAACTATCTCATTGGAAAGGTCCAAAACCTCCTCATATTCTATATTCCTTCCTAAAATAAAATAAATTATATAAAATAACCTCTAATAAAACTTTGTAACAACCCGAACCAGGTGCTAGTAACCAGTTCCCTAATCTGGTTCACCACATGACCTCATGAGGGCCTCCCAACATTCCATAGACCGTCAAATAACATCTAGGGTCTGATAAATCAAATGGGAAGAATATACCATATTTATCAGAGTAATCCACAAAAAATAAAATAATAAATTATACAACAACACAAAATATAACTTTTTTTTTTAAAAGGTTGGGGTCGAAGCCTCATTTTATTATTAAATCAAAGCAAAGTGATATTTTAACTAGGTAGAGGGAGACCTATTACATAGCCCGAAGGCCTAGTGGGCATGTAGCCCATAACATAACCCGTAGGCCCAATTTTTTTGCCCAATGCCCATTCTGTGAATAGTAACCCACCTACTACAGTACCGCTACAGTACCTCCACAGTACCTGCGCCCAATGGGTTTTGAACCCCCATTTTTCATGTATGATTATGGGGTTCTTACCACTAAGCCAAACCCCAAATAGTAACTATGCCATGTCATGTAATATAGTTCCAAGTGAAAAAGGAAAACCCAAATAAATACACAGTAAAGAATCCCAAAAATGGCTCATAATAGTATTTTTGGTCCCATAATCCATGCACATACCTAATCCCTAAATCAAACCTCAATCATAAGTCCCTTTCCCTTCTTCTGATCGGCAACCATGAAGACTGCTGAGGTACCCAATGGCAATCTGAGTAGGGTGTGTGTAAAAATAAATAGGCCACCACTAAAAGTGCCTTTAGAGTATCTATTATAATATAGTATATGAATAAGTACATATAATAAATAAATCAGTAAACTAAAAAAGGTTACATAATTTAACATTTATTATATCAGTTACTTTTATTCTTAGTTTCATGTTTTACCCATTTTTCATTAAAACTTTTTCATCCCGTGTTGATTTTATGAGCCATGTATCAAAAGGTCATAGGTAAGAAAACATGGATCCATAGTCCATGAATCCATATGGGATTTAAAATTCCATGTCTGACCATCCCCACCATGA
Source organism: Viscum album (assembly GCA_963277665.1). NCBI lineage: Eukaryota > Viridiplantae > Streptophyta > Magnoliopsida > Santalales > Viscaceae > Viscum > Viscum album. The sequence goes on along the minus strand of OY728142.1, from coordinate 1,516,380,640 downwards.
TATGGAACACAATTTCCATACCCTTAGGTTCAAGAGCATCATTCCATTCCCCAAAAAACTACTATGCATATGGGTTCCTGGAGCATCAATCTGACCTACCCACAAGAGCAGAGCATCAATCCAACATCTGACTAACCATTTTTCACATTCACTTAGGCTCATCATTATTAAATATTTTATTACATAAAACAACAAGGGTGCATAATTTCCATTTAATCACATTTCCATGATTCTTTATAATCATCATGTTCTCTATTCTAAAATAGGACCATTTTACCATTTCACACACTATAACCCTTTATTTCCCTTTCCAATCAATTTAACCATGAGGCCAAGCCCTATTAACCAATTAACAAATCCATAAATTTATATACCATCACTTATTTAACTCTTCAATTTAAGACAAACCCTTTATCATGCTATGTTATTGAGTTAACCACATTTACAATATTGTTAATATCATAAACCCTCCAATATATCATTTACTATACCAATATTTCTTTTCTAGGGGAGTGGCCCATCCCATGGGTGTCTATAGGCCTAGTCTACTCATCCTCATGAGAGTTCACAAGGATCAAGAGGGATCCAACACCTCATTTAGTTACCCAATTAATCATTTCCTATCATGGGAAAACAAAACAAAGCATAATGGAACTAATATCACAAACACATACACATAACCAACATCAATACTATGGGATATAACTTCTAGACCTCCAACTCAAGTTTATATATGAACACTAACTTAACATTTTCCTATGATTTTAACTTAAACAAACTTCAAAGACCCAACATAGAATGTAATGGAAAAAAGGTTTTAGGGATTTTTAAGGAGAAGAACAAATACACAAGGCCTTTTATAGAAAATAGAATAAAGAGGAGTGTTAGACTCACCCAGATATTTGATTCACACCGAAATGCACTCTAAATGGATGGGAATCGATGTAGAATCATCCCTTGGAAGATTGGGAGGAATAAGTTCATCCCCTGGGCTATTAGAAGGAGAATGAGGGATAAATTAGGGTTAGAACCCTTAAATCACAAGGAAAAAAATAGAATTTACCCCTTTTTAATGAGGTGTATAGTTTGACTGCACGATTAGCCAAAACATGTACCAACTGTGTACCAACCTCTTTCCAAGATGAGCCAACGTTACATGGTCTCCTGGGAGCCTATATGGTTTGAAAAACCATGTGATGGACATGAAAAATTTCTCTTTCCATGTTCACATAGTTTGCAGGCTCTCCCTTTCATGGTTTTTCAACTGTGCACCCTCCTCCTATAGTTTGCATGGTTAAGGCACACAATTACTTGTAAAAATATTCTAACAATGTTTTCTATTTATAATAGCCTATATGCTTTCTTTCTTGTGTCCCTAACAAAAGAATACACTTGATACTACCCATATTTTTAGTAAAAAAAACATTAACTAAAAACAAGAGAGTTCAACAAAAACATAAATAGATCATACCACATTATAAGTTCAAGATCTTACAATCCAGGCTGGTGAGGAAAAAAATGGATAAATACTTCCTATTATCCAATCTCCCATCCAGGTGTGGCATGATCTATTATGTGTTGAGTTAATTATAATAACATGGGCCATAATGGATAACATTGATCATGTGATATACTAGAATACCCTGGGGTAGATGAGATGATAGTATATGGTGGAATTCATGTGTGGTAGAAGGTGAGCATGAGGTTGATTTCCATCATGCTCATGATACCTTATTATGATATATATTTAATGAATGGATGATATGTGATATGTGGTAGTGGATATGGGATGATGAGGATGATATGGTCATGGTTTGTGGTATGGCTATGACATGAGGTATGGTGTGTTCCGGCATAACTACATAAGGGATTGGGAGCACATTACATTTACCATTGGGGCATTAGAGAGATAAACCAATTGGGAAGTGATTGTGAGGTACCTCCTTGATACATTCCTATTTTATTATGTTATTATGTTTGGATGTGATATTGGGTTACAGAGACTTGGTGAGGTTGGATGATAGTGACCTAGTAGGTGCTTGTTGGATTCTATTGATTCAGTGAAGCATTATTATGCTTCTTCCATATTTGTATGAGATTTAATGATGAGGATCATTCCTATTATGCATGTATACCCACCATATGTATATAAATATGTTTTTATATGTTTAAAAGAGGTATTTTTTGATAGATCCTGATAATACCAGCTTAAAGGTTGAGGTTGTTGCTAGTGTTTATTATTAGGAGTTTATCTTTGGTATTTTATTTTTCAGGAATATAATCATAATAAATATCAATAATTATATATTATTGATGAGTGTATTTGATAAAAGTTAATTAATTTATTTATTTTCCTTACTTAAATCTAGTTTAGTATAAATAAGGGGTCAGAACCACATAGAAGGTGTATGCAATTACAAGAAACAAACAAAAAAATAAAGCAACATAAAGAAAGAAATAAATATAAGTGATGTATGATGGTGATATGGTGTGTAAATAATGAATAAAAAATGGAAAAATAGTGAAATTGATAGGAACTAAATCAATATAGAAATGAAATAGGGGTGAAAGGTAACTAATGAACTGGAGGAAATTAGACTACCTATTATTGAATTAATTTTTCCTTGTTCATGTAAAAATAGAAGTTTGGGATACCATAAATTTTAATCATTAATTTTTGGAACACTAATATCACTATATTAAAAAATAATTATTGAAAGGTTTCATACCAAAATAAAAGTTTTAATCAAGAAAATTATCATTGACCTTGAGGGTTAAAAGAATTGATTACTTTAAAGAGATAATGAGAGGAGTAATGATCCAGTAAGAAATTGTATTAAGAATAAGGTAAAGAATGAATAATAGGAAAATATATTTCCCATAAGAATGGGTTAGTCAAAAATTATTTACTAATGAACAATTAATAATAAATTCATAATAAAAACAAAACTTAACCAAGGAAAAGGGTAAAGTGGAGAGTCTTCTCTGTTGAGGAGATCAAGTCTTTAGCTCCACTGCTTGAATTACTAATTCATTCCCACTAATCCCAGTCTAGTTCAACCATCCTCCTCTACCTTTTTATCAATCTATATAATTAATAACCTTTAATTTTTATGTCATGGTCCTTTTAAAAGGAGCTGTACACCAACTACCACTTCATAACTCACAGTTAACACCACTAGCCTTGAATCACTCAACTCCACAAGACCACCTTGAATGTTCATCATATTTCTTGTAGTGAATATCTTAAATTCTTATAACTGAATGTGCCACCCCCATGTGAGTTTCTATATACCCATAAGAACTCTTGATCATTCCTTTATTATCTTTCATTTTTCACTAACTTTACTTTGACAGCACTATCTTTCCTGTGTATTTAATTTTATTATTAGAATTAGGGATCAAATATTTTTAATTAAAATTCATTTTTACCTTTACATGGATCTATTATAGTGAAACTACCCTTACTAGGACCATGTTTCACCTTGATATAACCTTTTAATCTCTCAGGTTACCATTATGTAAGTAAAAAATCTACCCTTCAACAACATCTGAAGTGCAAGTTACCCTTATGTAGATCTTAAAACCATGACTATACCTTGATTTTTCTACTGAACTACCCTTATATAGGTATATACATAACATATTTGACACCCATGATACCTATTTCATGTGGTTTTATGCTCAGATAACCTAGGTATGACCCTTAGACAATGAACACATGCTTAAGTATCTTAATGATACCTTTACACAAGTAATGTATCATGGTAGGGTACCTTAATGCATGAAATAAATAACATTTACATAGCCAAAATCACTATAATACCCTTATTTAGGTCTTGTATGATGAAGTTACCTTGATGCATTGACTATCTCCTTCAATAATATTTGAATCACCAGTCTCATTTCATTCGCTCACCCAAGACCCTCTCATGCGACACAGTTGGTGGTGAGTCTTCATGTTGAGTAATCTACTCCATGATTTCATTGAGGTTTTTGGTTGATTATTTAATATGAATACTTCTTTAATATTGAGACCATGGAACTTAGAAGTACTAATATATACTCTATTTTCATCCCAATTCTTTAAAATAGATTAAAATCAACGATCGAAACTCCTGTTAATCTTAAATTCAACTTTCATTACCTCAATTCATCTTACTCAATACATATTTGACCAATATCAATAACTAATCCCCATCCTTGATTGGTTTATAGGAGATTAAGTTGGTTGTTCTTATTTGAATGATGCAGTTCGGTTGAACTTTAAGTGACCCTAGATAAACCTCCTCTCAAGTTAAATCAGTTTAAAAGTGCGTGTTGCAAGTTATTATGATTGATTCAAATAGGATGCATATGTTACAACAATTAATAAAAAAATTTCCTTATAATAAAGTAATATGAGATATTTTTAAAAGACTTATGATAAAATTCATATATATTTGGATGAAATTAATACAAAAATGAAAGTCATATGAGAAATGGAAATTTATTATGAAGTGAAAAGACTTAAAAAATTGAGTGGGTCTTATGATAATTGGAAAAGTCATAAAGGACCAACACAAAGTCATATGAAATTCAGTCTTGTAAAAAACATGTCTTAGCCAAATCAAAGTTATTAAACATTTTTAATGTTTTATAGAAGTAAAAATAAATATATTATTCCACAAAATATATTATCTAATAAAATCATGGAACATTTAACATTAAAATTCCTAACTGAAAATTCCAAATAATTGTTTGAAAATTATAACTTAATAATTATCCCTCTAAAAAAAATTAAATTATATGATTCTAGTATATGAGAAAATTAACCAAAAAATAATTTAGTCAATTTGGAACTAAAAACACACAATTTTATCAAGATATTTTAAGAATAAAAATTTCATCGTAGAATAAAAAAAAATCAGAAATTATCCGTTAAAGTAAAACTTAAGATAAAAAACTAAATGAATTAGAAAAATAGATATGGAAAACATGTATCAAATTTAGACCACATGAAATTATCCCACACTTAAATCATTTTTCCCTCAAGAAATCAATTAATCAATTTTAGTGAAAGTAAAATAATTTCAAAATAAAAGATTTTTACTGAGAGTATGGAAGTTATTTTGAAAAATGATTTTATCCCATGGATTTTATCAATTAAAAAGGAAGGGTTTATCTCCTAAAAAAATGTTTTGGCTTAAAGTTGGTTTATATTTTATAAAATTGATTGATTTTTAAAATTTTGTAAATATTTTAAAGAACATTACTTGGAATTAAAAGCTCTTCCAAACTTCTCCTTTTCTCCATAGTGAACAAGCTCACAAATTTTACCACATAATAATAAAAAATAACCAGTGGATGAGTGAGTTTAATAATTAAAAGGAATAAAAATTAACTTATAAAACAGATTTAGGTTAAATATTAAAAATTTCATAAGGAATATAAGTTCATTTCATAGACCATTTAAATGCAATGATTATGAGTTTAAAATTAAATAAAAATTTAAAAAAAAATAAATTTTATAAATCATGATCCCAATGTTTGACTAGAAGAAAGATTTTTTAAGAGGTTAATGTAAATTATATACCTAATTAAATCCATGGATAAATAGATAAGTTAAACCACTCAAAGTAGAAAAACATTCCTAAATTTCAAGAAGAAGTTTCAATCATTGAAAATGAAAATTAAATATTAAAAAATATTAATTTTTTGGAAAATTTTATGGAAATTTCAATGTGTATTTCAGTGAAACATAGTTTAAAATAATTAGAAACCCCTCCCCCATAATTAAAACCCAAAATTAGCCCCAATGTTAAATATCAAGATGAGAAAAAAATTAAATTGTTTGGTTTAAACATATTTTTAATTCAGCTATTCTAAAATCATAAAAAAGGGTCACAATAATATTCAAAAAAATTATACAATAATTTCATCATTTTTTAAAATAGATTTAAGTATAAACATACATTTTATCAATAGATAAAAAATAGATTTTCAATTCAGCTCCTAGAAAATTACATTTTTATCAATGATTTAAATTGTAAAAAACACTTCTAAAAAACTTTCTAACACTATAAAATAGTTTAATTAGTATCAAGGGTGTTAATAATGGATTTTGAAATAGATTGAAAAATATTTTCAATTACCTATACTTATAAAAGAGTAAAACCCTTTAATAGAAACATAGATTCTAAATATGATCATTAGAATTCAATTTTAACTAGTAATTAACACAAGCCCCATGCACTTAATTTTTAACATGTATAAATTAAAAAAAAATCAAACCAACTTTTTTTTCTTAATACCAATAACATGGGAGAATGAAGTCAAATTAAATTTTGAAAATTTCAAGGGAAAATGGAAGAAAATACTACCATGATAGTGGTGTTGTTCTTTATGTATAGGTCTAAAATTTATCATCTTTCACACTTCAATATCCTCTTGTATTGTCTATTAAAACACCTAAAAAGTAGAAAAATATACCATTAGATTAAAAAATTTAAAATAAAAGTATTAAACTAATAAAAAATGGATAGAATGTGGTAATGAAATTTCTGATCCAAAGATTCCATAATTGTAGAAGAAAAAGGGATGAGTAGGTATAAGGAATAAAGACTAGAATAAAATAGAGATAAGATTTATTAAAAACATAAAAAAATAAAATATTCGAAATCCCATGGGTTTCATCCCATGAAACTCTATGTTTAGAGTATTTATCCATAATTTCCCCCTAAAAATTCTATATATCACCACTCAGTAAGTTTTGTTTTTATTTATTTATACTCCACTATTTTGTGATGAAACTTCATCATGTTTTCTCAACATTTATAAAACTACAAAATCTATTAGAATCTCTCTAAATTACTCAAGGGAAATGGGGATGAGGTTACTATCCAATTTAGTTTCAATGATATAAATCTCTAAAATAGTATGGAAAATGGTCGACAATAGCCTAGAAAAATCATCCAGTTGTCTAATATCATCTTCACAAGCTTCTCTCAATCTCAAGGAACCCAAAGTATTAAATATAGTTACATGAACTATTGCAACATATTTAACATCACTCAATGAGTCACTCTCACAGTCTTCTTTCTTATCAGAAGAAGAAAAAATAACCTCAACCTCTTAAAAGAATTTATTAAGCTAAAATATAGAAAATTAATATTCTAAAATACTCATATTATCAGAAACAGTTCTATTAAAATTATCTAGAAAATTTTCAAGATTAAAAACTTTAAAACTCTTAATAGATTGTGAAAACTCATATTCAACTTCAAGATAAACAACTCTAACATTAGTATTTTCCTCAACCTTTAAACACTCATTTTTATTTGGGAATACTACTAAAATATACTTTAAAATCTTAAGATGAGAGGTGTATGGGACTAAACCTAGGTTAGGGACAAGGGATAGGTTTCTCTCACTAATATAGTGTTATGAATTCTAGATAATAGCTTGATAATAATTTTTAATAATTTTTTTTTCAGGATGGACCACTTCATGATCCTTGGCAGTAAGTTACCCTATACTACTCTCAAGTCTCCCAAGTCTTTTAAGTTCTTGTGTGGGCTCATATTCAACAAAAATAACCCTATAGTGTTAATTGACTTATTTTTGAATTATTTATCCAAAAGGGTTATGGGTATTCTTCCTAATGTTATACCTAAACACCTCTTCATGAACATAAATATACTTACATCTCACCACTAATGGTGATTTCTGAAACACATCAAATTCATATTAGTCATCACCATTATGAAAAGTCAGTTTTCCCTTTGATACAATAATAATATCCCTACTCATAGATATAAAAGGATTGAATAAAATGATAGGTACCTTATTTTCATAATCCATATCAAGCACTAAAAAATCATTTGGAAATTTATGCTCCGGTACACTAATTAATAGTCCAACCACCCTTCTTATGGGTCGAATAATTGGCCTATCATCTAATTGAAGATATAAAATGGTTAATTTAAACTTACCTAGACTCTAATATTAAAATAATTAGTAATTAATTTGGTTGAAACTAGAACCTAAGTCACACAAGTAATTCTAATCATCAAGTTATCCCATTTTTCATAGTATAACAAAGTTCTAGGATATTTTAATTAGAAGATAACTTCATTTGAATGACATAATTTTATTAATCGGTTAAAAATAAAATGGAAAATTCTTCAAATTATCTTTAATTAGATAAAAACCACTTTAGATATTTTCCATAGGAATGGATTTTTTCCAAGGTTTTCTTATAGGTCATGTTTATGCTTAAATATTTAAACAACTAAAATAATTTTAAATAACTAGGTCCATCATTTTTATTTTTAACCCATTAATGGAAAGGAATGAAAGTGAAAAAACTATTCAAAAAAGTTGGAAACTCGTCTAGATCTTCCTTAAAATCTTTATTCCCTTTATAATATTTTCTTTCTAAGAATTTTCCAATTTGATTTTTCAATGGAACAATATGAATTAAAGCAGTTTCAATATCACTGTCAAGGTTTCCAAATTCAGAGTTGTCTAGATTTGGGTTTCTAGATTCATTCAGAAATTCATTTTGAATGATACTAAGAATATTTATAATATCCTCATATATTTTTAATCCATTTATTGTGGTAATGGGCATGTAATTTTCCTCAAGGTTTATTCAGTTTTTCTAGGAATCTTAACCCTATCCCTACTGTTCATGTCCTTAGTTAGATTCCCCACTTCAAACACCTAGTTTTACATTCTACCTTATAAAAAACCATTTTTTGAATTTTTATGAGACTTTTGTGAATTAAATTTACCTAAAAAATGTTAGAACACACCCATCACTTCCTCTTTATAACTAGAGGTTTCATCCTTATGTTGGTTTTAAAATTATGGTTTGGGATGTTTGAAAAGCCATAGGTAGATTGTCTAATCCTATCTTTCTCTCAGTATGATAAGTTTGGGTGATTATTTTATTCTGGATTGTAGATATTGGAAAATGGGTAATCTCTATACTAAATCCTAGGACCATATCCTAAAAAATGATCATTTTAAAGGGGTTTATCTGGCATGTTGAAGTTTGGGAAGTAGTTTCTAGAGTGACCAAATATGGCACAGTGGGAACATTATTATTTAAGGGATTGGTTTTAAGTGTAACTTCTAATCTAGTTAGAATTTTATCTACAATCCAAGTTAACTAGGGATTAGTTTTTTCTATAATAACCAAATATTTTATATTATATTTCTCTTTAAATAAATTTTTTTGATAGCTTGCGATACACACAACCTTGAGTCTAAATGAACCATAATATAGTATACCATTATAAAATATCCATTAAATAAGTGTATATGAATAAGGCTAACTAAATTATAAAAAAATGTATTATTTAAAATAAATAAATTTATTATAAATTTATTAAAAATAAAATAAAAATTGTTTAAAATGAATATATATATATTTTGAAAAATTATTTTTATGCGTACAATGTGTTTTTTATCATAAGGAATTAATTTAATCACTATTAATGAATTTTTTTAATGAAATTTATATGTTATATATTCAATAAAATGTTTTAAAATTCATATAATATTTATATATGCATGATATAAGAATATATATTCAATTTTCTGCTTAAAAATGTATTTTTCTAAAAAACAGTTTTTGTCATGTTTTTGCGCACTTATTTTAAAATGAATTTATACCACTTATGGAAATTGAATCTTGAATAATAGATTACATATTTGGAATTATGAGGGTAATTTTTTTAAACAGGTTCCTTTTACTTTTGGTCAATATGAATAGTAACTATAGTAAAATTTTGTCACCCCGATAAAGGTAAAATAGGTAAAATATGGTTAAAACTTTGGGATAAGACTTTAAAATTTATATAAAACTTTCATTTATACTATTTTATGATTATAGTTAATAAATATCTAAACAATTATTGAATATATGGTCACTTTGTACCATATATCTTTGATTATGACCTTTATATTAATATAAGAAAAGAATAATTACAAAATATCACTCTCTAAACATTAATATCTCTAATTTTTTAACACAAGGATAATAAGAGGATTATTTAAATTATAAATATTTATTTAAAATATGATTTTTTTAATCTTGTTATTTTATTTTTAATTTTTAGTGATGGAGTAATTACCTTAAATGCTTACGTAACACCAATATAAGATTTATTCAATTAATAGAAAAATAAAATAAATGAATTTAAAAATATTAAAAGAAATAAAATTTGGGTGAATGATTATGTTTCATGAATTTGATATAATAATATAACATATTATATTTTCTTTAAAGGTTTATATTATAATTTAATTGTGGTATTGTGTTCATTAAATTCAAATTAAAAGAGTAGTGTCAAAAAAAGACATTAATGTCATTTTATGAAAATAATAATTTAGGAAATTATCTAGAAATAATAAAAAACTTAAAATAGGATAATGTGTATAATATTTGTTTGAAAAATTCACCCCTTTTCCATTTATTATCCAATTTCACCTAATAAGTAAAATTATAACCCTTTAATATTGAAAGGGTCATTACCATGGTTAAGGTTAAAATTGGTTTACCAAGGTATTAATAAAAAAGATGAGGTTTAAAATGAAACCAAGATATATCTAAATTTCATTGGTTGATGATATTTTGAACTTATACTATTTTTATTCAAATATCAATCCAATTGGAATTATTTTTCTTGAGAGTGAATCATTTATAATTTAATCTTTTAGTAATTCCAAGCGCACCCATACCCTCACTTATAAAAGAGCACCCATTATCCTCTATTCATCATTCATTTTTATCCTTCTATATTGGAAAATACCTACCATAATACCTTTCTAAATTCCTTAAACACATCCTAGATATTCTTATATTGTAAAAATACCATCCCTTCAATTATTAATGTGTAATCTAAAAGAATTCTCTCAATGAAGATGAGTTTCAAATGCATATGAAGAAATATGAGACTTTAGGTAAGGGTTTTATGTTTCAATATTTTTGTTTATTAATATTTTTTATGATTAAGTTATAATGATGAGATATTAGGTTTTATCTCTCAATAATCCCATGTTTTTTTCTTCTACTATGTTTATTTTTGGAAATTATATGTTTTCCTTTCATTTTCCTCTCTTCAAGTACTCAAGATACTGAAAGAATATTTTTAAGAAAAACCGAATTTATTTCTCTTTTTTGGTCAAAAAGAGTTTTTATTCCATATACATGTTTTCTAAATTTTTTTTATAAATGTTTTTAATATTAAACTATGATTTTTTAAATTCATTTGTAACCATGATTGAATTTTTACAAAATGGTTTAAAATAAATCTTCTTATCATTTTCTAAACGATTTACTTTATTTGACATTTTACAAAAGTATAAAATGAATATTTTGTTTTAAATTATATGTTATGAATGAAATTTTCAACTATGATGACCACTCAATACTTTGAATCTTCATTTAAAAGTTTCTAAGGTTATTTTAAAATAAAATATTTTCTATAATATTTTGGGAATTGTTATATTTTAAAGAAGTGATTCCAAAAATAAAAGGGTATTTTCCTCAAGAAATATTCTAGGTGATCTATTAAATGAATTTTATATTATGATAGCATCCTTTGATATTAATTATTATTTACTGGGGATATGATCCAAGGATGCTATACTTATTATTTAACTGGATGGTCTGTGATTATGATAACATGATGCTTATAAAACCCATTCCTTTTCCAAAGATTATAATATGATGAATTGATGAAATGTTTATGAAACTCATTTATTTTCCATGAGTTATTTCGTTATTAAATGTTTATAAAACCCATTTATTTTCATGATTTATTATATTATGAATTATTTATTATCTTGGGTAGACATCTATATAATTTTCATTATGTGATGGGTGGGATAGAAATTATAAATCCCTCAAATGCATTGGGTAAAGATGGATGTCTCTTGAGACAAACATGACTAGAATAAGGACTGAACCCAGTTCAATAAGGGAATCTATCCCCTATTATATTATTGAGAGTGAACCTTGACTAATATGATGGAATATAGAGTGAACATAATCCACCATAACAGTCTAGGCAGTGAGTCTTGACTACTAAGGAAATGATTTTCTTTGCTTATGTGTATACCACAAATATATGTCTTATTCTAATTTTATTCTCTCATGGATGATGTTTTTTGATTCATTTATGATTCATATATTATGAACTACCAATATTTATGACATGACTCAAGATTATTATCTATGATATGCATGGTATGGTTTCAAAATGTTAATCTCATGTTCTCATACCCTTATACTCATATTATACTTATGTGATCATTTATCCCTCTATTGTTTACCCTCACTGATTATAGGATCTCACTATTTCTTATGTTTTCCAGCCCTAGGACATTAAAGACATTTTAAATTCTGATATGTATAAGAAGGGTTCATGTTGTAAAAAATTAAGTAGGAGATGATGTAGATATTATATAAAAAAGTTCTTTATATATATATGTTTTAAAAGGATATAGAACTATATTATTCTATCATGGATAATCATTCTATGTAATTAATATTCATATAATAAGATGTAATATCTATGTATAAAAATTATAGATGTGGTTTCAGAAAATATGCATTTAGGGCCAGTAACCCTAAAAAGAGTTGGTTGAGTTTATTTTGTCCATCATTCTGGTTCAAAATGAGTGTTTCCTTATGGTTCACCTAGTATGATACTCCCAGGGGATATGCATGGATTAATTTAAATTTTCTTTATGAACCATTTGGAAGGATTTGAATAGATGATGACCACGAATGACCTAAGTTAAACATAAGGTGTCTTGTTGAAAAGAAGGTGTCTTGATTTTGACATCCTGTATCTTATTTCTCATGATTATGTGGTTTCCCAATATGATTATTTTTTCTCATTGTAACACCCAAATATTTAGAAAAACACTATGTTTGATATCAAATACAACACAAAACACCAGGCTTAAACGAACCAAAAAATATTATTATTTAAAAATGACCATTATAACCTAGACATTAAGTTTGAGAGTATGAATAGTATTAAATAATTAATTAAATATATATAAATTCCATACTAAATATAAAATTATAGATAAATTCTTAAGAAATAATCACTAAATTTTAATAAAGATATTTTATTCTATAAAAATTATGTTTCCTTCAAAAATATTTTTTTATTGATTTTTGTGAGGAAATATTATAATTAATATATGAAACTTTTAGAAATTTTATATTATAAAATAATTTTTTTAAATAATCATACCAAAATTAACTTAGGGTGAAGTTTTTATATTTTTTAGAAATATTTGATTTTTTAGTGCATAATAAAAATTACCAAATTTTCAAATACTATCATTACTTTTCAATAAATAAAGTAATTTAAAAGTTTAATTATATTTTTTATTTTTTAATAAAGTGAAATATAAATAATATTATTTGAAATAATAAAATTAATTTCATTTGAATCATTAATTTTCATTATTTTGGCATAAGTTTAAATGCTTAAAAACATAATTTTCTGCAAACTGTTTTTAAGTGCATAAAGTTTATCACTTTTAATTAATTAAAATAACTCATAATAAGGAAATAGTTAAATGATATTTATATAATATATATATATTTATATTAATTAAAATTTACATAGTAATTATTAGTATTCATATAGCTAATGTAATACCATCTATTGATTGAAAAATTCATTTTTGAGAAATCGTTTTGCGACACATTTTAAGGATTTGATTTTAATTTAAATTTTTACACTTATATGATTTTAATTTTATAAAGTTGATTAAATATTTTGAATCTGAATAATTATTATTATATAATAATTTCTATTTAATTTTTATTCTAAATTAATAGTAAAAAAACTAGTTATCGTGGTAAAGAACTAAAATGGTAAAAGTGAATAACTTAAGAGGTAAATGGAATAAAAATTTTCAAAAATATTTATTTTTGAATGGTTAAGGTTTTAATTTAATATATCACCCCTATAATCCATTATTTATCAATTTTTATGTACTTTTCTTGATAATGACTTTCCATTATTGAATAGTTTTGGGTATTTACAAAAATGGAACTACCTCTCACTTATAAAAGGAAACTTCTTATCCTCTCATTTACACACTTAAAAAGAAATTTTTTTGGGAAAATATCTACCCAAATAAGTTCCTTACATCCATACCCACGTCCTAGAGTCCTTTGTGTGATCATAAATCCAATCTTGGAAGGTTTAGGGTATAATCCTAAGGAGTTGTTCTAAAGAAGAGATATTGTTCTTAACTAAGCATCTTTGTCTTATTTCTTCTTCTACTTCATTCAAATTTTACTAAATTACTATGATATATTAACTTCAGTATCTCAAATATAATTATATTATATTTTATTAATTTCATAACCTATATCTATAACCTCTTACATCAAATGAGAAATGAAATCATCGTTCGTGTGTATGATAGACTACCGCTTCACGAAATAACGTAATTCATTTTCCATCGTCGCCTATCATGGATGTTAATAATGATGGATATAATTTTTACATATTATATTCATGAAATATTAATTATTCTAGAAAATAAGTAAATCATATAACTTCTTACCTTACCATCTATAAGAAAAATGATACTGTTGTTTGTGCGTACGGCGTACTACCGCTTTGTGAAGCGATGTGATTCATTTATTATTACCGTATCATATGGAAGGTATATGTAATAATGTTTAAAGAAATAATATTACATTTATGATATAATTATTATTCTATAAATATAAAATAACACTTATCATCTTTCCATCATTATCTTTGAAAAATGGAAACGCTACTCATGCGTACATATAACCTACAATCACTATGATTGTAACATACTTCATTTTTCATAACCATATTTCATGGTTATTTATAAAAATATATATTTTTTTTATAAAAATGATAATTATTTCATGATTATTATTATGTATATTATTGAACAATTAATTATTATACCACATTCATCCTACCAAATTCATTTTAAAAACATGAACCTAATACCATAAAAACATTCAACATGAATTTAATTACTTAAGTAAATATATATAACATGGTAATAAATAAAATAAAAGGAATAAAAAAATTGATTTTTTTATTAATTAGGCAAATAATTAATATAATCTTATTATTAATGAAGATAAAGTACATACATGAAAAGTCCATCTCAAAGTAAGGGATTTTATACTCAATTTATTTCAATGGGTTAAATTACTTCTCCATTGTATTTGACATCTAAGATTTTGCATGTAATAAAAATTTATTATTTTATTTTTTATTTCCAATTATTTTATATGGACTTAAATTTTACATGCATAATAACTTTAGTTATTAATTATCACTTTAATGACATGATCTCTGTAAGGGATTTTGTCTCACTTTTATTTCTGATGCATATTCCATATTCACCACTTACTACTTTTATATGGTGCATATGAATACCAATTTATATGTTATAACATGAATGTATTTATATTAATGGTATTTAAAGTTTCACTTGAATTTATTTCTTTCATGTGGTTATGATTTAGAAGTTTCCAAAGCGACAAAGGTTTATTTCATAATCTCATCATTATTTGGAATTTTATATTATTGAATTTCCATTGAAAGAAATTATTTGATCCTTGTATCAAAAACCCATTTCATTTCCTCATACTATATTGATTTATGATTTTTTCAAGTAATAGTACTATTTTACTGTTTTTGTTACTCAAAATTATTGAGATTTTTTTAAGAAAATCCTACTTTATTTCTCTTTTTTGTTAGAAAATTATTTTCTTTCATATGTTTTCCTTAAAATGTTAAAAATATTATTTTTAATATTCTATAATTATTTATCAAATAATTTTTTACCCATGTTTGAATTTTTATAAAATGTTATAAAAGTAATATTCTTTTCACTTTATAAACAAGTTAATTTTTGACTTTTTACCGAAAATGTGAAAGGAATATTTGTTTTAATATAATCAACATGAACAGAATATTCCCACCATCATGACTGCTCAATTATTTAAATATTACTTTATAAGTTTCCATATTTATTTTTATAGAATTTTTTTCTATAATATTTTGTAAATTTTAATTTTTTTAAGATGAGATTTATTATAAATTATGTATATATGTCTCTAAAATATATACCTAGATTATTATCCCTTAATATTATGGGGTAATACATGCCTTTGTTTATCAATCAAATACCATCATTATGAAATTTCTTTTGATTATGATATGAGAAAAGATTATGAAGCCCATTTTTCTCTATGGGTAGTTCTTATATTTATTCCTTATGATTTATTTCCATTTTGTAGCACACATAATCATGAACCAGTTATGATGGGTTCCCCCATATAGTTCTATAATTTAGTGGGTAAATCTTTACTCTCATGAGGCATCAAATTTGGGATTTGGGAGTAAACCTAATTCATTATGGGACATTGTCCACCATGTGATATTGTCTGGGAAGTTAGCCCTGACTCATGTTTATGTTATGCGATATATTTTTACAACATTTCCTATAATTCCATGATCTTATAATACCATGTTATTTATGTTACTATCCCATGTGATTACTCTCTGGCCATCTCTTTTATGATATCATGTTATACCTTTGACTCATAGTTTAAACATCCTTGCCTTGTTTATTACCTTAATGGTATTTTTAACTCACCCCTTTTTTCTATGTATTCCCTAGGTAATCCCATGAATTTCTTGGAGCTAAAAAGTATTTAGAAGATCATTATGGAGAATAAAATAAAGAAGTTTTATTTTAGTCTCACATTTATGTATTATGAACCTAATCTTCCAAAGACACTAGGCATCATGATATTTAGGATGTAATTATTTTATGTTTATGTTAAAAATATTGGAATAATATGTGTAAAAGTATTGGGTTACTATATTTGGTATAAGAGTTAGGTCTAATTATTTTTAGGTATTATGATTAGATAACTTTAGTAAAAACCCTAGGGATAATTCTAAGTATAAAAAACATCCTATAATTTTGGTGAAGTTTAGAGTGAATGATTTCCAAGAATTTACTTCCCTGTATAGATACTACAAGTTGATGTGGCTTTAGAACACTTATACTAAGGGTTAATAACTATGAAAATGGTTCATTGGTATTTGAATCCATTTTCACCAGGTGTATAATAATAAACCTTATTTCACACTTGGGTTAACACTCTTAGGGGATATGTTTTAGCAATTCCAATCTCTTTATGAATCATCATGAAGGATTTGAATAAATGATAATCATATATGACCTAGGATAAACCAAATGTGCCATATATTGAATTTTCTTATGATTTATACATCCTATAAATTATTTTTTCATGATTATAATTATTATTTCTCACACCATGATTTTTGGTTTTGTAAATGGATGGAACCAATATGAATGATTTTAACAAAAAATATGGTGGATAATATTGTGATTATGTGGAACTACATAGGATAATGATTCAATTAAAATATATTGTGATTATAGATAATCATTTATCATTATATATGATTAATAACCTATACTATAACCAACTCTTAGAATTGCTAAAGAAGAGAAGGATGGATTCCACTAAGGGCTCGGATAGTGGAGTACATAGAAGAAAGAAGGATTAATTTCCTTCATGTTAGAAATGTGGGAATAGATACCTATGGTAATTACACAAAGGAATAAAAAAATATTTTATATGTGGAAAATAATGGCATGGATCAAATAATTGATGAGGAAAAATGACGAGTTCAATAGAGGGAAATAAATATCATCATAGAGATCCATTTATAGTTTTTTGTCTTAAATATGGGGAACCAGGTCATTATCCTAGGAAATTTTCTCTTCTAAAGGTTAATTCCTAGAACAAGGAAGGAACTATGTTATACCAATTATTGAGGTTAAAGGATTGAATAATTTATATATTTATATTTTATAATTATGTTGTCAATGTATTCTTATTAGTGGTGTTTTGGATATAATAATCATGAAGAATCTAAATATTATGGAATAATACATGATTTTTCTATGGATTTATGGGGATTGAATTAATTTATATAAATTATTATCATATATGATTATTGAATATACATTTTGGAATAATACATTAAGAGTGATTGATTTTATTTAGAGATAAATGTTAAATTTATTTTGGATGAATATGTTATCAAGTTATTAAAATATTTGGGTTTCCACCTTAGTTAGAAATATTTTTATGAATTTTGAGGTTCGTAATTTATCAAATGATCTTAGTTGAACTTTGGGTTTTATTTTTTAGGTTTAAATTTTAATAATGTATTTCATTATATGAAGGTTTATAAATTTTTTTAACTATATTACATTGTACTAACCATTTTGGTTTTGGTTAATGTATAAAGATAAGAGTAATGAATTGTTATAATATTTTGTATTATGTGATCCATTATAAGTTAATTTTAGTGCTCCAGTCATGAAATTGTTTTCTTAAATACTCATCATTTGAAGAAAAGGATAAGATTGCGGTAGAAATTAATTAAAGGATGAAATTATAATTTTCATGTAACTGTATTTCCTTATGTTATTAATCTAGATGATAAAGGAATTACTCAACTCTAGGAAATGTATCTTGAAACAAAAAAAAATTTATCATAGTACCTTCATTTTTGATGAACTGATGATTTTTTCACATCTCCTGAGTTTATGATTTTGGGTCGTTAACTTTCTTATGATCATTATATTTATTGTGATCAATTTTTTATATCAATATATATTAGTACTTTGGAATTATATTTCTCCTCAATGTCTATATGTTCACTTTATATTAATTTTATCCTATTTTGAAACATAGTTTTGTAGATTACCTTCATATTTCCATTTTCTTATTTTAAGAGGAAGTTTTATTAACCCCTTTATGATTTTTATTCTTAAAAAAAAAGTACTTTAAAATTTCAAAATATTGATTACCAAGTTCAAGTTAAAATTATGAGGTTACAATTTATTGAAGGTTAAGGTAATTTAACATCCTGAGATTTTAAAATAACACTATTTTTGATATCATATACAACATATAACATTAAGCTCAAACGAACCCCAAAATATTATTATTTAAATATGATCATTATAACATAGCTGTTAAATTGGTAGAAATTAATACAATAAAATTATTTATGAAATATATATAAAGGTACTAATCAATATAAATTTATTGATAAATTCTTAATAAATAATCACTCAAGTTTTAATAAATACATTTTATTCTATAAAGAATATGTTTTCTTCAAGAATGATTTTTATTTATTTTTGTGAGAAAATATTATAATTAATTTATGGAAATTTTAGAAATTTTATTTTATAAAATTAACACCAATTTCTAAATAATCATACCAAAATTAACTTAGGGTGAAATTTTTGGATTTTTCTAAAATGATTGATTTTTCAGTGAATAGTGAAAATTACTAATTTCTTAAATACTTTAATTTATTCTCATAAAATAAATTAATTTAAAAGTTACATTATATTTTTTATTTGTTGTTAAATTTAATCATGATATATTTTATTTATAATAATATAATTAATTTAATTTTAATTACAAATTTTCATGATTTTTTTATACGTTTATTTTTATTCTTAAAAAGGTGGTTTTTTGCAAACTGTTTTTAAGTGCACAAAATTTATTCATTTCAATGAAATAAAATAACTCCTAATAAGGAAATATTTCAAAAAATTAATATATAAAATGTATATTTATTTTAATTTAAATTCATATATTAATTATTATTAGTCATATAGTTAACGTAATATTATCTATTTCTTGAAAATGCATTTCTTGAAAAAAATGTTTTTCGACATGTTTTACATATTTAATTTTAAATTTAATCCTTTAAATTATGTTATTTGAATTTGATAAAATTGATTCCATATTTGGAGTAATTATAATTAATATTAGGTAATAATATCAACTTAATGTTTCTTTATAATGAATAGTAAAAATAGTTTAAAAACTAGTTATCGTGGTGAAAAACTAAAATGATAAAAGTGGGTAACCTTAGATGTAAATGAAATAACATGTTTAAAACATGTTTAGTTTTTAATTTTGGAGGTATTTTTCTAACATATCACTCCTACAATCCATTATTTATCAATTTTTTAGGAACTTTTATTGAGAGTGACTTCAGATTATTGAATAGTTTTGGGCATTTACAAAAAAGCCACTCCCTCTCATTTATAAAAGAGAACCTACTATACTCTCCATTAAAAGATTAAAAATCATTTTGGTTCATCCAATAACTATAAAAATACCTTAATTAATTACTTACCCATGTCCTATAGTTATTTTTGGGATCATAAATTTAATCTTACAAGGCTCTAGGTATAATCATTAAGAGGTGTTCTGAAGAAGAGGTATCATTCCTATCCGAGCATCTTTGTTTTATTTATTATTCCAACTTCTAAAAATTTTACTCAATTATTATGATATAATAACATAAGTTTCACCCATATAAGGAGATATTATTATATTAATTTAATAACCAACATCTATCTCCTCTTCCATCAAACAGGAAACAAAATCATCGTTCGTGTATACAGCGAACTACCGCCTTGTGAATAGATATAATTCATTTTCCATAATCACATCTAACATATGTAAATAACGATGAATTTAATGATTATATATGAAATTAATGAAATATTAATAATTCTATAAAATTAATATATCATGTATCTTCTTACCTTACTATTTATTTGAAAAATGATAACCTCAATCGTGTGTACGGTGAACTTCTGGCTCGCGAAGTGATATGACTCATTTTTTATTACTAAATCACATGGATGGTATATATAAGTTTGTTTACAGAAATAATTTAATATTTATGATATAATTATAATTATTTAAAGATAAAATAATACTTAAATTATTTACATCATTATTTTTTAAAAATAGAAATGCTACTCATGCGTATGTACGACCTACCATATCCATGATTGTAATGTAGTTCATTTTTCATAAATTTATTTCATGGTTGTTTTAAAAAATATAATTGATTTTAAAAAATAATTATTATTTAATTATTATTATTCTATATATTATTTAGAAATTACTTATTTTACCATAGTCAACCCACCAAAGTCATTTTAGACACATGAACCGAATACCATCAAAACATCTGATATGAACTTAATTGATTAAGTAAATATATAAAACATAGTTATTAATAAAATAAAAGAAATTATAATATTTAAAAAGGTTATTAATAAAGTAATAATTAAAATAAGTTTATTATTAAGGTAGATAAAGTATGAAAGTGATGATTTTAACTCGAGGTAAGGGATTTTATAACTAAATTTCTTTCATTGGGTTAAAGTACTTCTTCATTGTCTTTGATATAATAAGACTATGTGTCTATTGAACATTTATTATTATTATTTTTATAGTTTTTTCATGCATACTTACATTTGAAACACATAATAACTTCATTAATTAATTATCACTTTAATGACATGAAATTTTTAAGGGATTTTCCATCTAACTTTTATTTCAGTGAGACTTATGCCACATTCAAAATTTATTTCTTTTTTTTGTTGTATGTACTACCATTTTGATATGTTATGTAATGGATCTATTTATCATCATGGTATTTGAAGTTTCATTTAAAATTATTTCTTTCAAGGGGGTTTTTATTCAGAAGTTACCAAATAGGTAAGGGTTTATTTTACAATCTCATCATTATTCAGGATTTTTTATGCTTGAATTTACATTGAATAAAATTATTTGATAATTATTTAATAAATTTTTTTTTTATTCTAACCTTGTTATTTATTAATTTTTCAATAAATAGTAACATTTTCCTCTCTTTTTTACTTAAAATTATTAAGAAAATGTTTTTAAGAAAATCCAACGTTATTTCTCTTTTCAGTAGAAATTTTTTATTCTATATCTATATTTTCCTTAAAACATTAAAAATAACATTTTTAATATCCTCTAATGATTTATTGAATAAATTTTTACCTATGTTTTAGTTTTTTTGAAATGGTTTAAAATGAATCTTCTTGTCACTTTCCAAACACGGTACTTTTTTGACATTTTACCGACAATGTGAAAGAAATATTTATTTTAACATACTCAACATGAATGGAATATTCCCACTATTATGATCAATAAATTATTTTAATATTAATTTATAAGTTTCTATAGTTTTTTAAAGAAAATTGTTCAATAATATTTTGGAAATTTTTATATATTAAAGATGTGAGTTCAAAGTGAAAATGGTATTTTCCATTAGAAATATTAATTTTAATCTTTTAATACATTTTCATCAATGAAAAAAATATTTTATATTTTGGATTTCCTATAAATTATGTATATATGCATCTCACACATATAACTTTCTTATCATTACTTACTTTTATAGTGTAATACATGCCTTATTTATATCTCTTAAATTCCTTCATTATGAAATTTCCATTGATTATGATAAGAGACAAGATTATACAACCCATTTTCTTTATATGGGTAATTATTATGTTTATTCATTAGGATTTATTTCCATTTTTTTTCACACATAATAATGAAAATTTTATAATGGTTTCTCCCAAATATCACTTCAATTCATTAGGAAAATCATTAGTCTCATGAGGTGTAATGTATGATATTAGAAAGTAAACCTAATCCATTATTGGACTTTATCCACCATGTGATATTGTTTAGGTACTTAGACTCAGCTCATGTTTATGTCATATTATATATTAATTCCACATTTCCTATGATTCCATGATCTTATTATACCACGTTATTTATGTAATGCTCCCATGTGATTACTCTTGAGCCTTCTCTTTTATGATATCATGTTATACTTTTGACTCACAAGTTATGATTCCTAATCACGTTTATTCCATTACTAGGATTTTTATCTCACCCCTTTTCCATATATATATTCCCTAGGTTTTCCCATATAGTTTTAGAAGCTCTAAAGGATTTAGAAGCTCATTATAGAGAATAAAATAAAGAATCTTTATTTTAGTCTCACTTTTATGTATTATTAACCTAGTCATCCAAAGAAACCAGACCTCAAAATATTTAGGTTTTAATTATTTGTTTTTTATGTTAAAAATCATGGAATAATATGCGTAAAATTCTTAGGTCACTATAATCACACTATTCTTTTTGGTTTTAGTCAATAAGTGGAAATTTGAGGTACTGTGTTAACACTGAATGTGATGGACAATGAAATTATTGTCCTCCTATGCAGCCAAATGTTATGTGAGATAAAATGAAAAATATTATTTCTATGATTAAAAAAAATTATCATGATATGAACCATTCTGAGATTAAAAATGATAAAATGGTGGAATAACATTATATTTAGTCCTTAAGGAGGTAACATCCACCTTATTTTAGGGGGTTTACTGATCCACTAGTTTTTTAGAAATGAATAATTACCAATGAAAATATATTTTCCATTCTCATGTGTTCAAAACATGAAAAATTTATTTTATATGCCTATAATTTTGATTGTGAAATAGATCAATGGTGGACTCTTATCAAGATCATGAGTATATGATAACAAATTTATTCCATGGTGTGGAATGAGTTTAAGAGATTATTTTTCAATAAATACTTTCCTTATATTCTACATATGAAAATGGAAAAAGAATTCATTACGTTAAAGAAGAAAGATTATGAATATATTAGTACTAATGAGGAAACTTTCACAAGACTTTCAAGGTATTATTTTGGCATTATCATTCAAAATTAAAATAAGATTGATCGATTCTTTAGTGGCCTAAAATCTAGTATTAGAAGGGATTTATCCATAATATACTTTAATAGATATGAATAAATTGTTGAATGTGCTATCAAGGTGGAAATGGAGATTTGAGTTACCTAACAATCTTATGGTTTTGAAAAGAAATTAAATATGTAATTAAATGAAATTCTAGAAAATATAGAAAGAAGAAGATGGGATTTCCTTAATTCTTGTGGTGTGTAAGGAAACATAGAGGAAATTGTCTCAAGGGAACTCTTAAATGTTTAAGTGTATTAAGGAAGGTTATTGGGAAATAAAATGCCGAATCTATGGGAAGAAGTAGTTAGATAATGATGGTGAAAACGTACTATAGAATGAAACACCCACACTCAAGTGTTTCAAATGAAAGGAGTATGGGAATTATTCTATCTAGTTCTCAAAACCTAAGGTTAATGATAAAGACCTATGTTTGCAACCTATTAATCCCATATACAAAGAGAAATCTCATGCAATCATAATTGATAAGGGGTATAATAATGACACGGAGAAAGGTACACTTTGTATCCACTCTATAACTACTAATATCTTATTTGATTTCAGTTCTACCCAAACTTTTACATCTGAATAATTTTATAAGGGTATCATAATACCACCTCAATGATTATATTTTGAAATAATATTGAAAACCCTTAATGGTACTATAATCACATATGAAGTATGTGATTCTTCTCTAGTTTAATTTTGTGTGAATTTTCTTCCTATAAATCTTGTTATTCTCCCTCTAGTTTAATTTAATATTATCTTAGTCTATGATTGGATTTCTTTACATAAATCCCATATCCATTACGAAGGAAGGGAAGTCGTTTTTAATATTCTGAACCAACCTATGATCATCTATCAGTATGATGATAAATATAAAATTAAAAAGGAAATTTCAACCATTTTATGTGTCTTGATTCCTATTAAAAATGGGTGTTTATCTTGGATAGTTGGGGAGAAAATCAACATCAAAGATATAAATATTATGTGGGATTTTTTTTTATGTTTTTCAAAAATAGTTCTTTAATATTCCACCAAATCATGATATTGAGTTTTCAATATAACTCATATAAAATGTTAAAACTATTTTAAAGATTCTATATAGAATAGATCATATTGTGTTGTAGAATTTGAAGAAATTACTCTAGGAGAATATTGATAAGGGATTCATTCAGCCAAGTGCATCACTGTGGGGTGAACCTGTTCTTTTTGTTAAAAATAAATATGGACCGATGTTAATTTTCATTGATTATCAAGAAATTAACAAGATAAAAATTAATAATAGGTATCCCTTTCCCTGTATTAATGATTTATTTGATCAGTTATGAGGATATCAATGTTATTCCTAGATTGATCTTCGATCTGTATACGATCAACTAAGTATTAAAAGTGAATACTAACCCAAGACAACATTTTGTATGAGGTATGGACACTATGAATTTATAGTGATTCTATTTGGTCTTACTTATTCCCCCTATATCTTCATGTATTTAATAAAGTCTTTAGATATTACCATGATCGGTTTTTGGTATTATTTATAGAATATATTCTTATTTATTCAAAGAGAAAGGAAGAGAATAGAGGATTGAATAGAAGACCCTAAGGAAGGAAAATTTGTATGAAAAATTAAAATAGTGTGAATTTTGGATACAAAAAGTTTCTTTTTTGGGTTATATAATATTAAGTGAGGGTATATCGGTGGATACATAAAAGATAGAAGTTATTTAATTTTATACCATACCAACTACTATGATTAAGAGACATAGTTTTTATGGTTTAGATGGATATTATTAATGATTTGTATATAATTTCTCATGAATTTCTAATCTACTCACCAAGTTAAATTAGAAGGGAACCAAGTTATTTTGGATATATTAATGCGAATAAAATTTCAAGGAACTAAAGATAAGGTTAGTTAATGAACCCGTGCTTACACTACCTTATAGTGGATAAGGGTTTGTAATCTATAGTGATGAATTAAATAAGGGAATGGGCTGCATCCTCATATATAATTATATGGTTATAGCTTATTCCTCATAACAATTTATGGTTCTTGATAAAAATTACCCAATTCATGACTTAGAGTTAAAATTAGTAATTTTAGAATTAATGATATAGAGGTGTTATCTTTTAGGAGAAAAGTTTGATATATATATATACTGATCATAAAATTTTAAAGTATATATTCACTTATAATGAGTTTAATATGTTCTATAGAAGATGGTTGGATTTGATTAAAGATTATGGATTCTCAATATGTTACCACCCTAGGAAAGCAAAAAAGGCGACTAATGATTTGAGTCAAAAGGATCATGATAACTTATCTATGATAAATATAATGAAAGATATAATATTTATGGATTTTTAAAGGATGAATATATAATAATTAAAATTGGGTAGAAATATTATCTTGTTCAAATGAATGTTAAATCATCTATCCATGTGATTATTAAAGTGGTGAAAAGGAAGATGTGGAACTGAAGAAGAAGGTTAGAAAGGTTCTTGAGTACAAAATTTATTATAATGAAATGATAAGGTTCAAGAACTATGTATTTTTCCAATCAGTAATAAACTTTAATAATAACTTGTTGGATAAAGCTCATAGTTCATAATTTTCTATTCTTCATGGATGTTCAAAGATGTATAGAGATCTGAAAGAGTACTTCTAGTTTGAAAACATGAGGAGAGATATTGTATAGTATTTATCTCAATCCTTTATATGTTATAAAGTTAAGGATGATAGATATATGTATAAGATGATTTTACAACCATTACCCATAAAATAATGGAAATGAGAAAAAATCACCCTATATTTTTTCATCGGACTCCCCAAAGCATCTAAATTCCATAATGCAATTTGGGTTATAGTCGATCACCTTACTAAGTCAAAAAACTTACTTAACATTAGAGAATATTTTTTTATAGAACATCTTACTAGGATATATATTAAATAAGTGGTAAGGTTTCATGGAGTACCACAACCACATTATATTATATCTGATTAGGATCCGAGGTTTACCTTAAAGTTCTGGTGAAGTATTCAATAGGATTTGGATACAAAGTTGAATTTTAGTACTGCTTATCATCCTCAGATATATGGTTATTTTGAGAGAACCATTAAAACCCAGGAGGATATACTAATATCTTGTGATATGGATTTTAAAGGTGGTTGGGATCAACACCTTTCTATAGTCAAGTTTTCTTACAACAATAGCATTCACTTGAGAATTCAAATGGATCCTTATGAAGACCTCTATAAAAAAAAGTGTAAAACCCCAACATACTGGGATAAAGTTAGAGAAATAAATATATTAGGACCTGATATATCTAAGGAAATGCTAGATTAGTCATATCCAATCATTATCACATAAGAGGTTCTTATTATTGATATAAAATTTATGCTAATAATCATCGGTGAAAATTGGTATTCAAATTTAGTGAGAAGGTAATCCTATGAATTTTTATGTGGAAGAAGGATATGAGATTCAAAAATAATGGAAAAATAATTCCTAGTTATATTTTACCTTTCAATATTCTTGATTAAGTAGGGATGGTAGTTTGTCACTTGGAGCTTCCACAAAACCTCTCCCAAGTTCACAATGTGTTCCATATATCTCTCCTAAGGTAGTAAATTCTAGATCCATCACATTTACTAAAATCATAGGTCATAACACTGGATCATGATATTTAATATGAAGAGAAATTGGTATAAATATTGGACCATAGAGATAAAGTGCAATGGAATAAGACTACCCACCTGGTTAAAGTTCTTTGACGGAATCATAAGTTCGAAGAAGCTACTTGGGAACCCGACGATGTGATGAAACATAAATAACCTCATTTATTTCCATAAAAGTGATGAAATTTCAAGGACTAAATTAATTCTAAGGTGGGTATAATGTAAAACCACTATATTTTATTATATATTTATCTTTAAATAAAATTTCTTTGATATATTGCAATACATGCAATCCTGAGTCTAAATGAACTGTAATATAGTATACAGTTATAACCTAGTTGTTAAATTGGTGGGTATGAATTGGAATAACTAAATTATGGAAAATTTATGGTTCATAATATATTAATCAGTGATTAATTGATTATAAATTAAATAAAAATCATTTTAAAGTAAAATAAATGTTTTTATGAAAAATTGTTTTTGTGCACGCAATGTATTTTTTATCATAATAAATTAAATTAATCACTATTAGCAAATGATTTTAATGAAATGTTTATATTACATATTTAAACAAACATTTTAATATTCATATAATGTTTTTATAGGAATGTGATAATAATATATATCCACTTTTATGCTCTAAAATATATTTTTCTAAAAAATAGTTTTTTTCATGTTTTACACAATTATTTTAAAATGAATTTCAATTAATTATAAAAATTGAATCTCAAATAATGGATTATATATTTTTAATTATTAGGATAAAAAATTTTAAATAGGTTTCTTCTTTTTTTTGTCAATATTAATTGTTACCATAGTAATTTTTTAAACCTTAGTTAGGGTAAAATGGTGAAAATAGGGTTAAAATTTTGGGAAAAGAATTTAATTTTTTTATCACACTTATCTTTATCATAATGGATGATTTAAGTTTATATATTTCTATCCAAGTACTGAATACATGGTCACTTGGTGCCATATTTATTTAATGACTACCTTTATATTAATTCAAGAACTGAATGAATACAAAATGTCACTCTCTAGGCTTTAATATCTATAATTTTTTTACATAATAATAAAAAGAGGATAAGTTATTTTTTATTTTAATGATGAATTAATTTTTTTATCATGTTAATTTTTTTTTAATTTTTAGTTATGTAATAATTACCTTAAATTCTTACGCAATGCCGACACTATACTTATTTATTTAAGAAAAATAAAATAAATGATTTAAGAATTTTATAAGTAATAAATTTTGGGAGAATGATTATGTTCCATGAATTTTATATATTAATATAACATATTAGAGTTGTGTTAAAGGTTTATATTTTAATTCCATTTCTCTATTTTTTTCATTAATTCCAAATTAAATGAATAGTGTTAAATATGATATTAATGATATTTTATGAAAATAATATTTTATTAAATTATTTAGAAATTGTAAAAACATTTAAATAGGAAAATGTGGATAACATATGGTCTAAAATGTCATCCCTTGTCCATTTATGATCCAATTGTCACCTTTAAAGTAAAATTATAACCATTAAATACTGAATAAGTCATTATTATAGTTAAGATTAAAATTGGTTAACCAAAGGGTTAATACAAATGATTTAAAATGAAACCAAAATCTATATAAATTTATTTTATTGATGAAATTTCAAAATTATACTATTTTTACTTGAATATATATCTATTTTTAATAGTTTTTCTTGGGAATTACTCATTTATATTTTAATATTTTTAGTATTTCCAAGTGCGACCCTCCCCTAAATTATAAATGTGAACCTCATATCTTCTTTTATCCACATATTTTTAGCCTTATATATCATCCAAGGACTACCATAATACCTTCATAGATTCTTTAAAAACATCATAGTACTTTTGGTGTTGTAAAAATACCATCCCTTTAAGGCTTATGGTGAATTACAAAAGTGGATTATCAATAAATATTTGTTTCGAACGTGTATAAAGAAAGACAATAATTGAGGAATGAGTGTTATGTTACAATCTCATTATTTATCCATATTGTTTATGATTAAGTTAGAATGATAAAATCTTAGTGTCTACCTCTTAATAATCCCATGAATTTTCTTCTACTATGGTTATTTATAGAAATTATATATTTTCCTTTCGATTTCCTCTATTTTGGTACTCATTTGAATAAAAGAATATATTTAAGGAAAACTGAATTTATTTATATCTTTGGTCAAAAATAATTTTCCTTTCATATAAATGTTATCTAAAATTTTATTTAGGAATGTTTTTAACATTATCCTATTATTTTGAATTTCATTTTACCCCTGATCTAATTTTTTGAAAATGCTTTAAAAAGAATCGTCTTGTCATTTTCTGAACAAGTTTTTTTTTAAATTTTTACAAAAGTGTGAAAGAAATTTTTTATTTTAACTTATACTGCATTTAAATAATTTAATACCATGATGACCACTCAATTCTTTGTAACTTTCTTTATAAGTTTTCAAATATCATTTCAAAGAAAATTTTTTCTATAATATTTTAGAAATTTTTAGATTTTAAAATTAGTGATTCTAAAATAAAAAGAGTATTTTACTTAAGAAATATTCTAAGTGATATTTTAAAGGAATTTTCAATTATTATAGAATATTTTTATGTTACTAATTATTTAATAAAGATATGATACCATGAAACCATCCTTATTATTTTTTCTAGATGGTTTATGATTTGATAACAAAATGTTTATGAACACTATTTCTTTTCTATAGGTTATTTTATGATTAATTGATGAAACGTTTACAATGAAAATTTATTTTCCACTTGTTATTCCATGTGAAATGTTTATGATACCCATTTTTTATGGGTTATTATATGATGAATGATTTATGATCTTATAGCACACATCTGTATGGTTTTCATTATGTGATGGGTGGACCCAGAATTATATAGGCCTCTAATGTATTGGGTAAAGATGGATATCTACTGATATAAATAGGACATGAATGGGGAGTGAACCTAATCCATAATTATAGTATGGACAGTGGGCCTTCACTACTAAGGAAATGATTTTCTATGCTTATTTGTATGCCAAAAATCAATGTCTTATTCTATTTTTATTCTCTCATGGATCATGTTCTTTGATTAGTTTGGGATTCATGTCATATGATATTCAATTATTTATTCCATTAATTAATATTATGATCTTTTATATACAAGTTATAGTTTTTAAATGTCAATATCATGTTCTTATTCCCTGATTCTCATGTTATGATTACATGAGCATTGATATATCACTTTTTTATCCTTTATGAAAATCTAATCTCACCCTTTCTTATGTTTCCATTACCTTGGATATGAAGGAAGTTTTTATGTACGATACAAATAATAAGGGTGAAATTTGTGAATAATTATATGTGAGATGATGTAGAACTTATTTGAAAATGTTATTTTTGTATCTAAGTTTCTAACATAAATTGACCAATATGATTTCGGTATGAATCATTATGTTATGTACTAAATATTTATCTAATACTATTTAATACCTATATATGAAAATAATGTTTCTCTATATATTATTTTATTTCATCTATATGGGAATGCACTTCTATCTCTAGAATAGTGGTGAACTCCCTACCACAGCCTATCATTCTTTTAGAATAATTATGATATGAATTTAGGACCAGGGTTTTGTAAATTTATCTAATTTCCTCACTAATTTTATCATTAAAATTACCCATAGATGATTGGTCAACTAAATTATACCCATAATATGACAACCCTTAAAAAATACTTCCATAAATACATAAGAATAGAGTTGGTGGTGAAGGAACTAGATAAAAAAGTCACTGAATCTATCATAGGCCTCACAGAGAGCCTCTATATCGTCCTAAAATAAAATAGTAATTTAATTTATAATTTATCCTTTCAATCTTTTTGAGTAAAACTTCATGATGAAATAATTAAAAATATTTTACTGATTTTAAAAGATACTATTATATAGATCTATAATCTAATTTCTAGCATTCCCATTTAGAGATAGTGAAAATACTATCATTTTGATTTCATTCTCACTGATCCCTTATAATAGAAGCTTCTATACCACATTGTAGAAATCCCCAAGAAGCCTAATGAGTCCACTTTTTTTATTCCATGAAATGATGGAAGTAGTGAAATATGGGACTATTTCATCACGTAGTTTCAAGCTCAAGGAATAAGCCTAATTGATGAAGGATTTACTGAAAATTTAGGGAGTTAAGATTCCTTAATCTTAGTTTCTACATTTCTCGTATAATCTTCTCATTAACACCAAGTCCTCTTTCTACCAAATTTTTCATTTTCCCCTTAGTTTCCTTCCTAAGAAAAGTTAAATGTTTTTTAATTTTAATATTAATGGGATATAACACTTCAGAGGTTGATCTCATGTGCATGTATAATATAGATTTCCATGGTTTTTAACAACACACAATATATTTCTTTTTGTTCTTTCAATATTTGTTTTTGAAATCAATTTTTAAATTTTTCATCTTTTTTTTGAGTTTTCAGTTTTTTTCTTAGTCACATATGACTTCCCCAACAACAATATCAAAATTTTATGAGGGTCATTGAGATGAGTATAATTAATTATTTATTTTCCCTACTTAAAACTATTGTAATAGTAATAAGGGGGTGAAACCACAGATAAGGTGTGTTAAATTATAGTAATCAAGAAAAAAAATCAATTAAAGGGGCATAAACCAGGGAAAAAAATAAAATTAAGGTATGAAAGTGAGATGGTGTTTGAAGAATGATGAAACAATGCTGAACTGATGAAAGTGATATGAACCAAAGTAACAAAAAAATGGAACAAGGATGATTGGTAATCAGTTAATTATAGGAAATTATATTGCTTATTATTGAATTTATTTTTTTACTTCGATCATGTAAAAACAATAGCATTGAAAACTAGAACCAAACTCTCCTTAAGTTATGGAAAAATAATCTCACTATATCAAGAAAAAATATTATCAAGTGGTTTTCACAAATAATGTTTCTTAACAATCTATAATTTTCAATCAAGAAAACTATCACTGGCCTGAGGGTTAAAAGAATTCATTACTTTTAAGATAGGATGAGAGGAGTAGTGATATGATAAGAAATAATATTTAGATAAAGGTAAAGAATGAGTAATTTGAAAATATATTTCCTCATAGAATAGTTTATATAATAATAATATTTTAATTAATAATGAATAAGAAATTCATAATAACAGAACAATAAGGTAAGGAAAATGGTGAAGATGGTAGTCTTCTCTACCAAGAAGATCCAATCTTTAGCTCCACTACTTAAATTCATTATTCTTGAACAATACTCTCATTCTAGTTCACCCATCATCCTCAACTATCTACTATATTGAAAGAATAAATCACCTTGAATGTTTATGTTTTGGTCCTTTTGAATAGAGTATTGCACTAACTCCTACAACATGGTTCACAGTCAGCACTGCCAACCTCAAATCACTCAACTCTATGTGGCCTCATTGACTTTTCATCATCTTACTAATAGTGCATCCAAAAAATCCTTATAAATGGAAAACCCCACATGTGTATGTCTATATACCCATAAGCACTCTTTCTCAGTTTCTATTTGTCTTTGATTTCTCATGAGCTCAATTTTGATAGCTCAAGATTTCCTTTGTATTTGATTTTATAATTAGATGTATGGATTAATGTTTTTTAATTGATCTTATTTTTTACCTTTATGTGGATATATTATAGAGAATATAACCTTACATAGGGTTATGTTCCTCCTTTATGCAACCTTCAAAGCTTTCATATTACCTTGAGGTAAGTAATAAATATACCATTTCCATAGTATCTGAAGCACATGCTACCCTGACATAACTCTTAGAGACATGGGTATACCCGGATGTATCCAATAAACTGCCCTTATGTTGGTATGAAAATGACTTATCAGACCCTTACACAAACTGTTTCATATGGGTTTACCCTCACACAACATGGGTATAACCTTCACATAATATCCATCTGACCCTGACATAGGATTAATCCTCTTGATTGTACCCTTATAAATTCAATGTAGCATGTAAGAGTACCTTGAAACATGGAATCAATGACCTTTACACAACTTGAAGCATTATAATAAACTTATATAGGTATTTTATGATGAAAGTACCCTAATAAAACAACCATACTCATCAGAAATATTTGAATCATCAGTCTTGGTTTATTAACTCACCCGAGATCCTCTAATGAAACACAATTGGTAGTGATTCTTCATACCAAGTCATATTCTCTATAATTTCAATGAGGCATTTGGTCAATCATCTTATATTAACCCTTCTTCAACGTCGAGACCATAACACTTACAAGTGTTTAGTTCCCCTCTATTTTGACCATCAATATTATAAAACTATTAAAACTAATGATAAAAAATCCTTCCCAACTTCAATATAGCTTCCAAGGCCTCATATTTATCTTCTTTAATTCATCTTTGACTGATATCAATTTGTCAGCCTCATCTTTGATTAATTTATAGGATATTTGATTAGTTTTTCTTTTTTGAATGATGAAGTGTGGTCAAACATAAAGTGACCATAGAGAAACCGACTCTTGGATTCAATCATTTTTAAAGTTTGGGATGTAAAGTCTTATGATGGGGTCAAACATGATGTCGAGGTTCCAAAAAATCATATGAAAATCACTTGACAACAAAGTCTTATGGGGAATGTTTAAAGTCATTAAATAAAATTCATACATAGTTAGATGAAATCCATAAAAATATAAAAGGAATTTGAGAAATGGAAAAGTATTATTAAGTGAAAAGACTTAAGAAATTGAGAGAGTCTTTTGATAATTGGAAAAGTCATATGGGACTAAAAAAGTTATATGAAATGAAGTGTTACAAAAACACAACTTATCCAGATTAAGGTTCTTCAATAATTAACAAGTTTCATATAATTAAAATAGAATATTTTATTCCAAAAGATATATTCTATGATAATATTATGGAACCCAGAACATTAAAATTACAAACTCTAAATTTTTAATAATTTATTGAAAATTATAATTTATTGATTATTCCAAAAACAGTAAAGGAAATTTATGATCTTAGTAGATGGAAAAACTCACCTAAGAATCATTTAATCAATTTATCACTAAAAATACACAACTTTATCAATATATTTCAAGACTAATAAAATCACCATAGAATAAACAAAAATCCTAAATTCTCTATTTAAATCACAAATTGACATCAAAAACTCAAGTAATTTCCCAAATAAATGTGGAAAACATGTATCAAATTAAATCCACATTAATTATTATGGGATTTTGTTTTTATTTTATATTATGGAATTGATTTGTGGATTTATTATTATTTTACAAGGATTTATGTGGGTAATTACTACCATTTTAATTTTTATACCCCCAATGCTAGTCACCAACCTCAGTCCTATTGGAGGTGGGCCTTAGGAATCACCCTCATCTATACTACATGACCAAAAGAAGTTCCTAGTTTGGGTAGGTTATGAAAAAGTGGTATCAAATATTTTTATGACATTTAGGATGGTTATTGTAGTTAGATAATAATTATTATTTCATTGTATTTTTATGGAAATAATATTAGTCAAACTTATTGTTTGATTTATCAAAGGAGATCTATAACACCACAAACATTTTATGGTATGTTTCTCTTAAATACTTTCTATTCATTAGATAGCCTATACTGCATGAATAACTGATTCTCTATGGAACAAAACTTTGGTATTTATAGGATAAAGTCATAAAATACCTATTAAACTTAAATTTTCCACTTTTTTGTTTTGAATTTCAAAAAAATTTCATCAATAGTTGTGATTAGTAAGTTATTTAGAGTCTAATAGAACTGACTTGTTTTTTTGTTGAATAGTAACATACCCTTATGAATATTAATATGATCCTTATGAATAGTAAATCATATTATTATTTTATTTTCTTAAATTTATAATGTAATGAGATGTAGATTAATTTTTCAAGGATTTAAAAAATGAGTTATATATTTAAAATTGTTATTTTTGAATAAATTATGATTTTATTTAAAAATTAAATTAATAATATATAAAAAAATATTTTAAAAATATGGAGTTCATTTTTGAATTGTACCTGTCAAAAAATGGTTAGGGTGAATTTTTTGGATTTTTCAAAAATACATGATTTTTTGTGAATAGTAAAAATACAGTTTTGAGTTTTTGGTCTATTTAATGACATCATAATGATGTAATAATTGATATAATTTTTTTTCGACTTGTGTTAAGTAAAATAAAACATTATGTGTCCCAAGTGTCTAATACCATGGGCAAATAACTAGGGAAAGCCCATGGTTTTGCAAAAAACACTAATGAGGTGCCCTTTGAAATTAATAAAAAAACTCCCTCTCATTTACTATAAATAACCACTCAGTCATTCATTTTCTTTCATTAAAAACTCATTATCCTCACTTTTATAGTAGTTTTAATTCTCTATGAGTCCTAACAAAGGATTCCTCAAGCCCCCAAGGTCCCAAACTTCATGTTTTGGGAGTTACTCTACAAGGTAAGGGATTCTACCACCCTTATCTTTTCAAAGCTTTCATTACATATTATTCTATGTTATTTTAAACTGGATTATATTAGGATATGTCATTAAATATCACCATTTCTGTCCATATTATGTAATAATTATGAGATACCCATTTTCTCTCATCAAAATATTTTATGAATTTTTAAGTGACGTCGTTAGGCTGTCGAATTTTCGTGAGGGATTTCTCAACATTATTTCAAGTTCCTTTATTTTATTTTTCTTTACTCATCTCCTCTAATAAAAATTCTTTGATAATTCTAGTACCTTACATGAAATATAAATTTATTATGCTAATGTAATATTTCATCATCATGTATCTTTTCCCCCACCTCTTATACTAAAAATGAAAACACTGTCCGAGATGTGTTAATTTATCACATTCAAGGATGACGGGTTATCAATTTTTATTACGATATTCAATTTGGATCATGAAACCCTTTTTATGGTAGAACCGGATCAGGATATATGTATTTCATCTTATGTAACATTATTTAATTCTTACACACTCATAATATAAAATAATAATACAAAACAAGTTCATTATGCACAAAACCTCCAACTTAATCCAAGCGTTTATCATTATCTTTTATCAAACAAGTAATCCTCATTGAATGTAACCCAAAAATAATTTTAATACAATTTATATCTCAATAATTTAAATAATAATATATATTAACAATTTTTTTATGCTTGGCCACATTTCAAATGAACTTCGATTCATTAATATAAGTAAACCGATCATGAAAACCAAGAAACAAATGCTTCCAAAACAATAAAATTGAACCTATTAAGCCCATAAAAAGGACATGAATGAACCTAATAAGGTTAAAATGAATCAAATAAATGTAGATGATATTCTGGAACTATTAATTAAAAAATCTAAATTTTATTATTCGGGTCATTAAGATCAATCGAGAACACCTTCAGGCATAAGGTAAGGGGTTTTCTTATCTCACTTTTAACTTTATGAGATTTCCATTGTTCACTACTTATTTCTTGCATATGGTTTATTATGAAATTCCATTTGATATAATTATCATTATTCTCTTTATATTCATGGTATTATATGATTAATTTTGTGGTTATTAATTTTTGGTTATACGACTCGATTGATTACAACGTGGTAAGGGACTTCATCTAAATTTCCATTTCATTGAGACTTACTTGGAATTGTGCAACTAAACCTTCTTATGTGGTGTATACACTACCCATTTGAGATAATATTTCATTTAAAATTGTAGATATATTATATATACATATTCTGGTTTCATGGATATGATTATTTTTTTTAGCTGTATACCCTTTTACATACAGTGATTATTTGGAATGTTGTTTTAACTATGGAAATATTGATGAATCCATATCCTATAATCTATACGAATATTGAGAAGGAATATTTTAATTGTATTAAATATATGTAAAAATATTTATTTGGACTTACAGTGATGGGTGGAGCTTACTATATCCCCTCGATGCATTGATATGTCTCATGAGACTAATCAGTTGGCGACGAACCTTTCGAGTTTGTTACCAAAAATCAGACAGGTTTCTACCCACAAACTCATACTGTTTCAACTGTATATTGGTATCATGTGCTAGATACATGATGTCTAAATAATAATCATTCTCTTTATTCATTTTGAGTTATTACTATCCATGAGGTTTTCACTATGACAAAATCTATGGGTGCAGTTTCATTCTCAGTTTATTAATGGAATGTGTTTTTCATTTATTCAGAATTCCATATTGACTATGCCAATTTGTTTATAATTTAGTTATTGTGGATTCATGATTCCTCTATTTTTAACCCTTATTGATCATGTGATCTCATCCCTTTCATTTATTTACCTTCAACGGGTTATGAAGAGGATACCATTTATTGAGTTCTCAGGGATGCAATTTATTAGTTTTTGTTATGTATTGTATTTTTCTACCTTTCCCAATGTAATATGTGTACATGTATGTATATAGTTTCTTCAATACTAATAAACTGATCATTCATTCAAGATTTAATTCCTTCTAATCATGCTAATTTAATAAGTAATGCACCAGCTCCAGGATTCTAGGTTCGGGGTGTTATAGTTGGTATCAAAGGTAGTTTAGTAGAAAACTAGAAAAAGTATATTTAGAAAAATTATATTAGGGAAAAAAACCCAAAGATATTATTTGAGGATAAATATAAAATAACATCCTAGTATTTTGGTAAGGAATATATTATGTGGATATTTCTAGCAAATACATCTCTGTCTAGATACTACAAGTGGAAGTGGTTCTGGCACATATGTACCTAGAATTGAAAACTCGAACAAGGAGTTTTGGGCTTGACCTAGGGTATCCTGGTATACAAAAAATGGGCCCTACTTCACACCTGATTTTTTACTCCCAAGGGATATGCCTAGGATAATTCACATTTTCTTTACAAACCATTATGAAGGATTTAAAAGTAAATATAAACAATGTTTATGATTACGAGATTAGTTATACATAAATTATTAGATTATCTTAAGTGTTTGCAAGTTAAAAATTATGAATTATGACCTAATTTAGTGTATTCCATTTTTTAGTGGTGGAGTCTAATGGAAGAAGGGGAATCAATACCCATAAACAATGTAGGGATTTCCCAACTAAGAAAGTCAACAAATTCAATGTTGGAGCAGATTAGATCATGACCATATTGGGACAAATTACTCAGGCTGTGACGAATAACCATGATACACCTGTACTGGATCATTTCATGTGGCAGAAGCCCTCATCTTTTTGTGGGACTACTAATATAGTGGTATCTGAGCAATGGATGAAGTCCCTTGAAAAGATATTTCTCGCATTAAGATGCAGTGAAAATGAAAAGGTAGTACTAGCAGTATATTACCTCAAGGGTGTTGATGATCAATGGTGGTCCTTAATCCATAAGAACACAGATGAGGAAGAAATAGAAGATATATAATTGATAAATTTTAAGGAAATATTATTCAACAAATATTTCCCTTATGAACAATGAACTAAAATGAATAGGAAATTACTTAGCCTAAAGAAAAGGAAAGAATAGAGTGTTGTGAAGTATGAGGTGTAATGTCTTAGAATTTCGGTGTAATTTTTATTAATTATATGGAATTATTTGAAGACCTAAAATTTTGACGACACGTGATTTTGAGGCCTGGAGTTCCCCAAATGATCCATTGAAAAATATTAAGCTTTAAATAGCGCGTGTGAGCAGTTTTCCTAAAAAAGTGGAATAACTCTTAAACGGGTGCCCGAATTAAAAATCCAAGGGCACCGTTGCATTTAGGATTACGATTTTACCCTAGTTGTGACTTAATTTTAGTCAGTGTAGGCCTCTAATGAGAAAACCCAAAAATCGAATAACCGTAAATAAAATAATTAAATAAAAATTATTTTATTTTTCAAATG
Source organism: Viscum album (assembly GCA_963277665.1). Lineage (NCBI taxonomy): Eukaryota > Viridiplantae > Streptophyta > Magnoliopsida > Santalales > Viscaceae > Viscum > Viscum album. The sequence goes on along the minus strand of OY728142.1, from coordinate 1,516,341,221 downwards.
CTTATAACTCACGAATGGTGACTCATATTAAAAATACGAGACCACCCCTGAGCTTGTGAGGGTATGCTTTGTTTATGTAGATCCTAACATTAGCCGGCACATGCCAACAATGGAAGCTAGTTTTTGGCCGTAAATAAAATAATTTAGTAACAATTATTTTATTTTCAAATCCTTATAACTCATGAATGGTTACATAGATTTAAAATTGGAGAGTACCATTGAGCTCAAGAGGGCGTCTCCCCCTTAGGCGGAGCCTAACCTTGACCGACGCGGTTCGGGGGTGACTTTTAATTTTTTCTGAACTTTTTTTAAGGTACGTTTAGGAAACATGCAAGCAGGATTTTATATCTATTAAAAAATTTCTTGGATAAAAAATCTAAGGGCACTGTTGAATTTGGAACGTCGAGATTTTCCTAAAAATGACTTAATTTTGGCCACCAAGGGACGAGTGAAAAAGTTATTTTTCGTAGTTTTCAAGAAAAATAATAAAATAATTTATAAGAATTGTTTTATTTCTTTTCTCACCGTTGGGTGGAGGAAGGAGGCACTACGGTGCAACAACGAGGTGGCGACGAGGTGCATTAATGGAGGGTCAATAATGGTTCATTTGAAACTGCAATTCTATTAATTTAATAGCTCATTAAATGTGGTTCATTAAATGAGGATAATTTAATGAGCATTATTGATGAGTGCAGTGTCACTATTATTCTCATTTTCTTTAAATAATCCAACATATGGGGTTTGGGAATTAAAAACATGGAGGATTTTTTGACAAAACTCCAGAGAATTTCCTCTCCAATGACGAATGACGAAGAATGCTGGTGATGCTCCACTGACTTTGACAAACCTCGAAGGACAGAGCCAGAAGAGATGTCGACACCTTGAAACTTGAAGAACAAACGATTCAACATCAAATGTGAAAGAGGTAGGGTTTTCTTTGTGTTTAATTTCCCTATTCTTCATTCTAAAACAATGACCATGGATCAACCAACGAACGAGTTGATCCGAAGATCAAATGTTCTTGCGGGAGGGTGTTTCACTTGGTGTTTTTATGGTATTTTTTGATAGTATGATTTTACTTCAATCCATGAACCTCCCATTTCTATTTTTCCTCTAACGCGGAGGATCCGGGCTGACAAGAATGAGGCATGAGCACCTCTGCCCGTGCGTTCTTGGTGGCTGTATCCTCAAAGTAATTGGCGATATGAATTTGAAGCATTTGTGGTGAAGAAACCGTCCAGAATGCCACGGTGGCAGAGAGCTATGTCCATCTGGTCATGACGGCGAGGTGGTGCGGCGCCGCATGGAGTAGCAACTGCTTCCGGCCGCTCAGACGCACTGAAGGCACGCGGTCCGTCGACCGTGTATGGGGGACTTAATCGGCCTCTCGACCAAGCTTGTTGGAAGAACAAGTGGCGCCAATTGGCTGGAGAACTGGACATGGCCGAGCCACGTTAGGGTTGGAGGACTGGCTCACTTTGTGGGACGAGTTTCTACATGTGGGTTTTTCCCCAACAGGTAGGCCAAAATCGCACCGTTGGGCTGGAACCAATACCCGGATGGACCCGTCTTATCGGGTCGGCTGAGATGGACCCATTTTGGACCCACACCGGACCCTCATACTGGGTCGGGTCAGGACGGTCCAACTGGGTCAGACCGGACCCAGACCGGACCGACCACATTCCACTAAAACGCCAATAACTATCAGATTGAGTGTTCGATTGACACACCGTCTATGGTGAGAGGTCCATTGATATGCGGAAGTTATTTGGAGATAATCTAATTGAGTTTTGGAAGAATTTATAGTATGGTCGGGTTGGATCGAACTCGAATCCGACCAAGCCCTATTTACCTTTTTGCCTATATCTTACAGACCATGCGTCTGATTGACGTGCCATATATTGCATTGGAACCCTTATGATAAGACGTTCCTTTGAGTAACTTCTAAGTGGGAATTCATGGTGGTTGAGATATAACCAAATACTTGAGGAGAGGATCCTCCTGAAATCAATCATGCTAAGTGAGGGAATCTTGTGGTTGGTTGTGACGTGAAGAATGAAGAGTGACCCTTCATTGATAAAAATAAATGAGACCCTTTGTGGATCCGTATAAAAGAGACTCTTCGTAGATCGGCATAAAAGCAAACCTTCTAGGATCTGCATGAAAGAGACCCTCCGTGGATCAATATGAGAGAGACCCTTTGTGGATCAGCAGTAGCACAACCTAACGTGGATCAGCCGTAGAGTGACCCGCCGTGGATCAGCAGCTGAGAGACCCTTTGTGGATCAACAGTAGAGAGACCCTTCGTGGATCAGTAGTAGAGCAACCCTTTGTGGATCAGTAGTACAATGACCCTTCGTGGATTAGCAGCAGAACTTCTCAACAGAATAGGATAATCTAGCTTTATGACTAATCATCCTTACCTCTGTACCTTAAGTTATACGTGGTGTGAGATTTATCTTTTACTTTGTGTCCTGTGATATAGGTCATGTTTTTTGGTTTTTACTTTTCGAATTCTGAGAGACATTTAGGGGTCTCGGGGTCCCTAATAGGTATTGTTATACTCACCCATGCAAGGGATTCGCCCGCACCTTGTTGTGTCTTGTGAAGATGATGAACAACTTGACTGAGACTTTGGAGATCCAGGGATAGACTCTGAATGAAGGTGACCGATTGATGTAGTGAGCTGCAATGACGAGTTGTACCTATCCTTCAGGTAGGATCCTTAGAAGATGATACCTAGAGCCTGTTTTTCCTTTTGTTGTACAACTCTTTCAGTTGGGCTTATATTCTGGCCCCTTTTACTTTCAGTACATACTTTTACTCTTAGTGGTGGTTGTACTTCTAATTTTATGTAGTGTTTTTATTGTGTGCAACATGCACTATTTGTGTGTGTACAAGTTTAAAGGAAATGAATTACCTTTTTGGGGTTAACCTTTTTGGTACTAGTCACAAGCCCCTGGCCTTTGGAAGGAGGGTTTCAGGTAGTCACAACACGGGCCCTGGGGGATGGGTCGAGACAAAGTGGTATCAGAGGGTGGTCAGTTCTACCAAAAGAACTAAGAGTCTGTATTTTCAATGAGAGCAATAGTGTTAAGTGTTTTGAGTTTGGATTTCAGTCCAGAGAGTCCAATGATGGTGTGGAAGCTGATGTATCTATACACCAGGACCCTCAATTCTGTTTTCTAACTCAGTACATAAAAACACTAATTGCATACGTTTTCAATTTTTTTCCTCTTGATATTTTTTAGTCTGCTCACCAGGTTTGAACTTTTAACTGTGGTTCATCTTGATTCTTTTTTAAGATGCCTCCAGATATATAGCCAACTAGATTTCCAGTGCATGACCATGAGGATGGTCCACAGAGTGATGAGGCTTCAGTACATGGACCATTTCCTGAGTTGGTACCTTCGGGCGATGTCCCAGTGATACCACTACCCATTGGTCAACAGTTACTACCAGTGCTACAGGTAGAGGACACATGTAGGATTAGTTCCTTACATGAGTTTTTTTTGACAAATACCCCTCATGTTATGAGCCGAGCCCGACTCACAGGTGGCTAAGGATTGGATTGAGGTGGTGACCGAGTTTCCATCTAGCCAGGGCACCATTAGATCAGATTCCGGTCCTGGTAGTGAGCCTTCTAAGTGGCACCGCAAAGCGATGACATGGTTTAGATTACCCTGATCTTATAATGATGTGACTTTTCCATGGATAGATCTTGAGAACCTTCCTCAGAGAAGGGGTCTCCTGCCATAAAAATCTAAGGGGTATGTGTTCCCAAGAGCTTATATAGATTTTCCAGGATTACATGTCGATAGCTGAGCATTTGTCGAGGCGTACCAACCATTCCAGGTACTTGATGAATACGATACGACCAGTTCTTTAGGCCTTGAACCTCCGAGAGAGATGTGTTTAGGTATATCCAAGCCAACACTATTCCTTTGTGCATTCCTACTTATGTTAGGGTGATATAGATAATCTTTTTGGTTGAAAGTTATTTAGATGAGCAGATGCAACCAATGAATATCAGCAGTGGGAAAGCAGGATACTAATATCAGTCTTAGAGACTTAGATGCGTAAAATATTTCAGGAAGATGAAGTGATAGGGAAAAATGAATCTAAAGGGTAGTAGAAGTGGAAGAAGAGCATGGGGAGTAATAAGAGGTGTTATACATTTCGACATATTAAAACCACCACCTCAACGTGTTCCCCACTAGGATCAGGGAGATGGAGGACCGTGGAAGGGAGTAGCTTCATGCAGTCAGGTAGCATGACGCAAGGGTTCCAGGAATGATTTGAGGTACGATCCATGTCAACTACTAGATATTGTATTAAAATGCATAGGTACTAATAATTCATTCTTGTCATGAATCTTGTTCAGGACCAAGAGTTTCTAGTTAAATTGTTGAGTTGATCCTTATGTATGGAGATACCTATAGGAGGAGACTCAATAATCAATCTTACGCCAATGGTGTGATCTGACCCTTTATGTGAGTGTTTCAGTTGGAACCTCTAGGTGGCAGCATCAATACCTTATGATGTTAGCCTATGTATGGACTGGTCATCCAGTTTTCATGCTCATATTGACTATTTTAGGCAAAAAGGATGTGGTATATCCGCAACGTTGGAATGGGATTTTCCTTGGTTGGTGAAAAAGGAAACACATGAAGCACAAGATAAACTCATGCCTAGGAGGGTTTAGCCAATCACTCTTGAGTTGTCCAGCCTTACTCTCATGGCAGCGGATTTTTTGAGTTTTCAGTTCCCAACAGTAGTGGTAGAGTGAAGGAACATCCTTTCAAAAGATGCTTCTAGGATTACCTCCCCACAAGGGGAGGGACATTTGTATCATTCTATGCCCCGAGATGGCACCAATATTAGTATTAGTATATCATAGGGATTTTGTAGAGCTTCGTAAGTGGGGTATGTGGTGGCAGACACGCTCAGTAGGAGTTATGGTTTATAGCTACAGAGCAAGGCAATAGAGCAGCTAGCCACGATGCCGATATCCTTCGTGGATGATGATGGAGCAGCCTACCTCTAGTCTATGACTGTCACTCCCCCACTCCTTCAGCAAGTTAGGGAGGCACAACTTGTGGATGTTGACTGCGTGACCCAATGTGCTCAGATATCCTCAAGAGAGGCTTCTGATGTATTTTTGATAGGTGGGGAGCACACCATCCTTTTCAGAGGATGCACCATGGTACTAGTGACATTAATGGAGTAGGTGTTGAGGGAATCCCATACATACCCTTTGGCAGTACATCCTGGTGTGGAGAAGATATACCAGGACCTCCAACATCAGTACTGGTTGTCAGGGATGAATGAAGTGGTGGCAGAGTTCGTTTCACGATGGCTCACTTGTGAGAAAGTGAAAGCTGAGCATCAGGTTCCAGCATGCTTGAGCATATCTTTTCACCCCCACATAGATGGTCAGATAGATCAGACCATACTGACCTTAGAGGACATGCTTTGTGGTTGTGTTCTATATTTTGGTCACAGTTGGGAGGACCACCCACCACAGGTGGAGTTCACGTACAACAATATCTATCACTCCACCATTGGAATGGAACCATTTGAGGCCTTGTATGGGTGACAATGCAGATCACCTCTATGCTAGGAAAACCCATGGCTCCAGAGTTGGTATAGGCTACCATTGAGATGGTACAGATCATCCAGGAGCGGATGATGACTACACAGAGCAGATAGAAGTCTTATGTCGACAGGAGATAGAGACCCTTGGAATTTGAGGAGGGGGATCATGTTTTCCTTCGAGTCTCACCCCGATGAGGATTATAGAGATTTGGTCGGGCGACAAGCTATCACCAAGGTTCATCGGGACTTTTCAGATCCTGATAAGAGTTGGAGAGGTTGCGTACTACCTAGCTCTTCACCCACAGATGCATCGAGTGCACAATGTTTTCCATGTGTCATAGCTGAGGAGGTACATGCATGATACCTTGAACATCATCAACTGGGGAGAGCAGGACATTGATTATAAGGTGATGTTTGCGAAGTTCCCAGTGGAGATAGAGGATCGACATGAGCGGGTCCTATGCGGGCGGTCATTTCCTCTAGTACGTGTCCGATGATAGCATAGGAATCTCTATGAGAGCACATGGGAGTGGGAGGCCCAGATTCATGCTCAGTACCCCCATCTTTTTATTTAGTTGTTGTTTTGGATTTTGAGGACATAAATCCCTAAGGTGAGGCGAATGTAACATCATGGAATTTATGTGTAATTTTTTTAATTATATGGAATTATTTCAAGACTGCGTAATTCGACGACACGTGATTCCGAGGACCGAAGTGCCCAGAATGATCCGTCAAAACATTTTATTCTTTAAATAGTGCGCGTGAGCAGTTTTCCTAAAAAAAGTGGAATAAAACTTAAACAGGTGCCTAGATCATAAATCTGAGGGAATCGTTGCGTTCAGGATGGTGGGTTTACCCTAGTTGTGACTTATGTTTAGTCGACACATGCCTCTAGTGAGAAAACCCAAAAATGGAATAACTGTAAATAAAATAATTAAATAAAAATTATTTTATTTTTATAATTCTTATAACACACAAATGGTGACTTAGATTAAAAATTAAAGACCATCGCTGATCTCATGAGGGTATAATTTGCTTAGCCAGATCCTAACATTAGCCAGTGCAGACCAACAATGGATGTTAGTTTTTGGCCATAAATAAAATAATTTAGTAATAATTATTTTATTGTAAAATCCTTATAACTACTAAATGGTAACTTGGATTTAAAATCCTAGAGTACCATTCAGCTCGAGAGGGCGTGTCTCTTTTAGGCCGAGCCTAACCTCGACCGGCGCGTGTCGAGGGTGACTGTTAATTTTTTATAAACTTTTTTTGAGGTACATTCAGTTTATGTGCAATCAGAATTTTTTATATTTTGAAATGATGCTCAGATCAAAAATCCGAGGGCACTGTTGAATTTGGAACGTTAGGATTCACCTATAAATGACTTAATTTTGGCCGACAAGGTACGAGCGAAAAAGTTATTTTTTCAGAATTTTTTAAAAAATAAAATAAAATAATTTAAAATAAATATTTTATTTCTTTTATCACCATTGGGTGGAGGATAAAGACACTGTAGTGGAGTGACGAGGCAACGACGAGGTGAATTAATGGAGGGTCAAAAAAGGCTCGTTTGAAACCACGATGCTATTACCTTAATGGATCATTAAATGTGGCTCATTAAATTAGGAAAATTTAATGAGCATTATTAATGGGCACAACATCATTGTGTGTTTTGTTTTCTTTAAAAAACCCAATGTGTGGGGTTTGGGAATTAAAAACATGGTGGATTCTCTAATTAAACTCTAATGAATTTCCTCTCCAATAAAGAATGACGAAGAACGCCAGCGATACTTCATCAACTTCGACAAACTGCGAAGAAAAGATCCAAAAGTGACGCCGACACCTTGAAACCTTGAGTACGAATGATTTGGCATCAAACATCAAAGAGTTAGGGGTTATATTTGTGTTTAATTTCCCCATTATTCATTCTAATACAACAATCACAGATCAACCGATGAACGAGTTAATCCGCAAATCAGATGTTCATGCAGGAGGCTGTTTCACTTGGGGGTTTGTGTGGAATTTTTTGATAGTATGATTTTACCTCAATCCCTGAAAATACAGAGGGCCCGGGCTGACACGAATAAGGCCCAAGATACTACTCCCCTTCATTCTTGGTGGCTATATTCTCAAAGTAATTAGCAAGATGGATTTGAAGCCTTTACAGTGAAGAAGGCGATTCCTGAGGACTATAGGCACAGGTGGCGCAAAGAATGGACCACCGAAGAACATTCCGTGGTCCACCAAGAAACCGGCCAGCATGCTGCGGCTGGAGGGTCATGGCGGTGAGGCGATGTGGTGCCCGTTGGTGCCGTGTGGAGAAGCGGCCACATCCGGCCGCTCGGACACACCGTGGGCATGCGGTCCGTCGACCACGTGCGTGGGACTTAATTGATCGCTCGACCAGCCTTGCTGGAAGAACGAGCGACGCCAGCTAGTGCCACTGGCTAGAGAACTGGATGCAGCCAAGCTATATCTAGGCTGGAGGACTGTACCACTCCATAGGCCGGGTTTTTCTCTAGGCGGGACAGGCCCCACCGGGCAGGCCGGGCTGGACACTCTACCGGGCCAGACCCGTCTTACTGGGCCGAACCCGTCTTACTGGGCCGAACCCATGGGCCCAATGGGCCAATTGATCTAGACCCATGCTAGACCCACTCCAGACCCTCGAACTGGGTTGGGTCGGGATGATTCGACTAGGTCGGACCCAACCCAGATCCGACTAATCCCATTTCACTAAAACGCCAATAACTATCAGATCAGACATCCGATTGACACACCGTCTACAGCAAGAGGACCCTTATGATGAAGAGGTCCTTTTGAGATACTCCACTTGATTTTTGGTAGAAGTTGGAGTATGACCAGGTTGGATCAGACTTGAATCCAATCAACCCCTATTTACCTTTTTGCCTATATCTTATAGACCAAGCATCCGATTGACGCGTTGTTTGTCACATTGGAACCCTTATCAAAATATGGTCCTTTGGGTTATTTCTATGTGGGACTTCATGGAAGTTGAGATATGACTGATGTCTTGAGGAGAAGATCCTCTGTAAATCAAGCATGCTTAGTGAGGGATTCCTATGATTGGCTGTGACGTGAAGAATGAAGAGACCCTTCATAGATTGACATAAAAGTGACCCTTTATGGATCTTCATAAAAGTGATCCTTTGTGGATCATCATAAAAGTGACCCTTTTTGGATAAGAATAAAAGTGACCCTTCATAGATCAACATGAGATAGACCATTTTTGGATCAATAGTAGCACGACCTGATGTGGATCAACCATAGAGAAACCCATCGTGGATCAGTAGCTGAGCGACCCTTTGTGGATTAGTAGTATAGAGACCCTTCGTGGATCAGTAGAAGAGTAGCCCTTTGTGGATCAGTAGTAAAATGACCCTTCATGGATCAGTAGAAAAACTTCTTAATAGAATAAGATGATCTAGATTTATGAGTAATCATTCTTACCTCTGTACTTTATGTTATACCTGGTATGAGATGAGTCTTTCACTATGTATCCTATGATTGAGGTCATGATTTGTGTCTTTTCCTTGTGTAATTATGAGAGACCTTCGGGGGTCTCAGGGTCCCTACTGAGTATTGTTATACTCACCCCTGCATAGGCTTCACACGCACTTTGTTGTGTCTTGTTCATACGACAGAAAAATTGACTGAGACTTTGGGGAGCCAGGGCTAGATAGTACACGGAGGTGACCAATTGACATAGTGATCCGTAGTGACGAGATGTACCTACCCTTCAGGTAGGATCCTTAGAGGACGTTATATGAAGCTTGTTCTTCCTTTTATTGTACCACTCTTTCAGTTGGGCTTGTATACGACCCCCTTTTACTTTTAGTACTTACTTTTACTCTCAGTGGTGGTTGTATTAATCATTTTCTGTTGTTTTTTTCTTATGCACAGTGTGTCCCATCTATGTGTGTACAAGTTTAAAGTCACTGCCTTCCATTTTTGGGTTTCACCTTTTTTGGTGCAAGTCACCAGCCCTTGGCCTATGGGAGGCGGGCTTGTGGTAGTCACGACACGAGCCCCAGGGGATGGGTCATGACATGAGGATACCTTCATAAGATTATCTAGGTATGTTATATATTATGTACATGATTTAGAATACAATATTGATCATTTATTTTAAGGTCTTATGCCAAGTTTATGAAGGGAACTACCTTCTCAAACATTTTCATCATATGATGAAATTTTATTAAGTTCCATCAAAACAAAGAAGGAATTTTTTAGATCAAAATTTTTCAAGGGAAATAAAGATAAGAAGAGGCATTCTAATAACCATAGAAAAGCTGAAGCACCAATGAAGAATAAAAAAATGAAGCAATTTCCTTTACATGTGAACTACAGAAAGAATCAATCATGGTAAATTCTTAAAAGGAATGGGAGTTTTCTATAATGTGGAGAAAAGGGTTATCAATCTAGTGAATGCAAGGGGAAGAGACAAGAAATGATGTTTAATTTTCAAATTGTAGAGATATGGGACACTATGAAAATGAGTGTCCTAAGCTCTAAGAAAACTTTCCTCAAAAAAGGCCATGAGAGCCAGGGAATGATTATGCAATTACAACCGTGAAGGTTGAAGTTCATAATGATGTGGTGGTAGGTAATTTAGTTGTTAACTCAAACATATCCAATGCTTTATTTTATTTTGGATCATCTCATTCATTTATATCATCATAGTTTTCCAAGAAAATTAGACATGTACAATTTTATTTAATAAAGTAATTTTCAGTCAAAACTCCTAGGGGATGTATCATTGCAACAATGATGGGTCGATCAGTCCCCCTCAAGACATATAAATGTCCCTTAGTTGGTAATCTTATCATCATACCAATGATTTACTTTGATATAATTCTCTGTATGAATTGGATATCAAATTATGATTAAAAGATCTATTTCAGGAATAAGGAAGTTACAATTTTTGAGAATGGTATAGAATCCCTTATCTTTAGAGTAGAAACCTCACCATCTGATTCTTATCTAGATCCACCCCCAGTAGCTCTATAAAATTAAATTCTTTGAGAGGATCAGAACACAATATCTATGGGTGATGTAAGAAATATTTAAATTGAATATATACCTATTGTGTAAGAATACATTGATTTATTTCTAGAGGATTTACCTGGACATCGTCTAGAGCGAGAAGTTGAGTTCTCTATTGATTTAATTCCTGGTGCAAGACCTATGTCAAGGAATCCTTATAGAATTTCCACTGTGGAATTAGTGGAGCTAAAGAAACAACTAGAGGAATTGAGTGACATAGGATTTATTCAACCTAGTTTTTATCTATGGGGAGCCCCTATCCTCTTTTTCAAGAAGAAAGATGGATCCAGATGGCTATGCGTTGATTATAAAGAAACCAATGCTATTACAACAAATAAAAAGTATCATATACCATGAATTTATGTTTTGTTTGATCAAATTCATGGAGACCAATATTTATTGAAGATTGACCTTCGATCTGGATATCATCAGCTGTCTGTGAGGAAAGAAGATAATCCAAAGATGACATTTCAAACAAGGTATAGGCATTACAAGTTTACAATAATGCCTTTTGGATTGACTAATTCACCCTATGTTTTTATGGATCTAATGAATAGAGTTTTCAAGGAATATCTTAATGACTTTATTGTGGTATTTATCGACGATATCCTAGTATACTCAAAAATATATAAATACCATGAGAATCACTAGTGGATTATTCTAAAAACACTTAAAAGAAATGAATTATATGGGAAGTTTAGAAAGTGTGAATTTTGGATTCAATCAGTTTCCTTTCATGTCCATATTATCTCTAAGGATGCAATCTTAGTTAATCCTGCAAAGACAAAGGAAATCAAATAATGGCCCATGCCAATGAACATAACTAATGTACATTGATTTATTTGATTAGTAGGTTAGTATCGGCATTTCATTCAGAATTTCACCCGACTAGCTATCCTTCTAACCAAGCTCACACATAAAGGTGTTAAGTTTGTATGCACAAAATAATGAACATAATGTTTTGAATAATTCAAAAGAATATTGGTCAATACTCTAATTTTGACTCTTACATCTAGAAATGATGGATTTGTGATATACAATGATGCATCAAACAATGTACTGTGTTGCATCGTTATGAAAAAATGATACGGTTATTGCTTATGCATTATGGTAGTTGAAAACTCATAAGAAAAATTATACTACTAATTATCTTGAGTTATCAGCCATAATATTTACTCTAAATATATGGAGACATTATCTCTATGGTGAAAGATGTGAGATATATACGGATTACAAGAGTTTAAAATACATTTTTACAAAGAAATAACTCAACATGTGGAAAAGGAGATGTCTAGAGTTACTCAAATACTATGATTGTTCAATACACTTCCACTTAGGAAAGGAAAATAAGGTGGTAGATGTATTAAGTAGGAATGATCACGGACTTCTAACCCAAATCCTAATTGACAGAGATCCTATATTCATAGATATACTAAAGATGGATATGGTAATTGTCTCTTTCAAATGATTGCTAAACCATCTTTACTAGAGAAGATAAAAATCTCTCTATTCGATGATGAGAATATATAAAATAAAATTAATGATGTTAAGGATGGTAGATTGGCAGACTTTGTGTATGCAAATGGAGGTATGAAATTTTGGAAGAGGTTATGCATTCCGTCAGTACCTGAGCTAAAAAGGGAATTATTAGATGATGCTCAAAGCTCAAATTTTTCTATACACCCTAGTATCATTAAGATGTATAGATATCTAAAGGAACATTTTTGGTGGGATAAAATGAAGGATGAAATTACTGACAATGTGTTAAGGTGTCTTGTTTTTCAACAAGTGAAGACCGAGAGACAACATCCTAGATGGGTCATGCAACCTATAACTATCCCTATATGGAAGTGGGATGACATTATGATGGATTTTTTCATAGGACAACTATGGAAACCTAGAAGGAATGATGCAGTATGGATAATTGTCGATCATCCCAAAAAATCCACACATTTCCTTTCTATAAGAAAGGATTTACCACTTGAGTGCCCGAAAAGACTTTATATTAATGAAGTTGTAAGGATTCATGGTGCATATCAATCAATTGTGTCTGATCGAAATCCCCAGTTTACATCAAAATTCTGGGAAAGTGTCCATAAAGTTTTGGATACTGAGATTTATATGATTACTGCTTATCATCCCCAAATTTACAGACAGTCTAAAAGGACTATTCAAATACTGGAAGACATGTTGAGGTCATACTCTTTAGACTATCAAGGTATGTGGGATAAATAATTGCCTTTGGTAGAATTTTCCTACAATAATAGTTTCCATTACAAAATTCAAATTGAGCCATATGAAGCATTATATGTTAAGAGGTGTCGAACTCTAACTTGTTTGGGATGAAGTTAGTGAGTGGAAACTTATAGGACCATAACTTATCGAAGAGAAAACAACAGATGTAAATAAAATTTAGTCTCATATTAAAGTATCCCAAAGTAGGAAAAAGAGTTATGATGACAACCAAAGAAAGTATTTGGAATTTCAAGTAGGAGATCATGTCTTTCTAAAAGTATCTCCTTGGAAGGATTTATTAAGGTTCGTTAGGAATGGGAAACTGATCCCCAGGTACATCAGACCATTCAAAATTCAGGAAATAATTAGAGATATAGTTTAATATTTAGAAATGCCACCAAGTCTCTCAAAAGTTCATAATGTGTTTCACATGTCTTTGTTGAAGAAATACATGACAGAACCAATGCATGTACTCACCTACGAAGAAATAGAACTGGAAACTCATTTGTCACACTGTGAAGAGACTATCAAAATTCATGACACAATAGAGTGGGTATTGAGAAACTAGATAATCCATCTAGTAAAGGTTCTTTGGAGAAACCACAAAATCTAAGAAGCAACATGGGAACCTGAGTATTTTATGAAGAATAACCACCCATATCTTTTGGAAGGGATTTATACATGAAAAATTTTGAGGGTGAAATTTCCGAAGGTGGGTGTAATATAACACACCAAACATTTTATGGTATATTTATATTAAATACTTTCTATTAATTTTATAGCCTATATTTCATGAATCACTATGTATATATGAAACAATAGTTGGTTATTTATAGGAGAAAGTCATAACCTAGCCATTAAACTTAAATTTTCCACTTATGTGTTTTGAATTTCAAAAAACTGTCATCTACGGTTGTGATCAGTAAGTCATTTGAAGTCTGATAGAACCAACATGTTTTTTTGGTTAATAGTAACATACCCTTATGAATAGTAATACGAACCTTATGAATAGTAAATCATATTATTATTTTATTTTCTTAAGGTTATAAGGTAATGAGATTTTGATTAATTTTTCAAGGTATTAAAAATGAGGTATGTATTTAAAATTATTATTTTTGAATAAATTATGATTTTATTTAAAAATTAAATTAATAATATTTAGAAAATTATTTTCAAAATATTTAGTTCATTTTTTAATTTTACATGTTTAAAAATGGTAAGGGTGAATTTTTGCATTTTTTCAAAAATACTTGAATTTTTTGTGAATAGTAAAAATACAGTTTTGATTTTTTGGTATGTTTAATGACATCATAATGTTGTAATAATTAATAAAAAATGATGTCCAACTTGTGTACATTAAAATATTACATGAGGTGTCCCATTTGGGTAATACCATGGGTGAATACCCTGGGAAAGTCCATGGTTTTTTAAAAACCACTAATGAGTTGTCCTTTGAAATTAATAAAAAACCCCCCACATTTACTAGGAATATCCAATCATTCCTTCATTTTATTTCTTTCCAAACCCATTATCCTCAAATATATGGTAGTTTTACCTCCATAGGATTCCTCCCAATGTGTCCTCAAACCCCCAATGTCCCAACCTTCATGTTTGGGGAGTTACTCTAGAAGGTAAGGGAATCTACCACCCTTATCTTTTTAAAGCTTTCATTTTATGTTATTTAATTTTATTTTAAATTGGATTATGTTGGTATATGTCATTATATATCTTCATTTCTGTACATATTATGTAATAATTATGAGATACCCCTTTTCTCTCATCAAAATATTTTATGAATTTTTAAGTGACGTTGTTAGGCTGCTAAATTTTCGTGAGGGATTTCTCAACTTTATTTCGAGTTCCTCTATTTTATTTTTATTTCCCTATATCCCCTTATCCAAATGATTTTATAATTACAATACCTTACATTAAATGTAATTTTATTATGATAATTAAATATTTCATCATCATCTATCTTTCCCCCCCTCCTCTTATACTAAAAATGAAGACACCATCCGAGATGTGTTAATTTATCACATGCAAGGACGAAAGGTTCTCAATTTTTATTACGATATTAAATTATTGTCATAAAACAATTTTTATAGTTGAAAAAATCATAATATATTTATTTCATCTTATTTAATGTTCTGTAATCCTTACACACTCATAATATAAAAAAATAATACAGAAAAGATCATTATGCAAAAAACTGCCAAGTTAATCCAAGTGTTTATCATTATATTTTATCAAACAATTCATCCTAATGGTATGTAACGAAAATTAATTATAATATAATTTATATCTCTTTAATTTAAGTAATAATATTTATTAACAATTCTTGATGTTTGAACACATTTCAAATGAACTTCCATTCATGAATACAAGTAAACTGATCATGAAAACAAAGGAAAAAATGCTTCCAAAACAATAAAATCTAACCTCTCAAACCCATCAAAAAAGACATCAATGAAACTAATAAGATTAAAATAAATAAAATAAATGTATAAGAGGTTCCAGAATTATTAATTAATGAAGATAAATTTTATTATTTAGGTCATTAAGATCAATCGAGAATACCTTCGGGCTTAAGGTAAGGTGTTTTTTATCTCACTTTTAGTTCTATGAGATTTCCATTATTCGGTGCTTATTTCTTTCATGTGGCGTATTTTGTAATTTAGTTTTAAATATACTATCATTATTACCTTTATATTCATGGTATTTTGTGATTCATTTGGGGGTTATTAATTTTTGGTCAGACGACTCAATTGATTACAACGTGGTAAGGGAATTTGTCTCAATTTCCATTTCATTGAGACTTACTTGGTATTGTGCACCTAAAATTTCTTATGTGGTGAATCCACTACCCATTTGAGATCTAATTTCATTTTAAATTGAATATATATATTATATATCCATATTATGGTTTCATGTATATGATTATTGTCTTAAGATGTATACCCTTTTACATATGAATGTTGTTTTAACTATGGAAATATTGATGAATCTGTATCCTTTACTCTATATGGATATTGAGAAGGCAAGTTGTAATTTTATTAAATATATTTATTAATAATTATTTGTACTTGCAGTGATGTGAGGGGACCGTTATAGCTCCTCGATGCATTGATAGGTCTCATGAGACAAATCAGTTGGCGACAAACCCTTTGAGTTTGTTTCAAAAAATCAGATGGGTTTCTACCAACAGGACTAAACCGTTTCGATGGTATAATGGTATCAAGTGCCAGATACATGATTTCCAAATAATAAGAATTATATTTATTTATTTTAATCAATTACTATCTAGGAGGTTTTCACTATGACAAAATCTATGGATGTATTTTAATTCTCAGTTTATTAATGGAGTGTGTTTTTCATTTTTTCACTATGCCATATTGACTATGAATTTTTTTTTTGTGATTCAGTTATTGTTGATTCATGCTTCCACTAATTGTAAAACTTAATGATAATTTTACCTCACCACTTTCATTTGTTTACCTTCAATAAGTTATTAATAGGAATCCATTTATTGAGTTCTCGTGGATGCAGTTTGTTAGTTTTTATTATGTATTGTATTTTTTTACCTTTCACAATATAATATGTGTACATGTATATATCTAGTTTCTTTAAGACTACTAAAATGATTATTACTTTGGGATTTTATTACTTTTAATCATTTCAATGTATTAAGTAATGCACCAGCTCTGGGATTCTTGGGTCGAGGTGTTACAGTTGGTATTAAAGGAAGTTTAGTAGAAAACTTGAAAAACATTATTTAGAAAACTTAGATTATGGAAAAAATGATAATATAGTATTTGAGGATAAAAATATAAGAACATTCGAGTATTTTGGTAAGGAATAGATTATGTGGATATTCCTTGCAAATACATCCCTGTCTAGATACTACAAGTGGACATGGTTCTGATATATATGTACCTAGGAGTGAAAACTATATCAAAGAGTTTCGAGCATGACCCGCGGTATCCTGGTACATGAAAACGAACCTTACTGCACACCTGGTTTGACACTCCCATGGAATATGATTAGGATAATTCATATTTTCTTTACAAACCATTATGAAGCATTTAAATGTAAATATAAACAATGTTTATGATTATGAGATTAGTTGTGCATACATTTTTTTATTATCTTACGTGTTTTCTAGTTAAAAATTATGAACTAAGACCTAATTTAGTGTATTTTTTTGTTTAGTGATGGTGCCTAATGGAAGAATGGGAATCAATACCCGTGGACAATGTAGGGATTTCCCCACTGATCAAGTCAACACAATCAATGTTGGATCAGATCAGATCATGACCATATTGGAACAACTTACTCACACAGTGAAGAATAACCATGTTACACCTATAATAAATCGTTTCATGCTGTAGAAGCCCCCATATTTTATAGGAATACTAATTTGGTGGTTGATGAGCAGTGGAAGAAGTCCCTTGAAATTATATTTCTGGCATTAAGATGTAATGAAAATGAAAAGGTAGTACTGGTAGTATATTACATCAAGGGTGATTCTAATTAATGGTGGTCCTTGATCTAAAATACCACAAAGTTGTAAGAAATAGAATATATGGAATGTAAAACTTTTAAGGAAATATTCTTCGAAAAATATTTCCCTCATGAACAACAAACTGAAATGAAGAGGTAATTCCTTATCCAAAAGAAAAGGGAAGAAGAGAGTCTTCTGGAGTATGAGGCTACCTTCACAATATTAACCAAGAATGATATAGATTACGTACGTGATTTAGAAGACAAGATTGATCATTTATTTGAAGGTATTAAGACAAGAATTCTAAGGGCACTGGCATCTCAAACATTTTCATCATATGATGAAATTTTATTAGGTGACATCAAAATAATGATGGAATTTGCTAGATCAAATTTGTTAAAAGGAAATCAAGATAAGAAGAGGAATTCTAATAACCATGGAAAAGCTAAAGTGCTAATGAAGAATAAGGGTATGAAGTAATTTCTATTATGTGATAACTACAGAAAGAATCATCCTGTTAAATTCTTGAATGGAATGGGAGTTTTCCATAAGTGTGGAAAAAATGGACTTTGATCTAGTGAATGAAAGGGGAAGAGACAAGTAAATGACATTCAATGCTAAAATTTTAGAGAGGTGGACACTATGAAAATGAGTGTCCTAAGTTCCAAGGAAACATTCCTCAAAAAAGGCCACGAGAGAAAGGGAAATATTATGCGATTACAATCGCAGAGGTTCAAGTTCCTAGTGATGTGGTGTCAATTACTTTAATTTATTCCTCAAACTTATCCAATGATTGATTTGAGTGTGGATCATCACATTCATTTATATCTTCTTAGTTTTCCAAGATAATTAGACATGTAAAATTTTATTTAATAAGGGAGTTGTCAGTCAAAACTCATAGGGGATGCATCATTGCAACAAAGATGTTTCGATCAGTACCCCTCATGAAACATAAATGTGCTTTAGTTTCTAACCTTATCATCATACCAATGATTGAATTTGATATAATTCCCAAGATGAATTAGATATAAAATTATTATGTGAAGATATTTTGTAAGAATAAGGAAGTTACAATTTTTGATAATGGTGTATAATCCCTTATCTTTAGAGAAGAAACCTCACTATCTAATTCTTATCCAGATCCATCCCCATTAGCTCTACTGAATACAATTCTTGGAGATGAAGAGAACACAATATCTATGGGTGAGGAAAGAAATCTTCAAATTGAAGATGTACCTATTATGCAAGAATACATCTATGTATTTCCATAGGATTTACCTAGATCCTTTAGAGAAAGAAGTTGAGTTCTCTATTGATTTAATTCCTGGTTCAAGACCTATATCAAAGACTCCCTATAGAATGTACACTATGGAATTATAGGATCTAAAGAAATTATAACGACCTAATGTTTTATCAATGGAAATTCCCTTCTTATAATTATGTCATACAATCACATGAAATCAAAACACAATGAACTACTAAGTACTATCCGACCTTTAAACATAATATTGTCACTTCTGTGATTTGAATTTCGAAAACATGACATACACGGTTGTGATCAGTAAGATGTTTGGGGTCTGATAAGACAAACTTAATTTTTAGTGAATAGTAACACACCCTTATAAATAGTAACATACCCTTATGAATAGTAATGTGACCCTTATGAATAGTAAATTTTCCAAAAGAATATTAACATCCCACACAAATTTATAAATAAAATTTGGCCATCTTAAAAGTGATAATATGACCATAGTAAAATTAATGGTATTTTTGTAAGTCATAAATAATTAATTACAATTAATTAATTAATTTAAAAGAAATTTTATTTTCCAAAAATATTTTCGTAAATTAACAATTTTATGTCTTTTGGTTTTAAGATAATTTTATAAGACCTTATGTAATTTTTGAAATCATTATAAAATCAGTTATAGTTTTAAAATTTGTATTTTTCATGTAAATTAGGATTTTATTAAAAATTAAATTAATCATATTTAGAAAATTATTTTTCAAAAATAGAGTTCATTTTTGGATTCTACATTTTAAAAAATGGCTAGGGTGATTTTTTGGTATTATTCTAAAATACTTGAATTTTTTATGAATAGTAAAATACGATAATTCACAATAAATGCTAAAACCTGAATTTCTGCATTATGATTGAGTCATGGATGATGTAAATGACCATTGTTTCTAACTCAAATGCACTTATTTCTAATTTTTGTCTAGAATCATCACTATTTCTAGTATTGAGGGAAATTAATAAACTATGGAATTAAATATTAAGAAAACCCTCCTCCCCTCTGCTATAAAAACCTCCCACACTCCCCTCTTCTCTTCACTCCTCTCAAGCCTTACGCCTCCCAAAAATTATGCCCATATATCTCCAAATTCTCCTAACTCACATCCAAAATCCCTTGGTCTCATCAAAAGGCCAAATCCTCTCCCCTTAAGAGGTTTTCAAAGGAGATAAACTCAAGAGGTAAATTCCTATTTCCGATTGTTTTATTTTCTTTCTTGTTCTTTTCTTTTATTTTTTTCTTTACTCACATCCCTTCACCCAAATGGTATGATAAATCTAGTAACATACATGTACTGTAATTTTTTTATTCTAACGGGATAATTCATTATCATATCTCCTTTCCAAGTCTTTTATACGAAAGAAATGAATAAACTGTCCGAGATGTGTTAATTTATCACATTCAAGGACGACGATTTATCAATTTCTATTACCATATTATATTCTGGCCATGAAACCATTTTTATAGTTGAACCAGTCTATTAAATATGTATTTTATATTATTATTTTTATTTAATCCTTTTACACATATGATGTAAAATAATAATACAGAACAAGTTAATTTTGGAAAAAATCATCAAGTTAATCTAAGTGTTTAACATTAATGTTTTATATAACGATTCACCTTCACTGCAAATAACCAAATTAATTTTATAACCACGTAATATTATGGATTATCTCTATTGTTAACTTCAATTATGGACAACCACCTTCATCATACATGTGTGTCCGAACATGAATATAAGTGAACCAATCATTAAAACCAAGGAAACAAACAAACCCAAAAAATGAAATTGAACCTCATAACCAATAAAAAATGTTATTAATGAACTCAAAAATTTTATACTAAATAATTTAAATATATAATAGGTTCTCTATAGTTGGGGTTTGTCTTAGTGGTAAGCACCCCGTAATCCTACATGAAAAATGGGGGTTCAAAACCCATGGGGCGCAGGTACTGTAGCAGTACAGTAGTGGTACTATAACAGTGGTGCTACTGTAGACCCACTGACACTATAGCGGCGGCAGGGCACTGTAGTAGCGGCAGTTACTATAGCAGCCAGGTTAATATTCACAGAATGGGCCTTAGGCCAAAAATTTGGGCCTACGAGCTATGTAATGGGCTACATGACCACTCAGCCTTCGGGCTATGTATTGGGTCTCACTTACCCAGTTAAAAGATGTATTTGCTTTGATTTAATAACAAAAATGAGGATTCGGCCCCAAACTTTTAAAAAATATATAATAGGTTATAGAATTATTAATTAATTAACCTAGTTTTATTATTCCTAGCATTAATATCAAGTGTAGTACACCATCAGACTTATGGTAAGGGATCCTCTCTATTTCACTTTTATTCAAGAATGTCATCTATGTTATGCCCTTTTATGTGTAATAGTTAATGATGGGGTATGATTTCTAACCTCCCCAATATTTCCTAATGATGTATAAGTGTTGAGAAACCCCCTTTATCTCTCATTATTAACTCTTAAGTACACCTGATACCATGCCGATAATCTGTAAGGGATTCCACCTGAACCCCATTTGTTCCTTCAGGTTACCTTATATTTCATTTTCCAAAATGAATTTATATTATATTTTTATGTGAATATTTTAAATAATTTTTACATGTACCAAATTAATTTATCTTGACCCTTTAATCATTTTCTTTTGGGGATATAAATGTTTTTAAGTGATTCCCCCCTCAATACTTCCTGATAAGCAAACCTGTTTTGGGGGAACTTCCCAAATTCTTACCCAATTTCAAGTGAACTATATATTCTATTTTAATCCACCATTGTCTTTATAAAATCAGTACTTTTTTATTATTAAAACCTTCTTGTTTCAATTATGGTATTATATAAATCATTTTCCCATTTTCTATTTTAAAGGCTCTATAGTATTTTCCTTAAAACCGCAAAAAAATGTTTTAATGCTAAAATTTCTTAAATACTTTTCTTACATGTTGTCACTTATACTTGAAATAACATACCATGATACATGCCTATTTTACCTTATGAATTTCTATGTATATTTTAGTTCCTTTCTTTCATGGGCACTTTTATGATACAACCATTTATTTTCCTTTATAACATGATTGTGGTACCCAATTCTTTCCAGGGGTAACCCTTATGTTTATTAATTATGTATGATTATTTATGTGGAAAAAATATTCATGAAAGTTAATTTGGGTGCACCCAGATAGCGTTCCAATTCATTTGGTATAGTTGAGTCTCATGAGATGTTATGTGTGATGGTTTTGGCGGTTATACTTGGCTTGTTCTACCATGTGCAACGGTCTTGGTGGTTAGCCTTGACTCGTTCTAAAGACATGTTTTATGTTCATTCCACATTATTATGACTCCATGTTTATATTATTACATGTTTATATCTTATGATTCTATATGTTACATGCCTTTTTATATCATCATGTCATGCCTTATATCCCATGTGCTAATGATTTGTTCTTATGGTTATTCCCTTATTGGGATTTTAGATCATTCCTTTGTTCATGTTATCCCAAGGTTATCCTATGCCGATTTATGAGCACAATGGAAGATAGAATCTCATTATAGAGATTAAATAAATTTTTTTATGAAGTTTGATTATTTACCTAGTCTTCTAAGACACTAGAATTTACAATCCTTGTCTTGTACTCTGATGTATAATTATCCTTAGAATAATGTAATGTTATTTGTAAAAGGCTAGGGTCACTATAGTTGGTATTAGAGGATGATTTAGTTATTTTTTGATATTAGGAATAGAGAACTTTAGTAATAACCTTAAGGATGAGACTTAGTTTAAGAAAAAACACCTAAATTTTGTAAAAAAATAGTGTAAGTTGTTTATCAAGAAAATAAATCCCTGTCTAGATAAAAACAGGTAGAGGTGGATCTGAAACAGATGTATCTTGGGGTAAAACATGAAAACACCTCTTTGATCTAGACTCGAACGGGAACTGGTGCATGACAACAAGCCTTGCTGCCCTCTTGGTTTGACACTCTCAGGGGATATGCTTTGTTAAATTCATGAGCTTGGTACAAACCATTATTAAGGGAATAAAAAAACCAATAAGAATATAAGTTAAGAAATAGATCAAGGATAAACTAGATTGAAACATAGAGAATCAGTTAGGATATACTTATCCATTACAAGTCAATCCTTTTATGTTCTAAGTTTCATTTTTATGCTCAATAACTAAGTATTCAATCCCTTTAACTGTAAGTTATTTTTCTTAGTTAATGGAAGGAAATATAATAATAGGTTCCAATAATAAATGTGATAGGGAATGTGTAGATTTACCTAATGATATGCCTGATATGATGCTAATGGGTGCTCAAAAATTCATGATAGCACTTGGTCAGATGGCTCAAGTTATGAATAATAACTTGAATCATGGGGAACACCCTCCTCCTCTAAGGAAAGATAAAGTTTCCATTTATTCATTTATGCGGAAAAGGCCTCCCATATTGAGTGGATCTTCCAATCCCCACCCATCAGAATAGTGGATTATCTCCATTGAAAAGATATTCTCTGTCCTCCAGTGCTTAGAAGAAGAAAAATTTGT
This sequence comes from Viscum album, assembly GCA_963277665.1. Lineage (NCBI taxonomy): Eukaryota > Viridiplantae > Streptophyta > Magnoliopsida > Santalales > Viscaceae > Viscum > Viscum album. The sequence continues at coordinate 1,516,317,956 of OY728142.1, read as the reverse complement.
ACTGGAGGTTTATAGTTTTGATGGGGAAGTTGATCAGTGGTGGAAACTGATAATGAATATGAATCCATATAATGAAATTTATTCCATGGTTTGGGAATAATTCAAGAGAATATTTTTTAATAAATATTTTTCCCGAACCCTCCATCTTAAGATAGAAAGAGAGTTACTCAGACTCAAGTAGAAGGAAGATGATTCCATTGGGGCGTATGATGAAAACATCACAATGAATGAAAGTTAAGCCTATAATTTTTCTTGAATACCAAAAGAAAGGTGGATTGCTTCTTTAGAAGACTAAAACTGATTCTATGAAAATCATTGGCGATTTGAGACTTCGACAGCTATGAGGAGATTGTCCATCGTTCCCTCAAGGTTGAAATGGAGATTAGAGACTCTCAATGGTATCATGGTCCTGATGACAAGAAAAGGAAAATGGAATCTAATTTGGGTGGTCCCACAAATAAATTTTAGGATGTAAAGAAGCTCGATCATACCACGTGTAAAAATTGTGGGAAGAAGCATAATGGGAACTACCTAAAGGGAAACATAAATTTCTTTAAATGTGGAAAGTTGAGACATCTAGCTAAAAACTACCAACATGATATGAATAATCCTGATAATGTGGAAGAATAAATAAAGGTTCAGATCAACACTCAACCTATAGTATAATGTTACAACTACAAGGGGCATGGGCATTATGCAAGAAATTTCCCTAAGTCCAGGGTTGTTAGAGGCAATCAACAACCACCTCCAAGGAAACAAGGAAGGGATTATACTATCATTACTGCTGAGGTGGATCCAGATAATGATGTGGTGATAAGTAAGCTAGTTAATCATTCAAGAACAATGAATGTACTATTTGATTCTGGTTCTACACATTATTTCATATGTTTCAAGTTTAGTATAACTATTCAAACACCACCTCAAAATCTGGAGGATATGTAAACTGTGAGAATAGAGAATGGGGAAATTATTTCATACAAAGTTTATAAATCCTCCCAGGTAAATGTTTGTAGGCTGAACCTCCAAGAAAATCTTTTCATACTTCCTTTAGTGGATTTCGATATTTTCTTAGGTAGGGATTGACTATCTTTATATAAATCCAACATTAGCAGTCAGGAATGCGAGATCACTCGTCACATCCCGAAGAATCCTCCAATTATTTACAAGTGTAAGGAGGAAAATTAATCTCCTTTTGAATCATTATGTAAAGTAAGGATATTAATTCCTTATGAGTAAGAATTTCTAGCTCAAATGATTGATACAAAGGAGATAATCATGCTTGAAGACATGCCCATCGTGAGGGATTAAACTGATGTATTCCCTGAAGAGTTTTCTAGTCTTCCTCCTGATCAAGAGGTTGAGTTATCAATTTAACTTATTCCTAGATCTCTAAATATATCAAATAAACCCTATAGAATGGACATAGTAGAGATGGAGGAGCTGAAGAAGCAGTTACAGGAGAATCTGGAGAAGGGTTTTATACGCTCGAGTGCTTCACCATGGGGTGTGCCAGTTCTCTTTGTCAAGAAGAAGGATGGATCAATGGGCCTATACATTTATTTTTGTGAGATTAATAAAATAATGATAAATAAAAAGTATCCCCTACCATGGAGAGATGACTTGTTCGATCAGCTTCATGGGGACAGTAATTTCTCCAGGGTGGAACATCGGTAGGGATATCACCAATTAAAGGTGAGGAAGGAAGATATTCTAAAGACTGAATTTTGGACAAGGTATGGGCACTATGAATTCATAGTGATGCCCTTAGGACTCACTAATTATCTATTAATTTTTATGGATTTAATAAATTGAGTCTTTAGAGATAACCTTGAAAAAACTTGTGGTAGTCTTTATCAACGATATTCTAATATACTCCAAGATAACGAGGAACATGAGAAGCATTTGAATACTGTGAAGAAGACTTTGAAAAGGGAGAAGATATATGAAAATTATAGTAAATGTGAGTTATGTATAGAGGAAGTATCATTATTGGGTAATGTTATCACCATCAAAGAGATATCTATCGACTTTTCTAAGATAAAGACAATTGAAGAGTGACCCATGACAACATTTGTAATGAAGATCCAAAATTTTTTGGGTCTAGCTGGGTATTACCGATGCTTTTTGAAGAACTTTTCAAAATTTTCAAACCCACTGACCAAACTAAAATGGAAGGGAGTAAAGTTTTTCGGGACTTAGGAATGTGAAGACTACTTTAAGGAGTTGGAAAAGTGGCTTATCACTATGCCAGTACTCACACTCCCAACAAGTGGAGAACTATTTATGGTGTACAGTGATGCTTCAAAGAATGGATTAGGTTGTGTACTGATGAAAAATGATAAAGTGATAGAATACACCTCAAGGCATATAAAAATTCATGAGCAAAAACTATCCTACACATGATCTGGAGTGGAAGCTGTGATCTTTGTGTTAAAAATCTGGTGCCATTATCTCTATGGGGAGAAGTGTGGGATATATAATGATTAAAAGAGTATCAAATATATATTAAAACAAATATAACTTAATATTCACCATTGAATATAGATAGATCTCATCAAAGATTATGAATGCTCAATCCACTACCATACCGGTAAAGAAAATAAGGTGGAAGATGCTATAAGTACAAAGGATCATGCATCTTTATCAATGATGAGAATTGAAAAAGATCCAATATTCTTAGATTTATAGAGGATGGACATGGGAATAATTAAGTGAGGAACATCATCAATCCTTTTTCAAATGATTTCTCAACCATCCCTTGTGGAGAAAATAAGGGATTCTCAAAGAAAAGATGTGGAAATTCTCAAAATGGTTGAAGCTATTAGAAATGGAAAATCCCCAGAGTTCAAGATTGATGAGAAAGGAGTTGTAAGATTTGGGTCATGATTATGTGTACCATCTAATACAGAGATAAATAAGAAGCTAATGAATGACACACATATTTCAACCTTCTCTATTAACCCAGGGATCAAAAATATGTATCAATATCTCTGAGAGGACTTTTTCTGGGATAATACGAAGAAGAAGATTTCAGAATAAACATCAAAGTTCCTGGTATGTCAAGAAGTGAAGTCTGAAAGACAGAAGTCTAAGGGGATGATGCAACCACCACCCATACCAACATGGAAGTGGGAGAACATCACAATGGACTTTGTCAACGGACTTCCAAGGACATATAAAGGAAACAATTCTATATGGTTCATTATGGATTATCATATAAAGACAACTCACTTTATCATGATTTGAGAGGATTTATCATTATATCAACTTGAACAGATATATACATCAAATAGGTGGTAAGGCCGCATATATTAACACTATCTATTGTATGTGATTGAGATATGAGATTCACGTCAAAGTTCTGGAAAAGTCTCCAACATGCTCTAAGAACTGAACTCAGCTTCAATACGACCTATCATCCTTAAAATGATGGCCAATCTAAGCGAAATATTTAGACATCAAAAGACATGTTGAGAGCCTGTTCTATATACTTAAAAGGATGATGAGACCAATATATTCCACTGTTTTAATTCTATTACAATAATAGTTTCCCCCCAAGAATCTAAATGGAAGCATACAAATCCCTTTATGGGAAAAGGTGCAGAACAGCAGCGTGTTAGGATGATGTCAGTGAGAATAAACTTCTAGGACCGAAAATGGTCTAAGAAATTATGGAGTAGTAGAAAACCATTTATTAGCATATCAAGACAACAAAAAGTTGATAAAAGAGTTATGAAAACAATTGTTGAAAAGACCTTGAGTTAAAAGTTGGAGACATGGTATTTTTCTGCATATCTCCATGGAAGAAGGTCATGAGATTTGAGAAAAAAGGAAAGATAAGTCCCAGATACATTGTCCCCTTCAAGATTCTTGATTGTGTTGGAGTTGTGGGATATCAACTAGAACTTCCACCTACCACAATCAAAGTACATGATGTCTTCCATGTATCCCTCTTAAGGAAGTACACACCAGACCCTTCACATGTACTCTCTTCAGAGGTGGTACAATTGGAGAATGATCTTTCTTACGAGGAGAAACCAGTGAAGATATTGGATTGTAGAGATAATGTTCCACATAACAAGACTACTCACCTGGTCAAAGTACTGTGGTTGAACCATAAGTATGAATAGGCAACATGGGAATTGGAGGAGGCAATGAAGGAAAAGTACCAACACGTTTTTATGTCTTAGAATGTAAAACAAAATTTTGAGGGAGAAATTTCATAAGGGGGAATAATGTAACAACCCAATGTTTTGTCAATGGAAATTAAAATCTTATAATTATGTCACATAATAACATGAAATCACAACATAATGAAATAATAATTACTATGTGACCTTTAAACATAATATTGTCACTTCTGTGATTTGAATTTCGAAAATCTAACATACACGGTTGCGATCAGTAAGATGTTTGGAGCCTGATAAGACAAACTTAATTTTTCGTGAATAAAAACCTACCCTTATGAATAGTAACATACCCTTAAGAATAGTAATATAAACCTTATGAATAGTAAATTTTCTAAAATAATAGTAACCTACCCCATGAATGTATAAATAAAATTTAGGCATCTTATAAGTGATAATATGACCATAGTAAAATTAATGGTATTTTTGTAAGTCACAAATAATTAATTACAATTAATTAATTAATTTAAAATAAAATGAATTTTCCAAAAAGGTGTTCATAAATTATAAATTTTATGTCTTCTGGTTTTAAGATAATTTTATAAGACCTTATATAATTTTTGAAAGCATTATAAAATCAGTTATAGTTTTAAAATTTGTATTTTTCAAGTAAATTAGGATTTTAGTTAAAAAATAAATTCATACTACATGGAAAATTATTTTTCAAAAATGGAGTTCATTTATAGATTCTACTAGTTGAAAAAATTTTAGGGTGAGTTTTTGGTATTTTTCTAAAATACTTGAATTTTTTATGAATAGTAAAATATGACAATTCACGATAAATGCTAAAACCTAAATTTATGCATCATGATTTCATCATGGATAATGTAAAAGGAAATTGGTTTGAAATCAAATGAACTTATTACTACTTTTGGTCATGGAATAAACACAATTTTTGGTCTTGAAGGAAATTAATAAACTAAGTAATTAAATATTAAGAAAACCCTCCTTCCCTCCACTATTAAAACCACCCACACTCTCATCATCTCTTCACTCCTCTCAAGCCTTTTTTACTTCCCTAAATTCTGACCAAATCTCTCACTAAGCTCATCCCCACATCCATAAGCCCTTGGTCTCCTCAAAAGACCAAATCCTCTCCCCTTAAGATGTTTTAAAGGATATAAAATCAAGAGGTAAATTCCTCTTTCCAATTCTTTTATTTTCTTTCAAGTTCTTTTATTTTCTTTTTTTTTCTCACCTCCCTTCACCCAAATGGTATGATAACTTTATTATCATACATTTTCTGAAAGTTTCTTATTATAATGGGATCATTCATTACCATCTCTCATTTCCCCTTATTTTATATGAAAGAAACGAATACACCGTCTGAGATGTGTTAATTTATCACATTCAAGGAAGATGGGTTATCAATTCCTATTACCATATTCTATTCTAGTCATGAAACCATTTTTATGGTTGAACCAGACTATTAAAAATTTATTTTATCTTATGTGTTGTTCTGGAATCCTTTTTCACACTTTATGTAAAATAATAATAAAAAACAAGTTAATTATGAACAAAATCTCCAAGTTAATTAAAGAATTTAACATTAATGTTTCATATAATGAATCACCTTCACTAAAAACAACGAAATGAATTTTATAACCATGTAATATTTTAGATGATAACTAATGTTATATAAATTTAATTCTGGACAACCACCTTCATCATACATGTATGTCTGAACATGAATATAAGTGAACCAATCATTAAAACCAAGGAATTAAACAAACAAACCCGAACAATGAAATTGAACCTCATAACCAATCAAAAATGTTATTAATGAACACAAAAAGGTTATAATAAATCATTTAAATATATAATAGGTTATGGAATTATTAATTAATGAACCTAATTTGATTATTCCTAGTATTAATATCAAGTGGAGAACATCATCAGACTTAAGGTAAGGGATCCTCTCTATTTCACTTTTATTCAAGAATGTCCTCTATGTTATGAACTTTTATGTGTTCTCCCTAATGATAGGGTATTATTTATAACCTCCCACATAATACCCTCATTATTTATATGTGTTGATAAAACCCATTTATCTCTCATTAATCCCTTTTAAGTACACCTGATACCATGCCGATAATCCGTAAGGGATCCCACCCAAGCCTCCTTTGTTCCTTCAGATTGCCTTATATTTATTTTTCAAAAATTAAGCTATATTATCTTTTTATTTTTATCTTTTAAATTATGTGTACATGTTTCAAATTAATTTACCAAAACCCTTTCATCATTCTCTTTCGATGATATACATGTTTTTAAGTGATTCCCTCCTCTATACTTCCCGATAAGCAAACCTGTTTTGGGGGAACTTACCTAATTTCAAGTGCACTATATATTATTTTTTATGCCACCATTGTCTTTATAAAATTATCCATTTTTATTATTAAAACCTTCTTGGTTAACTTTTGGTTTTATATAAAGGATTTTACCCTTTTATATTTTAAAGACTCTATAGTATTTTCCTTAAACCACACAAAAATATTTTAATGTTAAAATTTCTTAAATAGTTTTCTTACATGTTGTCACTTATAATTGAAATCACCTACCATGATACATGCCTATTTTACCTTATGAATGTCCATGTATATTTTAGTTCCTTTCTTTCATGGACACTTTTATGATACAACCATTTTTTTGCTTTATGAGATGATTGTGGTACCCAATTATTTTTATGGGTAACCCTTATGTTTATTGATTATGTATGATTATTTATGTGGAAAAAATATTCCTGAAAGTTAATATGGGTGTACCTAGATAGTTATCCAATCTATTGGGTAAATTTGAGTGTCATGATAAGTATTGTTAGACTGTCTTGGCAGTTATCCTTGGCTTGTGCTACCATGTACAACGATCTTGGTAATTAGCCTTGACTCATGATAAAGATATGTTTTATGTTACTTACACATTATTATGACTCATGTTTATATGATTACATGTTTATATGTTATGATTTCATATGTTACATGCCTTTTTATATCATCATGTCATGCCTTATATCCTATGTTCTAATGATTTTTCTTATGGTTATTCCCTTACTGGTCTTTTAGCTCATCCCTTTGTTTATGTTATCCCCAGGTTATCCTATGCAGATTTATGAGCACAATGAAAGATAGAATCTCATGATGGAGATTAAATAAAAAGTTTTTTTTATAATTTTTGATTATGTACCTAGTATTCCAATAAACTATAATTTTCGATTCTTATCTTGTACTATGATGTATGATTATGCTTAAAATCATGTAATGTAATATGTAAATGGATAGGGTTACTATAGAAACAACTAGAGTAATTAATTGAAAAAGGATTTATTCGACCTAGTGTTTCTCTAGGAGGATCCCCTGTCCTCTTTGTCAAGAAGAAAAATGTGTCCATGAGGATATGCAATGATTATAGGGAAATGAATGTTATTACAATAAATAAAAAATATAATCTACCACAAATTAATGATTTATTTGATCAACTTAATGGATCCCAATATTTTTCGGAGATTGAACATAGATCTGGATATCATAAACTGTGTGCGAGGAAGGAATATATTCCAAATACTACATTTTAAACTAGGTATGGGCACCATGAGTTTACAATAAGGCCTTTTGTATTAACTAATGAACCCTCTATTTTTATGGATCCAATGAATAAAGTTTTCAAGAAATATCTTGATTAATTTTTTGTGGTATTTATCATTGATATCCTAGTATAATCTAATAGCTACGAAGACCATGAGAATCACATGAAAATTATTCTGAAAACTCTTAAAAGAAATGAATTACATGGGAAGTTTATAAGGTGTGAATTTTGGCTTTAATCATTCTCTTTTATTTTCTGTATTATCTCTTAGGATATAATCTTAGTTAATACTATGAAGAAAAAGGTAATAAAAGAATGACTCACACCAACGAACATAACTGAGGTACGAAGTTTTATTGTCTTAGTAGGTTACTATCAGCATTTCATTTATAATTTCACATAACTGGATAACCCTCTATTCAAGCTCTCACATAAAGGGGTTAAGTTTGTATGTATGAAATAATGTATAGAATACTTTCAATAATTGAAAATAGTAATGTTCAATGCTTTAATTTTGAATCTTCCATCAGAAAATGAAGGATTTTTGATGTATAGTGATTCATCAAAAAATGGTCTGGGTTGCATCCTTATGAAAAATGATATTGTTATTTCTTATGCATCCTGGAAGTTCAATACTCATGAGAAAAATTATCCTACCCCTAATCTTGAGTTAGCATCAATAATATTTTCTCTGAAAATATGGAGACATTATCTCTACGGTGAAAGATGTGAGATATATATGGGTCACAAGAGTTTGAAATACATTTTTACATAGAAAGAACTCAACATAAGGTAAAGGATATGGCCTGAGTTACTTAACGACTATGATTGTTCAATACAATACCACCTAGGAAATGAAAATAGGGTGGTTGATGCATTAAGTAGGAAAGATCATGGACTTCTAACCAAAATGAGGATTGAGAGAGATCCTATATTCACGGATCTTCTGAAGATGGATATGGGAATTGTTATAGAAGTGGTAACATACTTACTCTTTCAAATGATTGATAAACTATCTTTACTAGAGAAGATAAAAATATCTCAATCCGATGACGAGAATCTACAAAAGATAATTAAAGCTGTTAAGGATGGAATATTGGAAGACTTTGTGTATGTTGATGGAGTTCTGAAATTTGGAAAGAGGTTATGTGTTCCATCAGTACCTGAGATAAAAAGGGAACTATTATAAGATTCTCATATCTTGAATTTCTTTATGCACCCTGGTAGTACTTATATGTATAGATATATGAAGGAACATTTTTGGTGGGATAACATGAAGCGAAAAATTTATGACTATATGTCAAGGTGTCCAGTTTTTCAATAAGTAAAGGCCAAGAGACAACATCCTAGAGGGGTTATGGAACCTATACCTATTATTATATAGAAGTTGTATGAAATTACCATGGATTTTTTCATAGGACTACTGAGGGAACCTAGAAGAAATGGCACAATATGTGTAATTGTTTATCGTCTCACAAAATCAGCACATTTCCTTGCTATAAGAGATGATCTACCACTAGAGAGCCCGAAAAAACTTTATATTAATGAAATTGTAGGAAATCATGGTGAACCTATGTCGATTATGTCTGACCAAGATCCCCAGTTTATATCAAAATTCTGGAAAAGTCTCCAGAAGTCTTTGGACACTGAGCTTCATATGATTATTGCTTATCACCCCCAAACCGATGAACAGTCTGAAAGGATTATTAAAATACTGGAAGACATATTGAGGTCATGATCTCTTGACTTTCAAGGTATGTGGGATCAATACTAGCCTTTGGTTAAATTTTCATACAATAATAGTTTCCATTCTAGCATTAAAATGGAGCCATATGAAGCATTATATGGTAAGAGGTGTCGAAATCCAACTTGTTGGGATGAAGTTGGGAATATGATACTTATATTACTAGTACATATCAAAGAGACACATGTAAAGGTAAATAAAATTCAGGACCATATTAAAGTATCCCAAAGTAGGAAAAATAGTTATATTTACAACTGGAGAAAGGATTTGTAATTTCAAGTAGGAGATCATGTCTTTCTAAAAGTATCTATGTGGAAGAGTGTTTAAGGTTTGGAAAGAAAGGGAGACTGATCCCTAGGGACATTGGATCGTTTGAAATTTTGGATAGTATTGGAGCTGTAGATTACTGTTTAGAAATTCAACCCAGTCTCTCCAAAGTTCATAATGTGTTCCATGTGTTGTTGTTGAAGAAATACACACTATACCCAATGTATGTACTCAACTATGAAGAAATAGAATTGGAACCCGATTTGTCATACTGTGAAGAGCCTATCGAGATTCTTGATACAAGGGAGAAGGTATTGAGAAATCAGACAACTCATCTAGTAAAGGTTATTTGGAGAAACCTTAAAATGGAGAAATCAACGTGGGAACATGAGGATGTTATGAATAAGAGCCACCCGCATATTTTTGAAGGGTTTTATACATGAAAAATTTCAATGGATAAATTTCCGAAGGTGGGAGTAATATAACACCCCAAACATGTTTTGGTATATTTCAATTAAATAATTTCTATTCGTTAGATAGCCTATATTTTATAAATAATTGAGTCTATATGAAACAAAAATTTGTTATTTATTGGATAAAGTCATAACCTAGTCATTAAACATAAATTTTCTACTTCTATTTTTTGAATTTCAAAACACTATCAACTATGGTTGTGATCAGTAATTTATTTAGAGTCTGATAGAACTAACTAGTTTTTTTGGTGAATAGTAACATACCCTTATGAATAGTAATATGACCCTTATTAATATTAAATCATATTATTATTTTATTTTATTATGGTTATTAGGTAATGGGATGCTGATTAATTTTTCAAGGTATTAAAAAATAAGTTATAGATATAAAATTGTTATTTTTGAATATATTATGATATTATTTAAAAATTAAATTAATAATATTTAGAAAATTATTTTCAAAAAATGGAGTTCATTTTTTAATTGTACATGTCTAAAAATGGTTTGGGTGATTTTTTGGGATTTTTAAAAAATACTTGAATTTTTCATGAATAGTAAAAATATGCTTTTGAGTTTTCGGTATATTTAATGACATCATAATGATGTAATAATTAATATAAAATTCTGGTTGACTTTTTTATAGTTAAATATGACCTGAGGCATCCCAGGTGTCTAATACCATGGGATAATACCACTGGAAACCCCATGGTTTTGCAAAAACCACTAATGAGGTGTCCTTTGAAATTAATAAAAAACTCCCTCATTTACTATAAATACCCACTCATTCATTTTTTTTACTTCATTAAAAACTCATTATCCTCTAAGATATAATATTTTTACTTCCCTAGGATTCCTCCCAAGGTTTCCTCAATCCCCCAAGGTCCCAAACTTCATCTTTTAGGAGTTACTCTACAAGGTAAGGGAATCTACCACCCTTATCTTTTTAAAGATTTCATTTTATGTTATTATCTTTTATTTTAAATTGGATTATGTTGGGATATGTAATTCCATATCCAAATTTCTGTAAATATTATGCAATATTTATTAGATTCCCCTTTTCTCTCTTCAAAATATTTTAGGAATTTTTAAGTGATGCCGTTAGGCTGTCGAATTTTCGTGAGGGATTTCTCAACTTTATTTCGAGTTCCTTTATTTTCTTTTTCTTTCCTTATATACCTCATCCAAATTCTATAATAATTATATTATATTAAATGAACTATAATTTTATTATGATAATTGAATATTTCATCATCATCTATCTTTCCTCCCCTCCTCATATACTAAAAATGAAAACAACGTCTGAGATATGTTAATTTATCATATTCAAGGGAGATGAGTTCTCAATTTTTATTACCATATTCAATTATGGTCATGAAAACATTTTAATGGTTTAAATAGATAATAATATATGTATTTAATCTTATTTAATATTCTGTAATCCTTATACAATCATAATATAAAATAATAATACAAAACAAGTTCATTATGCATAAAACTGCCAAGTTAATCCAAGCGTTTATCATTATCTTTTATCAAACAAGCCACTGTCATGGTATGTAACCCAACATCATTATAATATCATTTATATATCTTTAATTTCACTAATAATATATATTAACATTTCTACATTTTTTACTACATTTCAAACGAACATCCATTCACAAATACATGTAAACTGATCATGAAAACCAAGGAAAAAATGCTTCCAAAACAATAAAATTAATCCTCTTAAACTCATCAAAAAAGAAATGACTAAACCTAATAAGGTTATAATAAATAAAATAAACATATAGGATGTTCTGGAATTTTTATTTAATGAAGCTAAATTTTATTATTCATGTCATTAAGATCAATCGAGAACACCTTTGGGAATAAAGTAAGGGGTTTTCTTATCTCACTTTTAATTCCGCGAGATTTCCATTATTCACCACTTATTTCATGAATGTGGGGTATTTTATACTTCCATTTGATATATATTATCATGATTATATTTATATTAATGGTATTATATTATTCATTTGGTGATTATTAATTTTTGGTCATACGACTCAATTGATTACAACGTGGTTAAGGACTTTGTCTCAATTTCCATTTCTTTGAGACTTACTTAGTATCGTGCACCTAAAATTTATTATGTGGTGTATCCATAGCCCATTTGAGATAATTTTTAATTTTAAATTGTATATATATTATATATCCATTATCTAGTTTCATGGATATGATTATTTTATGAAACCGTATACCCTTTTACGTATGGTGATTATTTAGAGTGTTGTTTTAACAATGGAAATATTGATGAATCTGTATCCTCTACTCTATACAGACATTGGGAAGGAATATTTTACTTGCATTAAATCTATTTATCAATAATGATTTGTAATTTAAGTGATGGGTAGGGCCCATGATAGCTTCTCAATTTATTGATAGGTCTCATGAGACAAATCAGTTGGCGACAAAACCTTGGAGTTTGTTTCCAAAAATCAGACGGGTTTCTACCCATAGAGTTAAACCATTTTGACAGTATAGTGGTATCACATTCCAGATACATGAATTCCAAATAATAATCATTCTCTTTATTCATTTTCAGTTATTACTATCCCAAAGGTTTTCACAATGAAAAAATATATGGATGCATTTTCATTCTCATTTTATTAATAGTGTGTGTTTTTCCTTTATTCACTATGCTATATTGACTATGCCAATTTTTTTATGATTTATATATTTTCAATTCATGCTTCTTCTATTTTTAATCCTTACTGAGAATTTGATCTCACCCCTTTCATTTGTTTACCCTTAACAAGTTATGAAGAGGAGACCATTTATTGAGTTCTTGTGGATGCAGTTTGTTGGGTTTTGTTATGTATTGTATTTTGTTACCTTTCCCAATGTAATATGTGTATATATATGAATTTAGTTTCTTCTAGGCTACTAAACTAATTTTTCTTTGAGGATTTCATTTATTTTAATCATGCCAATGTAATAAGTAATGCACCGGCTCTAGGATTCTGGTGTCGAGGTGTTACAATTGGTATCAAAGGAAGTTTAGTAGAAAACTTGAAAAACAAGATTTAGAAAACATAGATTAGGGAACGAAACCCTAAGATAGTTTTTTAGGATAAAAATACAAGAACATTCGGGTATTTTGGTAAGGAATAGATTATATGGATCTTTTAAGGAAATATTTCCCTATCTGGATACTACAAGTGGATGTGATTATGGAACAGATGTACCTAGAAGTGAAAACTCTAACAAGGAGTTTCGGGCTTTCCTAGGGTATCCGGATACACAACAATAGGCCTTACTATGCACCTCATTTTAAACTCATGGGATATATGCTTAGGATAATTCACATTTTCTTTACAAACCATTAGGAAGGATTTAAATGTAAATATAAAAAATGTTTATGATTATGAGATTAGTTGTGTATAAAATTAAATATTATCTTAATTGTTTGCTAGTAAGAAATAATGAAATATGACCTAATTTAGTGTATTCCATTGTTTAGTAATGGCGCCTAATGGAAGAAGGGTAATCAATACCTGCAAACAATGTAGGGATTTCCCCACAGATCAAGTTAAAACATTCAATGTTGGAGTAGATCAGATCATGACCATATTAGGACAACTTACTCAGGCTGTGAAGAATAACCATGCTACACCTGTATTGGATCATTTCAGGTGGTAGAAGCTCCCATATTTCAGTGGGAATACTAATACAGTGGTAGCTGAGTAGTGGATCAAGTCCCTTGAAAAGATATTTCTGACATTAAGATGCAATAAAAATGAAAAGGTAGTACTCACAGTATTTTGCCTCATGGGTGGTGCTGATCAATAGTGGTCCTTGATCTATAATACCATAGAGGAGGAATAAATATAAGATATATAATGGAGAAATTTTAAGGAAGCATTCTTCGACAAATATTTACCTCATGAACAATGAACTAAAATGAAGAGTAAATCCAATATCCTAAAGAAAAGGGAAGAAGAGAGTGTTGTGGAGTATGAGGATACCTTCATAATATTAGATAGGTATGCTATAGATTAAGTATGTGATTCAGGAGACAATATTGATCATTTATTTGAAGGTATTAATCCAAGTCTTCGAAGTTCACTAGCTTCTCAAACATTTTCATCATTTGATGAAATTGTATTAAGTGCCATCAAAAAAGAGAAGGAATTTTCTAGATAAAATTTGTTCAAGGTAAATAAAGATAAGAAGAGGCATTATAATAACCACAGACAATCTTAAGCAACAATGAAGAATAAGGGAATGAAGAGATTTCCATTATGTGAGAACTGCATAAATAATCATCCTGGGAAATGCTTGAAAGGCATGAGAGTTTGCTATAAGTGTGGAGAAAATGGTCATTGATATAGTGAATTCAAGGGGAAGAGACAATTAAATTACATTCAATGCTAAAATTGTATAGATATGGGACACTATGAAAATTAGTGTCATAAGCACCAAGGAAACTTTCCTCAGAAAAGGCCACAAGAGGGAAATCTTATGCGATTACAACCATAGAGGTTGAAGTTCCTAATGATGTGGTGGTAGGTACTTTAATGGTTTTCTGAAACTTAGAAAATGATTTATTTGATTCTGAATCATCGTATTAATTCAAATCATCCCAATTTTCTAAGAAAATTAGACATGCCCAATTTGATTTAATAAAGGAGTTGTCAGTCAAAACTCCTTGGGGATGTTTCATTGCAAAAAATATGTGCCGATTAGTCCCCCACATGACACATAAATGTGATTTAGTTTCTAACCATATCATTATACCAATGATTGAATTTGATATAATTCTCAGTATAATTGGCTATCAAATTATGATGAGAAGATCTATTGCAATAAGAAGGAAGTTATAATATTTGATAATGGTGTAGAATCCCTTATCTTTAGAGAAAAAAACCTCTCCATATTATTCTTTTCTAGATCCACCCCTAGTATCTCTAATGAATTCAATTATTGGAGAGAAAGATAACACAATATATTTGGGTAAGGAATGGAATCTTCAAATTGAAGACGTACCTATTTTGCAAGAATAAATTGATGTATTTCTAGAGGATTTACCTGGACATCCTCCAGAGCGAGAAGTTGAGTTCTCTATTTATTTAAATCTCAGTGAAATACCTATATCAAAGAATCCCTATAGAATTTCCACTGATGAATTAGTGGATCTAAATAATCAACTAGAGGAATTGAGTGATAAAGTTTTTATTTGACCTAGTGTTTTCCCATGGGGATCCCTTGCCCTTTTTGTCAAGAAGAAAGATGGATCCCTGAGGAAATGCATTGATTGCAGAGAAATAAATGCTATTACAATAAATAACAAGTATCCTATACCATGAATTGATGATTTATTTGGTCAACTTTCTGGAGCCCAATATTTTTCTAAGATTGACCTTTGATTTGGATATTATCAACTATGTGTGAGGAAGGAAGATATTCCAAGGATTTAATTTAAAACTAGGTATGGGGATTACGAGTTTACAGTAATGCCTTCTAGATTGACTAACGCACCCTCTGTTTTCATGGATCTAATGAATTGAGTTTTCAAGGAACATCTTGATGAATTCATTGTGGTATTTATCAATGATATCCTGGTATACTCCAAAAGCTACTAAGACCTCGAGAATCACTTTCAGATTATTCTGAAAACTCTTAAAAGAAATGAATTATACGGGAAGTTTATCAAGTGTGAATTTTGGTTTCAATTAGTTTATTTTCTTGGACATATTATCTCTAAGGATGGAATCTTAGTTAATCCTACGAAGACAAAGGCAATCCAAGAATGGCCCACAACAACGAACATAACTGAGGTACGTAGTTTTATTGGCTTAGTGGGTTACTATTGGCATTTAGTTCAGAATTTTGCTCAACTAGCTAACCCGCTAACCAAGATCACACATAAAGGGGTTAAGTTTGTATGGATGAAAGAATGTATAGAATTATTTAGAGAATTTAAAATAATATTGGTCAATGATCTAATTTTGACTCTTCCATCTAGAAATGATGGATTTGTGATATACAATAATGCATCAAAGAATGGACTAGGTTTCATCCTTATGCAAAATGATAAGGTTATTTCTTATGCATCATGGAAATTGAATATTCATGAGAAAAATTATCCTACACATGATCTTGAGTTGTATCTCCAAGACCCCAGTTACCCAAAGGCGGTGCATCATTATATAACATTGGCATGATCATAAGAGATCAAATCCCGAAAGACCCATCAATTTAGTAGCCTTGGAAGTACTAGATACATTCATAAGTTTTACATTAAATTATAAAATGGAAAACAAAAACAACATTGTCTCCATTTACCACATTCATATCTCTTAGACTATCCCTGTAGGTCATTTATAATATACTTCTTCGCATCCTAGAAAAAATAAAACATAGAAAGGGGTGAGCTCAGATGCTTAGTAAGGATAACAAAATTACGAAAACTTTCCTAAATAAGCATAAAAATTTAAGGCAATGTATTAGAATAAAACACAAGACTTTTAAAATTAAACATCATCATAATATGGTAAATATAAATAAAATAATTTCATCTAATTATTCACATGGATATTCTACTAGTCAAATAATCACATGTAATATCAATATCCAATTTCATAATGATGGAATTCATAATGCTGGACATCATAACCACATAATCAAGGCCTCATGCCAAGACTAAAACAATATTTTGTCAAGGTCTTGTTCCAAGACACTAGTTTGTCTCATGAGACCTACCGATGCATCGAGGAGCTATAATGGGATCCACCCATCACTTACTAAGTCCAATTCATTCCTCATATGAAAAGGTTGAAACATAACATAAACATTCGTATTAAAACTAGCATATGAAATGTTAATACTTTAACCATAAACCATGAATGGTATAAAAAATAACACATCCACAGTAAAACATATCACAAAACATTCAATACAATATGGAAGATTTGTATCAGAATGAATCAATTTCAAACAAGTGTAAAATCCATCCAAGGATGTTGACATAGATGAAATCAAAATCTATTTGAGAGAAAAATCTCTTTCTTTTTTAAAATAATTTATAAGTCACATAATTATAAAAGAAAAAATTTATTTGAAAATATTATTATAAGCTTGTAGGGGAAGCTTCGATGATGTTATAATAGAATAACATAGCCACACCCTCCGTATAAGTTAAAAAAATACATTCTTATCTTAATTTTGTTGAAAAGGTCATAAAGTACCTTGTTTGAAAAATGACATAAAGATTACTTTCAAAACATATAAGGTCAAATAAGGGTATAAATGATTTTAGAACATAGTATAGTAAATAGTAAAAATGTTTTGAAATACATTTTTAAGAAAACATGGATGTTGATAATAAAGAGGTCTTAGTAGATACTTACATATTAACAACCTCAAATAAGTAAAGAGATTGTAAAATTAACCCTTACCTTGTACTTTTCCATATTCAATGGTATGTTAACCACCTGTATAATTGTTAAAAAATTGTTATTAAATTATAAAAGAACTATATACATAAATATGATATCATATATGACCCTCCCGTATTGATTTGTTAATAATATTTCAGTAGTATCATCATTTCAGGTGTTAAATGATTCATTTTACTTTATAAGCTTGGTTAAGTAAGGCATTTTTTTTATAGATATGATGTATTTGAGTCATATCCCGAATGATATTAATTTATTAAACATTATTTTTAATCGTAAAATGAAAATTATTCTTGAATGATTATGATGGGGAATGAATCTCATACCGTTTGTGGAGACGATAATCCGTACATACGTACGAGAAAAAATATCATTATATTGATGGTGCAGTCATATGTAATTGGATGGTATATAATATATAAAGAACTATTAACATGTTATATTTATTATTTACATCATTTATACTCATTATTATAACCATCCAAATAATGAAGTGTTTGAATAACAAACTACACCACAATGTGGATACGGTAAGCCGTACGTACGCACGTATGGTGACATTGTCATTTATAGGATGGATAGAATAATGAATATGGTTTTAAAATATTTAAAATAACATAATAGTATGTATAAGGTAATTGATTTATTATTTTTGTATGGAAACAACAAAGAAATAGGAAGTGGAAGAAGAAAAGAACTTTGAAAGAGGTGGTGAAATTATTACCTCTTCTTCGGGTGTTTCCTTTTGAGTTGATCAAAAGGGCTCCTTAGGTTGTCTTTATGATCAAAATAAGGCCTCTAGGTAGAATTTATGATATTTGAGAGGATATTGGGTCAGGTTTTGTCCAAGAAAAATGGCTTTGGAGGTGTGATTTTGAGAGAAGGGGAAGTACCCTTTTATAAGAGAGGTGAGGGTCACTTTAGGAAAAGCATGAAATATTATTTTATTATACAATCATATTCAGTTTAAAATGACTCCAGAATGATTTATTTCGAGTATAAGGTATTTATGGGTCGAAAAACTCTAAAAAAATACGTTTTAGATAGGTTTAGGTTACCATATTAACCCTATCTTTTAGATTTAACTCTTAGTTAAATAGTTTATCTTTTACCATGTATTCTTGTATTATTATATTATATGGTTAATAATATTACTATAAAATTCCAAGAGAACCCCAAGTGGATAATTAATGATATATATATTATTATATAAGTACTTTGGACAAACCATAGTTTTTTAGGACTATTATATCATTTAATAATATAGTATTTGTTTTAAAAACTCATTTATGTCAATTTTTACACTATTTAGTAATTGATTTTTTTGGAAGTCATAAAAAAATTATTACTTAAAAAAAAATTCATGTAATCAACCCTAAAATGTAATATTAATCTATAAAATTAGTATAATATATAAGAAGTCTCAATTTACATTTATTTTGATATTTATAACATCAATTATTAAAACCTTTCATTAAAAAGGTAATTACTACAACATCATTGTGTCATAACTAAATTTAATTATTTAATGTTTAAAAATTATAAATAAAATACTATTATTTAGGAAATATTTTTATCTTTATAATGAATATTTATGGTCGAATTTATCTTATGTGTAACCATATATTAAAAATGGTTTAGTTATTAAACTTTAAATTTAACACTTTTAACTCTTCTTTAAATAAAATAATAATAAATGTCCTAATCAAATCCAAGTGGACCAAAAGGATCATATTTTATTATTAAGGATGATTTTGGTAGAAATAAAATTATACAATAGAATTAGGACATGTGTTAGGGTAATAATAATCTCATTTTTACCTTTAATTACCCTATTTACTTTTAACCATGGTAAGTAAAAGATAAAAGTTACTATTCATAAAAAAATATTTTCATCTTATTAAACCAAATTTTACTTACTGATCTCAACCATATCTCTTGGATTTTTTTAAATTCAATTCACATAAGCGGTAAAATTAAGTTTTATACAAATTTGCAAATGCTCCTAGAAGGTGGGTAAAAGACGGTAAAAAGTTCAATAAAATTTCATATATCTAATATTATTATAAAATGACCCCAATACATTAAATTGAACATATATAAGTATTATGTATCAATTTTTACCTAAAATCAATTTAAAAAAAATAATTAATTATTTAAATAAAAAGTCGGTTTTAAACAATAATGCAATGTTTTTCACTATTCATCAAAAATTGTAATTTTTCAAAAAAATACCAAAAATTCACCCAAAGATAATTTTGATATTCCAAATTTAAAAATGAAGTCAATTTTGAAAAATAAAATTTATAAAATTTCCAAAAGTGGGTATTACTATTCATAACGGCTAGTTTGATTGGTCGTGGTGTGTTAGAACTCCAAGTTGCGTACAATGCAAGCTACTGCATTATTCAAAGGGAAACATATTGTAGAAGCTTGGGGTGTTACACTATACCCTCCTTCAAATAATTTAGTCCTCAAAATTTCTAGAATATTACTGCATAAAAAGACACAGATGGTTATTCATCATAAGTTCCTCAGGTTCCCACATTGCCTCTTCCATCTTATGATATTTCCATAGAACTTTTACTAGACAAGTCGTTTGGTTTCTCAACACTTGTTCTCCTGTATCAAGAATCTTGAAAGGCTATTCACAATAAGATATATCAAGTTCCAGTTCAATTTCCTCATAGGGGAGTACATGTGTTAGGTCACACATGTATTTTCTCAATAGTGTTACGTGGAACACATCATGAACTTTGAAGAGACTTGGGGGCATTTCCAAATGATAAGCTACAACTCCAATTTTTTATAGAATTTCGAAAGGTCTGATGTACCTGGGACTCAATTTTACCTTCTTACCAAATCGTATAACACCCTTCCATAAATATACCTTTAAGAAAACATGATCTCCTACTTGAAATTCCAAATCCTTCCTTCGATTATCAGAATAGCTCTTTTTCCTACTTTGAGATGCTTTGATGTGGGTTTGGATAACCTTCACCTTTTCCATTTTTTCCTCAACAAGTTCTGGGCCTATGATTTTTCTTTCACTAACATCATCCCAACAAGTTGGTGTGCGACATCTATTTCCATATAACGCTTCATATGGTGTCATCTGAATACTTGAATGAAAGCTATTGTTATAAGAAAAAATCTAGCAGAGGTAAATATTTATCCCACATACATTGAAAGTCAAGTGAGAAAGATCTCAACATGTCTTCTAAGGTTTGAATTGTCCATTGTAATTGTCCATCAGTTTGAGGGTGGTAGGCAGTGCTCAGACGAAGTTCAATATCCATGGACTTCTGGATACTTTTCCAGAATCTTGATGTAAAATAGGGATCACGATGAGAAACAATTGATAAGGGTACTCCATGAAGTCTTACAACTTCATTAATATATAGTATTTCTATACGTTCAAGTGGTAAATCTTCTCTTATAGTAAGAAAATGTGATGACTTAGTAAGATGATCAACAATGACCCATATTGCATCATTCCTTCTAGGATTGTTTGGTAGTCCCATGATAGAGTCCATCGTAATATCATCCCATTTCAACTCAGGTATGGGAAGAGGTTGCATGAATCCCCTAGGATGTTTTCTCCCAGCCTTCACCTATTGACAAACCATACATCTTGACTCATAATCAACAATCTCCCTCTTCATGATTTCCCACCAAAAATGTTCCTTCAAATATCTATACATATTAGTGCTTCCCGGGTGTATAGAGAAATTGGAGCTATGAGCATCATTAAACAATTCCCTTTTTAGAACAACTATGTCAGGAACATAAAGTCTCTTCCCAAATTTCAAAATCCCATCTTCATATACGAATTCGATCGATCACCCATAATTATTTCATTCTCTTCCTCCCCAATAATTGAATTTAGTAGAGCTACTGGGGGTGGATCTAGATAAGAATCAGGTGGTGACGTTTCTACTCTAAAGATAAGGTACTACTTATCATCCTTGAAAATTGTAACCTCCTTCTTCTTACAATAAATTTTTACATCATGGTCTGAAACCCAATACATTTCGAGGATTATATCAAATTCAATCATGGATATGATGATGATATCAGTAGATGAAGAACATTTATATGCCTTAATGGGAACTGATTCACAAAACATTGTTGCAATGATACTTCCCTTAGGAGTTTTGACTGATAACTCCATTGTTAAATAAAATTATAAATATCTATTTTTCTTAGAAAACCAAGAAGATATGAAACAATGTGGTGATCCAGAATCAAATAAATCATTGGATAAACTTGAGAAAACCATTAAATTACCTACCACCATGTCTTTCGGAGCTTTAACCTCAGTAGTAGTGATCGCATAGGCTTAGCCTTTCTCCCTTGGTCTTTTTTGAGGTAAGTTTCCTTGGTGATTAGGAAATTCATTTGCATAATTCCCCTTTTCTCTACAATTGTAGCATCCAACATTGACAACCTCTTTATTTTCCTTGCAATCACGTGCTTGGTGGTCTTTTTCACCACACTTGTAATAGACTCCCATTACCTTCAGGCAAGTAACAAGGTGTTTCTTACCACATTTACCATAGGATAGATATTCAACTTTTCCCTTATTCCCCTTATTTCCATTTATATAGTGTTCAGTAGATCTCTTGTTCTCTTGCTTTGATTTAAAGTCATAATACTAAGAGAATACATTTTCTGTCTTGATAGAACATGAGACAATATCTTTATACGATGAGTAGGATTGTGAGAATAATGCCTGATGGAGAAATGGTTTTAACCCATCAAAGAATCGATCAATATTACTCCTTGGGTTACGTATATAATCTTCTGCATACCTTGCTAACCTTATAAAGTTAGCCTCATACTTTGTGACATTCTCATCCTCCTTTAGCCTAAGACTCAAAAATTGCCTTTCCATATCCATTTGATGGTCACAAGGAAAGTGTTTTTCTATGAAAATATATTTAAAATCTCTCGATTCCATATTTGATACTTCTTCATCCTCCTTTGTGTTTTGAATTAATGACCACCATTGATCTGCATCTCTCGTGAGGTGATAAACTGCCATGATAACTTTTCCCCATTCGCTACTCCCAAAAGCATGAAATATTTTCTCTAAACAACTAATCTGTTGCTCAGCTAAAAATGGATTTGTAGACCCATTTAATATTGATGTTTTTTCCTCATGAAGTAGTAGAACATTGATCCTCAAAGTTGTGGATCAGGGTGATCCATACGGGTAATTTTATTATTCATATCTTGAGTGAGTTGTCCCAGTATGGTGATAAGATGACCAGCACCAGTTGCATCACCAGCTCCACTATAATTATCTTGAGTAGGAGGGAAATTTCTACATGGATTACCTATGTTGATACAGTTTCCATTCCTTCCACTAGGTTCCATTTCTAAACAATGGCATAAACTAGATTAGTTTATGAATCGCAATACATAATTCCAAACTTGTAAAACACTTAACATATTTATGGATATAATCCATTATCATAAAAATGTTTTCTTTGAATAGGTATATACCTATAAATCCTTCATAATTGTTTTTAGAGAAAATGTGAATTATCCTAAGCATATCCCCCAGGATAGTCGTAACCAAGAGTGCAGTAGGGCCCATTGTCGTGTACCAGGATACCCCGGGTCAAGCCCAAAACTCCTTGTCAGTGTTTTCACTTCTAGGTACATCTTTTCCAGAGCTGCCTCTACCTACTCGTATCCAAATAGGGATTTATTTCTTGGAAAACACACAAAATCTCTACATTACCAAAATTCTAGAAAGTTCTTCTTTAATAATCTTCAAAGTCTATCTTAGGGTAATGTTCTCAAATCAGAGTTTTTCTAAATCTAGCTTCCAAGGTTTTTAATGAAATTTCTATAATACCAACTGTAATTCCCAACCCCAGTTACCCAAAGTCAGTACATTATTACATAACATTGACATGATCAGAAGGGATCAAATCTCGAAAGACTGATCAGTTTTGTAGCCTTGTAAGTACTAGATACATTCATAACTTTTACATTACATTATAAAATGAAAAATAACAACAAAATTGTCTCCATTGACCACATTCATATCCCTTAGACTAACCTTGCAGGTTATTCATAATATACTTCTTCACATCCTGGGAAAAATAAAACATAGAAATGTGTGAGCTCAGATTCTCAGAAAGGATAACAATATAGCGTAAACTTTCATAAATAAGCATAAACATTTAAGGCAATGTATAAGACTAAAAAACAAGCCTTTTAAACTTAAACATCAGCATAATATGGAAAAGATAAATCAAATAATTCCATTTAATTATTCACATGGATATTCTACTAGTCGAATAATCACATGTAATATCAACAGCCAATTTCAAAATGATGGAATTCATAATGCCAAACATTATAACCACATAGTCAAGGCCTTGTGCAAAGACAAAAAATAATATTTTTCCAAGGCCTTGTGCCAAGACACTAGTTTGTCTTATGAGACCTACCAATGCATCGAGGAGTTATAATGGGCTCCACCTGCCATTTAATAAGTCCAACACATTCCTCATATGAAAAGGTTGAAACATAACATAAACATTCGTATTAAAACTAGCATACAAAATTTTAATACATTAACCATAAACCATGAATGATATAAAAATATCACATCCATAGTCAAAAATATCACAAAAACTTCAATAAAATATGGATTATTTTTATCATAATGAATCAATTTCAAACAAGTGTAAAATCCATCAAAGGATGTTGACATAGATGAAATCAAAACTATTTGATAGAAATATCTCTTTCATTTTTAAAATCATTCAAAAGACACATAATTATAAAAGAAAAAATTTATTTTGAAAATATTATTATAAGATTGTAGGGGAAGCTTCAACGATGTTATAATGGAAGAAAATAGCCGCACCCTCAGTATAAGTTAAAAAATACATTCTTATCTTAATTTTGTGGAAAAAGTCATAAAGTACCTTGTTTGAAAAACGACAGAAATATTCCTTTCAAAACATATAAGGTAAAAAAGGGTATAAATCACATTAAACCATAGTCTAGTATATAGTAAAAATGTTTTGAAATACATTTTTAAGAAAACACAGATGTGGATGATAAAGAGGTCCTTGTAGATACTTACGTATTAACAACCTCAGATAAGTAAAGAGATTGTAAAATTAACCCTAAACTTGTAATTTTCATTATTTTCTGGTATGTTAACCTTATATATAATATTTAAAACATTGTTATTAAATTATACAATAACTATATACATAAATATGATATCATATATGATCTTCTAGTATTGCTTTGTTAATAATATTTCAGTAGTATCATCGTTTTGGGTGTTAACTGATTCGTTTTACTTTATATGATTGGTTACGTAAGCCATGTTTGTTATGGATAGGATGTATTTGATTCATATAAATAATAATATTAAGTTATTAAACATTATTTTTAATCATAAAATGAAAATTATTCTTGAATGATTACAATGGGGAATGAATCTCATCGCGTTCGTGGAGACGGAAATCCGTACGTACGCACGAGCGACAATATCATTATATTGATGGTGAAATAGTATGTAATTGGATGGTATATCATATATAAATAATCATTAAATTTTTTATTTATTATTTAAATCAGTTATACTCAATATTATACCCATCTAAATAATGAAGTGTTTGAATAACAAACTACACCACGACGTGGAGACGGTAAGCTGTACGTACGCACGTATGATAACTTTTTCATTTATAG
The DNA here is from genome assembly GCA_963277665.1 of Viscum album. NCBI lineage: Eukaryota > Viridiplantae > Streptophyta > Magnoliopsida > Santalales > Viscaceae > Viscum > Viscum album. Next base: position 1,516,292,530 of record OY728142.1, on the reverse strand, counting down.
GGTTGATAGAATAAAAAATATGTTTGTACCATATTTATAATAACATCAAATTATTTATAAGAAACTGGAATTATTATTTTGGTATGGAAACAACCAAGAAATAGGAAGTGGAAGAAGAAAAGAAATTTGAATGAGGTAGTGAAATTATTACCTCTTCTTCGGGTGTTTCCTTTTGAGTTGATCAAAAGGGCTCCTTAGGTTGGATTTATGATCAAAGTAAGGCCTCTAGGTCAAATTAAGGATAGTTTATAGTATATTTGGTCAAGGTTTGGCCGATAAAAATGGCTTTGGAGGTATGATTTAGAGAGAAGGGGAAGTACCCTTTTATAAGAGAGGTGAGGGTCACGTAAGGAAAAGTTGGAAATATTATTTTATTATACAATAATATTTGGTTTCTAATGGCTCAAAAATGATTTATTTCTAGTATAAGGTAGGTATGGGTCTAAAAACTCTCATCCAATATGTTTTAGACAGGTTTCGGTCACCATATTAATCTTATCATTTAGATTTAACTCTTAGTTAAATAGTTTAACTTTTACCATGTATTCTTGTATTCTTATAATATATGGTTAATAATCTTACTACAATATGAAAAGAGAAACCCAATTGATTCATTAATGATATATATTATTATATATGTACTTTGTCTGAACCTTATATTTTTAGGACTATTATATCATTTAATAATATAGTATTTTTTTAGAACTCATTTATGTGAATTTTGACACTATTTAGTAATTGATTTTTTTGGAAGACATAAGAGCATGATTACATCCTAAAAAATTCATTGAATCAACTATAAAATGTCATATTAATATATAAAATTAGTTTAATGTATAAAAATCCTCAATTTACATTTATTTGGATATTTATAACATCAATTATTTGAACCTTTCATTAAAAAGGTAATTACTGCATCATCATTGTGTCATAAATAAACTTAATTATTTAATGTCAAAAAATTATAAATAAAATACCATTATATAGGAAATATTTTTATCTTTCTAATTATTATTTATAGTCAAATATATATAATGTTTAACCCTATATTAAAAATGGTTTAGTTATTAATCTTTGAATTCAACACTTTTAACTCTTCTTTAAATAAAATAATAATAAATGTCTTAATCTAATCCAAGTGAACCAAAAGGATAATATTTTATTATTAAGGTTATTTTTGGTCGAAATAAACTTATCCAATATAATTAGGAAATGTTTTAGGGTAATAATAATATCATTTTTACATTTAATTACCCTATTTACTTTTAATTGTGGTAAATAAAAGTTACTATTCACCAAAAAAATATTTTCATCTTGTTGAACCAAATTTTACTTATTGATATCAACCGTGTCTCTTTTATTTTTTAAATTCAATTCATAGAAGTGGTAAAATTATGTTTTAAGAAAATTTTCAAATGCTCCTAGAAGGTGGGTAAAAGATGGTAAAAAGTTCAATAAAATTTTATATATCTAATATTATTATAAAATGACTCCAATGAATTAAATTGAACATATATAGGTATTATGTATCTAGTTTTACCTAAAATAAATTTAAATAAAATAATTAATTATTTAAATAAAAAGTTGGTTTTAAACGATAACACAATGTTTTTCACTATTCATCAAAAATTGAAAGTTTTCAGAAAAATACCAAAAATTCTCCATAAGCTAATTTCAATATTCCAAATTCAAAAATGAAGTCCATTTTGAAAAATATAATTTATAAAATTTCCAAAAGTGGGTATTACTATTCATAACGGCTAGTTTGATTGGTCGTGGTGTGTTAAAACTCCAAGTTGCGTACAACACAAGCTACTGCATAATTCAAAGGGAAACGTACTGTAGAAGCTTGGGGTGTTATATGAGTTATCAGCCATAATATTTTCTCTGAAAATATGGATACATTATCTCTACAGTGAAAGAAAGATGTGAGATATATACGGATCACAGGATTTTGAAATAAATTGTTACCCAGAAAGAACTCAACATGAGGTAATGTAGATGGCTCGAGTTACTCAAAGTCTATGATTGTTCAATACACTACCACCTAGGAAAAGAAAATAAGGTGGAAGATGAATTAATCAAGAAAGATCATGGACTTATGATCCAAATGAGGTTTTAGAGAGATCCTATATTCATAGATCTACTGAAGATGGATTTGAAAATTGTTATATAATAGAAAATATCTATCCTCTTTCAAATTATTGCTAAACCATATTTTCTAGAGAAGATAAAAATCTCTCAATCTGATGATGAGAATCTAAAAAAGAAAATTATAGTTGTTAAGGATGGAAGATTTGTAGACTTTGTGTATATGGATGGAGTTCTTAAATTTGGGAAGAGGTTATGGGTTCTATAAGTACCTGATCTAAAAAGGGAACTATTAGATGATTCTCATAGCTCAAATTTCTCTATACACCCTGGTTGCACTAAGATGTATAGATATATGAAGGAACATTTTTGGTGGGATAACATGAAGTGAAAAATTGATGACTATATATCAAGGTGTACAATTTTTTAATAAGTAAATTCTGAGAGACAATATCCTAGAGGGGTCATGCAACCCATACCTACTCCTATATGTAAGTGGGATGACATTACAATGGATTTTGTCATAGTACTACCGAGGACACGTAGAAGGAATGATGCAATATAGGGAATTTTTGATCATCTCACAAAATTAGTACATTTCCTTTCTATAAGAGAGGATTTACCACTTGAGTGTCTTGCAAGACATTATATTAATGAAGTTGTAATACTTTATGGTGCACCTCTATCGATTGTGTCCAATCGAGATCCCTGATTTACATCAAAATTCTTGTAAATTATTCAGAAGGCTTTGGATACTGAGCTTCATATGAGTATTTCTTATTTCCCCCAAGCCGACGAACAATCTGAAAGGACTATTAAAATACTGAAAGACATGTTGAGGTCATTCTCTATTGACTTTCATGGTGTGTGGGATCAATACTTGCCTTTAGTGGAACTTCCCTATAATAATAGTTTCCATTATAACATTAAAGTGGCACCATATAAAGAATTATGTGGTAAGAGGTGTGAAACTACAACTTGTTTGGATGAAGTTTTCTAGAGGAAACTTATAGGCCTAGAACTTATCGAAGAGACAACCACAAAGGTAAAGAAAATTCAGGCCCATATTAAAGTAGCACAAAGTTGGAAAAAGAGTTATGCTAAAAATCAAAGAAAGGATTTTTAATTTCAAGTAGAAGATCATGTCTTTCTAAAATTATCTCCATGGAAGGGCTTCTTAAGGTTCTGTAAGAAAGGGAAACTGATCCCCAGGTACATCGGACCGGTTGAAATTCTGGAAAGAATTGGAGATGTAGCTTACCGTTTAGAAATGCCACCAAGACTCTCCAAAGTTTATAATGTGTTCTACACGTCGTCGTTGAAAAAAATACATGCTAGACCCAATGCATGTACTCACCTATGAAGAAATATAACTGGAACCTGATTTGTCATACTATGAAGAGCCTATCGAGATTCTTGACATAAGGGAGTAGGTATTAAAAAACCAGATAATTAATCTAGTAAAGGTTCTTTGGAGAAACCATAAAATGGATGAAGCAACATGGGAACCTAAGGATGTTATAAAGAATAACCACCAACATATTTTTTAAGGGATTTATACACGAAAAATTTTATGGGAGAAATTTATGAAGGTGAGAGTAATGTAACACACCAAACATTTTATGGTATGTTTCTATTAAATACTTTCTTTTCATTAGATAGCCTATATTTCCTGAATAACTGAGTATCTATGAAACAAAAGTTGGTTATTTATAGGAGAAAGTCATAACCTAGCCATTAAAATTAAATTTTCCACTTCTGTGTTTTGAATTTCAAAAAACTGTTATCTACAGTTGTGATCAGTAAGTCATTTGGTGTCTGATAGAACAAATTTGTTTTTTAGTGAATAGTAATATACCCTTATAAATAGTAATATGAACCTTATGAATAGTAAATCATATTATTATTTTATTTTCATAAGGTTATAAGTTAATGAGATGTTGATTAATTTTTCAAGGTATTAAAAAATGAGTTATAGATTTAAAATTGTTATTTTTGAATAAATAATGATTTTATATAAAACTTAAATTAATAATATTTAGAAAATTATTTTCAAAAATGGAGTTAATTTTTGAATTATTCAATTCAGAAAATGGTTAGGGTAAATTTTTTGGATTTTTCTAAAATACTAGAATTTTTTTTGAATAGTAGAAATATTGTTTTGAGTTTTCGATATGTTTAATGAAATCATAATGATGTAATAATTAGTATAAAATTCTCGTAGACTTTTTTACAGTAAAATATGAAATAAGGTGTCGTAAGTGTCTAATACCATGGGAAAGCCCATGGTTTTTCAAAAACTACTAATGAGGTGTCCTTGGAAATTAAAAAAAACTCCCTCTCATTTACTATAAATACCCACCAATTCCTTTGTTTTCTTTCATTCCAAACTCATTATAAGAGAATCTCTGGTAGTTTTACCTCCCTATGAGTCCTCCCAAGTTTTCCTCAATCCCCCAAGGTCCCAACCATCATGTTTTGGGATTTACTCTACAAGGTAAGGGAATCTACCACCCTTCTCTTTTTGAAGCTTTTATTTTATGTGATTCTCTTTTATTTTCAGTTGGATTATGTTACGATATGTCATTACATATCCCACTTTATTTCCACATTGTGAAATAATTATTAGAGAACCCCTTTCTCTCATCAAAATATTTTATGAATTTTTAAGTGATGCCATTAGGCTGCTGAATTTTCGTGAGGGATTTATCATATTTATTTATCATATTTATTTTCTTTTTATTTCATTATCTCACCTCATCCAAATGCTATGATAATTCCAATACCTCAAATGAACTGTAAATTTATTATTATAATGTAATATTTCACCATCATCTATCTTTCCCCCCTCTTATACTAAAAATGAAAACACCATCCGAGATGTGTTAATTTATCACATTCAAGGATGATAGGTTATCAATTTTTATTTACATATTAAATTATGGACATGGAACCATTTTTATTGTTTAAAAAGATCATAATATATGTATTTCATCTTATCTAATGTTCTATAATCTTCACACACTCATAATTTTAAATAATAACACAAAAAAATTTCATTATGCACAAAATTTCCATGTTAATTCAGGCGTTTATCATTATCTTTTATCAAACAAGTCATCCTTCAGGGTATGTAACCCAAAATAATCATAACATAATTTACATATCATTAATGTCACTAATAATATATATTAAAAATTCTGGTTTTTGACCACATTTTAGACGAACTTCCATTCCTGAATATAAGAAAACTGATCATGAAAACCAACGAAAAAATGATTCTAAAACAATAAAATTGAACCTCTTAAACCCATAAAATGCCATTAACGAACCTAATAAGGTTAAAATAAATCAAATAAATGTATATTAGGTTCTATAATTATTAATTAATTAATCTAAATTTGATTATTTAGGTCATTAAGATCAATAAAGAACACCTTTGGGCATATGACTTGATTGATTACAACGTGGTAAGGGACTTTGTCTCAATTTACATTTCACTGAGATTTACTTGGTATTGTGCACCTAAAACTTCTTATTTTTTGTATCCATTGCCCATTTGATATCATTTTTCATTTGAAATTATATATATATTATATATCCACATTCTGGTTTCATGGATTTGATTATTTTCCTAAGACGTATACCCTTTTACATAAGGTGATTATTTGGAATGTTCTTTTAACTATGGAAATATTGATGAATCTTTATCCTCTAATCTATACGGATATTGAGAAGGAATATTGTACTTGTAATAAATATATGTATAAATAATGGTTTTAAATTTTAGTGATGGGTGGGGCCTGCTATAGCCCCTCGATTCATCGATAGGTCTCATGAGAGAAATCAGTTGGATACAAACCCTTCGAGTTTGTTTCCAAAAGTCAGAAAAGTTTTTACCTACAGACTTAAATTGTTTCAATGGTATAGTGGTATCAGGTTCTAGATATATTATTTCCAAATAATAATCATTCTTGTTATTTATTTTCAGTTATTACTGTCTAGGAGGTTTTCACTATGACAAAATCTATGGATGTGGTTTCATTCTCAGTCTATTAATAGCATGCATTTTTCTTTTGTTCCCCATGCCATACTGACTATGCCAATTTGTTTATGATTAAGTTTTTTGATTCATTATTCCTCTATTTTCAACCCTTACTGATCATTTTATCTCACCCCTTTCATTTGTTTACCGTCAACATGTTATAAAGAGGAGACCATTTATGGAGTTCTTGTGGATGCATTTTATTAGTTTTTTATGTATTGTATTTTGTTACCTTTACCAATGTAATATGTTTACATGTATGTATCTAGTTTCTTCAAGACTACTAAACTGACTGTTCCTTTGAGATTTAATTCCTTTTAATCATGCCAATGTAATAAGTAATTCATCGGCTCTAGGATTCTGGGGTTGGGGTGTTACCAGATTGGCTATGACAAAGGCAACTAGGACCTCAATGTGGTGTTCCCTTATGTTATTTTACAAGAAGGTGGGTGGTGTTTTGTGGTTGTGTATCAACCAACAACAACTGAATTAGGTGACTATCACGAAGTTTTACCCCTTCCAAGTATTGATGATTTGTTTGACTAGTTAAATGGAGATGGGTTTTAAAGATCTATATATGGTCTGGATATCACCATATGAGGGTGAATGAGGAGGATATCATTAAGACTTCCTTAAAATGTTTCTATGGGAACTTCGAGTTTATGGTTATGTTGTTCAGTGTCATGAAAGCCCCAACTATTTTCATGGTACTCATGAACTCTATATTTTTTGAGTTCCTAGATAAGTTTATGGCAGTGTTTATCCACAACATCCTCATATACTTGAGGTTAAAGGATGAGTATGTCATATATCTTAAGGATGTTTTGTAGGTACTTAAACACCATCGTATCTATGTAAAATTGTTGAAGTGTAAGTTTTTGATGCATGAGGTATATTTTCTTGGCCATGCGGCATCTCACTAGGGAGTGGCAGGTGATCCTTCAAAGATTGAGGTGGTTCTTTCATGGGATACACCCATGAATTTTGTATAGGTTTTCAATTTTCTAAGTATCATGAGCTATTATCATAGGTTTTTGTATGAATTATCTTAGATTGCATCCATATTGACAACCATGACCAATAAGAATAATCCCTTCATATATAATGATCAGTTTTTGATATATTTTGACTACCCAAAGGAGAGGTTGATCAATGATCCTGTCCTCCAACTTTCATAAGGGGGAATTATGATTAAATATTTATGTGAAAATTATCATCTTGAGTTGGGATGTGTATTGATGTACTATATGGAAGTGATTTCATATGGGTATATATAGTTATATCCCAATGAGTGTAAATATACCCCCATGTAAAGACTTGGAAAATTCCATGTAAATTTTTCTAATTATTTTGGATTTTTACGAGTCTGCAAAAATTGATGGTGCATGATTCTGAGGGCTGGTGTGCCCGGAATGAATTTTTGAACTTTTTTTAAGGTATGTTAAGTAAACGCGCAGGTGACATTTTCTATCTTTTGAACTGGTGCTCGGATTAAAAATCTGAGGGCACCGTTGAATCTGCAATTCCGAGATTCACTTAAGGGAATCTTTACTTCGACTGTAGTTGGTCGAGAGAAAAAGATAGTTTTTTTGACTGTTAAAGAAATTATAAAATAACATAAATTGTTATTTTATTTCTTTTTATTTTTTCCTACCACCTATTGAGTGGCGATGGTGGGGACCATGGAGGTGGTCTGACATTTAATTATGGGGTTTTAGTTGCACGGTTTCACTTTGGTTGCGTAACCACCCCTTACGTCGATTAATTAGGCACATTAATTACATCAATTTATCAACCTAATTAATTCCTCAAGGCGTTGCTTGCATTTCCCCCTCTTATTTAAATGGAGCTCGGGGTGGGGTTTTGGCACGACTTCATCAAGCGAGGAACCCATGGCGAAGTGACGCCACACCTTCCACCGACGGAGAATGGAGGATTGACGACACCCATTGTAGGATCGATTCGAAGGTCGACGGATGACGAAAGCCAATGCACACGAACCTTCTCCTTCATCCACAATACCCTCGAACGTGTAAGCACCACCTACCGTGATGTCCCCAATCAATCACGAGGAAAGGGGGTTTAAATTGTTTTTGTTTTTAAATGAATTTTGTCTCTTCATTCTTGATTAATATGAAGAGCGTGGATCAACCAACTAATGGGTTGATCCGTGACTTGTTTATTTTTATGGAAGGTTTTCATAGGGATTCATTTTGGGGTTTTATCAAGTCGTATGATGATTTTTGTTTGACCCATATGTTATAATGCTAACATGGAGGGTGCGGGCCTATCCGAACAAGGACTAGAACCTATACTGAACTTGATCTTGATGCGTTCTTCGTGGGAGAATGATTAAATTTCCATCAATGTTTAACTGAGGGCCCTGTAATGAAGGTGGCATTTCAGGAGGCCCGTAGGTGCAAACGGGAATAGAAATGGAGATTTGGAGCATCACTGGAGCACCACGGAAGCTCCACCGGCACGACACCGGTGCGATGAAACCGATGACCACTGCCGGCGGTGAAGAACATGGTTGGTGCTCACTGATCGTAGAGGAGAGTGGCATCACTCGGTGCCATGGGGGTCAGACAGTCAGCCTGCAGCAGGCCGACCACAGAGGCGGAGGCGGCGCGCCATCGCGCACCACGTTGAAGAAGAGTCACAGCTCAAAGCCGTGACGAGATGGCAGGGACCCACCTCCTGCGGTTCCATGGGTGAAAAGGTGACTCCACCTAGCACCGCCTTTAATTAATCCAAATGGCTCCTTTGAGCCGTTCAGGAGCCGAAGAATGCATGACCCCAGCACGAGTCGCGCCAGCGAGCGGGCCAGACTGCCTGGTGGACCGGGCCGGTCCGCGGCCCAGCGAACCAAACCCGTCATGGCTCAGGCCAACCGGGACGGCCCAGGCTGGTACAGGTCCGACCCGGACCAGGTCGGTTTGACCCAAACTAGGTCAGGCCAGCCCAGACCGGGTCGGGCCAGGTCGGTCCGACCGGGTCGGACCCGACCCGGACCCCTCTCGGGCCCAGAAACACTTAAAGGGACATAACATGTGAACTAAATGTTCATTTAATGAACCATCTATGGCGCTAAGATACTTGTAGATATGAGGTCCTTTGAGAAACTCCACAAGAGTTTCAGAGAATGTTCGAGTATGTTTGGGTTGGATCGACTCCGAATCCAACCGAACATTCAACACTAAAATGCCAATAACTAACAGACCGGGCATCCGATCGATGTTCCGTTTGTGGCATAAGGACCTTTGTGACAAGATGGTTCTTTGGAGATACTATAATTGAGTTATGAAGAAGATTTACATGTGACCTAGGTTGCATCAAACTTTAATCCAACCGAGGCCTTTTTACAAAAGTGCCGATATCTCACATTTCGGGCGTCCGATCGATGCGTTGTCTGTCATGTTTAGACCCCTATGACGTGGTGGTCCCTTGGGTATTATTTTTACAGGACTTAGTACTAGTTTAAATAGGACTGATGGCTTGAGGAAATAATCTTCCGTAGATCAGACGTGCTTCGTGCGGGAATCCAGTGGCTGTCTGTGACATGAAGAAGAAGAGCGACCAATACGGGTCAAAATCAGAAACTCCATAGTGGGATGATATATCTGTATGACTAATAATCCCTAAATCTGTACTAGCAACCAATACATGTCAACACTAACAACCAATATGGGTCAGTACCAACGACCAATACAGATCAGCACCAGCGACCAATACGGGTCAGCACCGACAACCAATACAGGTCATCATCTAGAGACCAATACAGATCAACATACAGTAACATATACGGGTCAATAGTAGAGTTACTACTAATAGGATAATCTGGCTTTATGACTCATCATCCCTATCCTAGTAACCTTGAAGTTATACCATTAGAGTGTTCTATCTCTTTTGCTTTGTGATTCTTGATTTAGATCATGCTTTTGATATTACCCTTGTGGTATTTCTTGTGATTTTTCATTTTTGGATTACTGAGAGACAATTAGGAGTCTCTGGGTCCCTACTGGGTATTGTTATACTCACCCCTACATGGGATCCACCTGCACGTGTGTGTCTGGTGTAGACTACTGACGCTCCGAGGCAAACTTTGGAGGTACAAGACTTGGTGGAGGTGGGTGTGATGGGAGCAGTCAAGATCATATTATTCGACTTTAGACATACAGATAATACCCTCATAGTAGAGCTCTAGGGAAGATACGATAGCTTCTTACTTCCTTTTCAGTTTCTAGGGCTTGTATTTCGTCCCATTGTTTTCAGTTTAGAGTTGTACTTGTGGTTGTACTTTATTCACGTGGCTATACCTTCCTTTTTTTGGTTGTTTAATTCACTTTCCCTTTTTGATTGTGTACAGATCTCTAAGGAAATGCCTTCCCTTTTTGGGAAAATCCTTCAGGTGCTTGTCGGAAACCCCTGGCCTATGGAAGGCGGCCATGGGGTAGTCACGTCCTGGCCCTGTGGGATGGGTTGTGACAAAGTGGTTTCAGAGGGTGGTCAGTTATACCAGAAGAACTAGGAGTCTAATTTTAATTAGGAAATGGTGTAATGTGTATTGAGTTCAGTTTTAAATACAGAGAGTCTAGTATTGGTGCGGCGACCGACGTATCCACACACCAGGACCCTAAATTATATTTTTTGACACGGTACATGAAAACACCGATTTCTAGTGTTTTGAAAAGTTTTCTGGATATTTCTTGAGTCAACTCACCAGGTATAACTGATTGACTATGGCACCTATGTTTCTTACAGGATGCCTCTATGAAGACAACCAGCCAGGATTCTAGTTAGAAATCGTTATAGTGGCCCACCGAGCGATAAGGCGTCAGTACAGGGACCACTCACAGTGATGACACCTTCAAGTGGTATACCAGCACCACTACCACCCATTGAGAAGAAGATTCTACTAGGGGATCATGCATTCCGACTCAGGGAGTTTCATGAGTTCCAGTGATAGAGACCTCTGAGGTTTCGAGGTGAGACTAACCCCCAGGTAGTAGAGGACTGACTTGAGGTGGTTTCGCGGGTCTTTCGCTTAGTAGAGACACCCTCCGATGATATGGCGATCTTGGTCGCTAGACTTCTTCAGGGCTTGGCAGGATGATGGTGGAGCTCGATAGTCCAGGTGTATGAGGAGAAGACCCTCACTTGGATGGACTTTGAGAGACTTTTTAGGGTGGAGTTCCTACCAGAAACACTACGATCTGTGCATATTTAGGAGCTGCAGCATCTACAGTAGGAAAGGAAGACTATGTCTTAGTATTTAGAGAGATTAAATGACCTCTGCCAATACTCCACCGATATGGAATGGGACCCTTACTTTAGGGCCCAGACCATTGAGCAGGGGCTACGATGAGAGATCAGAGCTATGACAGTTTCTCTCAGCATCCCAACACAGGCTATGGTGCTAGATAGAGATTTGCTGATGGAGAGCTTCCTTGCTGAGCATGTACTGACAATGGGAGCCCCTATCTAACAACAGGCAGCAGATTCATCTACAACAGGCAATTGATAGATGACTTAGAAGCCCAAGCGGGCTAGACATTCTAGAGGGATACCCGAGGGTGCAGGGTCAGAGGTGCGAGGCTCAAGAGGATGAGGGAGCCACCAGTGAGGCATGCTCTATTTTTACTATGGGGGATAGGTTCACAGAGCTTGTGACTATCTGACTCCCCATTTGGGTGATCGGGAGACAGTGGAGGGGCCACCGAGGTAGAGTCAGTGGTAGGATCATGAGCATCAGCCATATAGCAGACGAGGCAGTGGAGAAGGACGTGCAATGTGAGGTGGTTGGGGTCACCAAGCACTACCACCACCACTCCCAGGTGGTCCACCACAAGATTGGGGAGCAGGTGGATGGGGAAAAGACCAAATAAAGGTAGTATAGGCTCACGATCTTGACTTCTCTGAGATGGAACGGAGTACGATCTTTATCTTTTATACTTTAGCAGCAGTGCTTATCGACACAGGTGCTAGCAATTCTATCCTTGTCGCAGAATTAGTTCAGGACTTTGATATTCTGATTGAGCTTTCATTTCAACCTTTGCATTTAGATACTCCTACAGGAGGAGATTCAGCGATCACACACTGATGAATATAGTTTTATATTACTCTCAAAGGAGAGAGTTTCATATATAATCTTTTAGTAGCGGCGTTGAAGCCCTAAAAAGTCATTCTAGGCATGGAATGGATATCTGCAATTCATGCATAGATTGACTACTTGAGACGTATAGTGCGATGTACTCACAGAGATGGAGGCCATTTTTTTCTTTGTTGGTGAGAAGGAAAAAAAACCAGCATGAGATGGACTTGCGCTCAGGAGGGTGCAACCGATTACATATCGGCTGACTTGCATGACCTTCGAAACGATGGATGAGGCAAGTCCACAGTTCCTAGTGGTTCTGGACAAGTATGAGGACGTATTTCTAAAATATTTCCCTGGACTACCTCCTCGTAGAGAGGTAGACTTCCGCATTGACTTGTACTCAGGAACAACACCGATATCTACACCAACATATCAGATAGCCCCTGTGGATCTCTGGGAGCTGAGGGTACAATTGGAGGACTTATAGAGGAAGGGATTCGTAAGGCCCAGTGTTGTTTGGAAAGAAGACAAATGAAAGTTTGAGGCTATGTGTGGAATTCTGGTGCCTAAACAAGGTGAACATGAAGAACCGGTATCCTCTACCGAGGATTGATTATCTGTTTGACAAGATGAAGGGAGCTCGTTGGTTTTCAAAGATAGACCTCAGATCAGGCTATCTCCAGCTCAGGGTATGAGATGAGGATGCACCGAAGACATCCGCCAAATATTGGTATGGCCATTACGAGTTCTTGGTGATGCCTTTTGGCATGACCAACACTCCATTAGTGTTCATGGGGCTCATAAATAGGATATTTTTTCCATACATCGATCGCTTGGTGGTGGTCTTCATCAAAAACATCTTTGTGCACTCAACATCCAAGGAAGAGCACACTGTACACTTTAGGATAGTTCTAGACACACTCTGAGAGCACTAATTATATGGGAATCTCTTGACGTGTGAGTTCTAGATACGGAAGGTCCACTTCTTGGGAAACGTCATCTCCGAGGCTGGAGTCGTAGTGGATCCAGCAAAGATCAAGGTAGTACTTGATTGGTATCCACCTAGGAGTGTTACTGAGGTGCAGAGCTTCCTTGAATTAGTAGGCTACTATCATAGGTTCGTACCTAATTTATTCATAGTAGCATCACCTATGACTTCCTTGACAAAGAATGGGAAACCCTTCCTATGGATAAATACATGCCATCAGAGCTTTCAATAGCTGAGTCAGATCTTGACCAGCACTCCCATCCTGAGGTTTCCAGAGGAGGGCACTGACTTTGTGTTTTGCTGTGATGCATCAGGGACCAGACTCGATTGCATCCTGATGCAGTATGATGTAGTGATTTCTTATGGGTCACAATAGATGAGGCCTCATGAGAAGAATTATGTGACTCATAACTTGGAGTTGGCAGCAATAGTCTTCACACTGATGATGTGGTGACACTACTTGATGGGTGACCAGTTCATTGTTTAATCAGACCATAAGATTCTCAGATATATCTTTACACATAAAGATATGAATACGAGACAATGATGTTGGCTAGAGTTCCTCCAGGACTATGAATTTGAGATAGTCTATACTCATGGGAAGAGGAATGTAGTGTCAGATGCACTTAGCCGAAGATTGAGTTTGCAACTACTGAATGAGGCTTCAGAGCAGTTAGCCTCACTTCAGATATCCTACATGGATAGAGATGAGACAGTATACCTCCAGTCGATAGTAGTTTCCCCTCCACTCCTTCAACGATTTAGGGAGCCGCAACTCAGAGACAACAATTACGAGACTACATGTGCTCAGATATCCTCAATCCATGCACTTGCCGAATATTCTAAAGGTGGGGAGCACGCTATCCTTTGTAGAGGACGTACAATTGTACTAGTATATCTATGAAAGGAGGTTCCTAGGGAGTTCCATAAATCACCCTTGGAAGTACACAAAAGCGTGATGAAGATGTATCAAGACCTCTGGAGTTATTACTGGTGGCCAGGGATAAAGAAATTTGTTGTAGAGTTTGTTTCTAGATGCCCCACTTGCCAAAAAGTGAAGGCCGAGTACTAGGTACCAGCAGGCTTGACCCAACCTCTCAAGATACTAGAGTGGAATGGGGAAGGGATATCAATGGACTTCATGATGAGGTTACCACATACGTCCAGAGGGCCTGATACCATCTGGGTGATTGTTTAACAACTCACCAAGTCAGCCCACTTCCATGCTATTCAAGAGAAGGGTTTGGTGTAGAGATTGGGACGCCTCTATATTCAGAAGATCGTGTGACTTCACAGGGTTACTTCAATGATAGTCTTAGACCATGACACATTCTTCAAATCCCGATTGTGGAAATGATTATAGGAGGATTTTGGGACTCGCTTCGCTTGAGCACAACTTTTCATCCACAGACAGATGGTCAGACTGAGCGGACCATCTAGACCATGGAGGACATGCTTCCTGCATGTGTCCTAGATTTTGGTCACAGTTGGAAGGACCACCTACTCTTGGTGGAGTTTTCATACAACAAAAAATATCACTCCAACATTGGTATGACCCATTCGGAGGCATTATAGGGATGACTGTGCAGATCGACCTTATGCTGGACGGATTTAGGAGAGTCAGCACTTATGAGCCCAGAGATGGTACAAGCTACCACTGAGAAGGTGTAGGTCATCTGAGAGTGGATGAAGACTACAGAGAGCCAAAAAAAGTCCTATACTAATAGGATACTAATACCACTAGAGTTCTTGGAGGAGGACCATGTATTCTTGCGATTCTCCCCTCGACAATGACTATGAAAATTTGGCCGAGTCGACAAACTCTCACCAAGGTTTATCAGAACATTCCTGATACTTCAGAGGATTGGCGAGGTGGCGTGCCATTTGGCACTGCCACTGCAGTTGTAGAGGGTGCATGCCATCTTCCATGTATCATAGCTGAGGAGATACGTGCATGATCCATCTCACGCCATCAAACATTCCGATCTGAAGATTGACGACGTGGAGACTTTTGCGGAGTACCCTGTGGAGATAGAGGATCGACAGGAGAAGATCCTTCGTGGGTGGTCAATACCTATGGTGCACATTCTATGGATGCATGAGAATCTCCAGGATATCACATGGGATCGAGAGGATTATATGCATCCCAGTACCCCTCTTTGTTTGGGTATCCTTGTTTGGATTTCGGGGACGTAAAACCCCAAGGTGGGGGGAATGAAAAGTCCCAAAAAATTCCATGTATTTTTTTAATTATTTGGGATTTTTACGAATCTATGAAAATTGACAGAATGTGATTATGAAGCCCGGTGTGTTTGGAATGAATTTTTAAATTTTTTTTAAGGTACATTCAGTAAACGCGTAGGTGGCATTTTCTATCTTTTGAACCGATGATCGAATTAAAAATACAAGGGCACCGTTGAATCCACAGTGCCAGGATTATCTTAAGGGAAGCTTCACTTTGACCTTAGTTGGTCGGGAGAAAAAGATAGTTTTTGCTGCTTTTAAAGAAATAATAAAATAACATAAATTGTTGTTTTATTTATTTTTCTTTTTTTCCGACCAGCTGTTGAGCAGCGGTGGCAGGGACCATGGAGGTGGTCAGACCTTTAATTATGTGGTGTTAATTGAATGGTTACACTTTGGTTGCGTAACCACCCCTGACGTTAATTAATGAGGCACATTAATTACAAAAATTAATGAACCTCATTAATTCCTCAAGGTGTTTCTCACCTTTCCCCTCCTATTTAAATGGAGCTCAGAGTGTGGTTTTGGAATGACTTCATCAAGCGAGGAACCCCAGACGAAGTGATTCCATGAATTCCCCCAATAGAAAATGGAGGATTGACGACACCCATTTTAGAATCGATCTGAAGGTTGACAGATGACGAACACCAACGCACGAAATCCATCTCCTTCATCTACAATAAACTCAAACATGGAAGCACTACCAACTACGACATCCCCAACAAATCACGATGTAGGGGGTTTAAATTTTCTATTATTTTAAATGAATTTTCTCTCTTTGTTCTTGATTAATATGAAGAACGCGGATCAACCAACAAACGGGTTGATCCGTAACACATTCGGTTTTACGGAAGGTTGTCGCAGGGATTCATTTTGGGGTTTTATCAAATCTTATGATGATTTTTATTTCACCCATATGTTATAACACTAATGCGGAGGGCATGTGACAATCCTAACAAGGCCCGTACCCTCCACCAATCTTGTTTTTAATGTGTTATTCATGGGTGAATCATGAAATTATCAGCAATGCGGAACCGAGGGCCACATAGTGAAGGTGGCATTCTGGGAGGCCCGTAGGCACAAAAATGAATAGAAAAAGAGCTCCAGAGTATAGCTGGAGGCCCATAGAAGTTAAGACGATGTGACACCGACACAGAGACACTGAAGACCAGTGCTCGCTGGCCGTGGAGGAGAGCGATGCCGCTCAGTGCTGCGCTGGCTGTACAGGTGACTGACAGCGGGCCTGCAGCAGAGGCTATGCGTCGTCATGCACCACGTTGAAGGAGAGGCGCGACTTGAAGCCGCGGCAAGCTGGCAGGGACCCACCTCTTGCAGGTCCATGGGTGACAAGGCAACACCACCTGGAGACACCCTTAATTAATCAGAACAACTCCTTTGAGCTGTTCGGGGCCGGGTCAGACTCGGACCAGGTCAAATCGGACCCAGACCCCTCTCGGGCCCAGAAATTCTTAAAGGGAAATAACATGCGAACTGAACATCCATTTGAAGAACTATGTATGGTGCCTAGATATTTGGAGAGAGATAGTCCTTTTACATACACCATGAGACTTTTAGAGAAATTTGGAGTACGATTGGGTAGGATCGACTCTGAATCCAACCGGGCCCTCAGCACTAAAATGCCAATAACTAGGAGACCGAGCAACCGATCGACGCACCATATGTGGAATAAGGACCCTTATGACTAGGAGGTCCTTTTGAGATACTATAATTTGGGTTTTAATGAGTTTTACATGCCACCTGGGTTGGATCAGACTTGAATCCAACCAGGCCCTTTTTACAAAAGTGCTCATATCTCACAGACCGGGAATCTGATCGACGCGCTGTCTCTCACGTTTGGACCCATGTGACAAGATAGTCCCTTGGGTATGATTTTTTGGGACTTCATACTGATTGAAATAGGATCTTTGTCTTGAGGAGAAGAGTCTCCTAGAGACCAGGCATGCTTCGTGTGGGAATCCAGGGGCTGGCTGTGGCATGAAGAAGAAGAGCGACCAATACAGGCCATAATTACAAACTCCAGAGTGGGACGATATAGCTGTACAGATAATCATCCCTACCTCTATACTAGTGACCAATACAGGTCAGCACCAGAGACCAATATGGGTCAGCACCAGCGACCAATGCGGGCCAACACCAATGACCATTACAGGTCAGCATCTGGAGACCAATACAAGTCAGCATATAGTAACCTATACGGGTTAGCAGTAGAGTTACTATAAAAATCATGATAGGAATTTTTAATAGTCATCCCTATCTCAGTAAACTTGAAGTTATACCATTAGAGTGAGCTATCTATTTTTCTTTGTGATTCATGATTTAGATCATGCTTTTTATATTACCCTTGTGGTATTTCTTGTGATGTTTTACTTTTTGGATTACTGAGAGAGCTTCGGGGGTCTCAGGGTCCCTACTGGGTATTTTTATACTCACCCCTGCATAATCTCCTCCCACACATGTGTGTCTAGTGCAGGCTATTGAAGATCCGAGGCATACTTTGGAGGTACAAGACTTGGTGGAGTTGGGTGTGATGGGGTAGTTGAGATCCTCTTCTTCGACTTTAGACTTATAGCTACTACCCTATAGGTAGAGCTCCAGGGCAGATGCACCAATTGTTTACTTCCTTTTTAGTTTCTAGGGCTTGTATTCTAGCCCACTATTTTCAGTTTACAGTTGTACTTGTGGTTGTACTTTACTCTCATGGCTATACCTTACTTTTTTTTGTGTTGATTAATTTAATTTTCCTTTTTGAGTGTGTAAATATCTATAAAGAAATGTCTTACCTATTCGGGGAAAGCCTTCAGGTGATAGTCACCAACCCCTAGCCTATAGAAGGTGGGATTGGGGTGCTCAGGTATGGGCCCTGTGGGACGGTTCTTGACAACCCATGAACTCATGTTGTAAGAATAAGTATTTATTCTGAAGTTGTGGAGATATTTCCTCATTGGTAAGTGATTTTTGGTCTTCACAGATCATAAGATCCAGATTTATATTTTATATTTATGATATTTGAATCCACATTAGTGGAAGTGGATAGTGTTCTAGTAGGAATATAGATTCAAGATATCTTACAACCTAGGGAAAGGTAATTTAGTTGATGATACATTGAGAATAAATTCATGGGAAGATTTTTTTTGAGTCTAGGGATTCTTGGAGGGTGATGGAGGATTTTTAGTCACACATATTGATGTGGGGGACACCAGTTGTAAAGGTTTCATATACTAGATAATAGTGTAGTAAACATTGATGTAGTGGGTAGAGGAATCTCAATAGGGGAGACTCAGAGGTATAGGTGATGTGAGATCGCATATTCCATGGTGATGCTCCTGAGGGATAGTTGGTGAATGATCAACATCAGATGATATATCAAGGAATATTCTTTGTTCCATCAGTGATACATGATGAGGTTCTCCATGATTTTTTATATCTCATACTTGGTAGTACATCATAGTATCAATGAGATGCATCATTCCTTGAGGATTCACCTTCAATTCCCATGGATAAAGTGATCAATGGTGGAGTCATTTCATGATGTTTATCCTGCCAACAGGTGAAGGTAGAGGACCATGTTCTGGGTGGTTGGTTATAGCTGTTGGATGTTCCTGAGTGAAAGTGGAAGGAAATATTGATATATTTCATCACTGGTTTTCCATGATTCTAGGGAGTATGTTATTTTATTTGGGTGATCATAGATCAATTGATGAAGTTGGTATATTTCTTAGATTTTAGGGAGTCGAGTTATATGGATTTTTTAGTATGGTGGTATGTGGATAAGATCATAATGCTTCACACGACACCAATAACCACCATCTATAAATATGATAATAATTTTTCCTTGAGATTTTGGGGAGGTATTCAGCATTATTTTGGTTCTCAACTATATCTTAGGACTACTTTCCATCCATAGATAAATGGAAAGATAGAGCATAATACTCAAATTTTGTAGGATAGGTTTCTTGCATGTGTTTTGGATTTATATAGATCATGGTTGAAACACCTACCTTTAGTTATGTTTTCTTATAATAACAATTATCACTCTTATATTGCCATGGATATAGCATCCTGCCTTTTTATCACATAAACTTTCATTACATTTTACAAAACCGAGGATCTTTAAGGTTTAGTGTCTTGGAAACCAGGAACTTAAAACATGAAAACATAAAACATTCTTCTTAAACACTTGAAAGGATTCTCCTCATGTTCATCCTAGGTTCATTACTAAATCTCATAACCTGGGTACATACATCTGAGAAAAAGGCCCAGTAAGGGAAACAAGAGAAACATTTTACATGTGAACTTGAGATACTTCAATAAGGTCATGAAAAGAACTTTAAGGCATGAGAAAGAAATCATGAGGCATATCATAATAAAAATAACATTTTTAATAACTTGAAGATGCGGCTACAACATTTAATATAGAAAATCATGAACATATCACCAAGGTCCATCCCCAAGGTTTCATTTGAAAATTACCAAGGTTATTCACCAAGATATCGTGAAAATTGTAATCTCTAGTGGTTACATCATTACCCAATGCATTGGAGCGCTATCAGGGCGAACCCTTAAATTTTACTTTATTATCATGTGAGACACATATATCATCATCAAACATTTCATAAATAACCCATATAGAATAAAATAAATGGGTTTCATTTCATAATCATAACATTTTAAAACTACTTTAAATACACGATCTTTATGTCACTTTAAACCCACGGAAAGGGAAAGAGGGTCTCATGTATGTAAATACCATAATTTAAAATAGAAAATTTTGATATATATGTCAATACCCCTTTATAAATAAGATCTTTGAGTATTCACTTAATAATATAAAATAATTTTGAGAAAAAGAGAGAGGCATTTTGAGACGAAAATTTTGCAGCACAACAGCTACGTTACAGGGTCTTAGAAAATGCTGAAAAGAGAGGGTACATGGGTCAAACATTCATAAATGACCCATAAAACAGTAGAGGGACAACATATAAGGGATTTAAGAACATGGTAATGATATTTGAAAATATACCATATGAAATGAAGAACATTAAAGGAAGACAAAAATAAGATTTCTCTTATGAAAATTCGGCAGCCCAACGACGTCCCTTAAACTTCAACAAAAATGAATTGACAAGATCAAATAGGGTCTCTCATCATATGAACATAAAAGATCAGTATGATAGATATAGATATCATACCCCAGCATAATATAAAATGAACTTGAAATACTTGACATGAAAGTAGATCTTTGAAAAATGAGAAAGGCGAACGAATCCCTTAAAGATTCAGCAGCCTAACGACGTCACTTAAACTTCAACCAAAAATGAATTGACAAGATAAAAATAGGGTCTCTCATCATATTAACATAAGGGTTCAGTATGATAGATATAGAGATCATAACCCAACATAATAAAAAGGAACTTTAAACACTTGACATGAAAATGGATCTTGAAAACGAGAATATTGAAAGAATCCCTTAAAAATTCGGCAGCCTAACGGCGCCACTTAAAACTTCAAAATACTGAATTGAAGAGATAAAATGGGGTCTCTCATCATATGATCATAAAAGATCATTATGATAGATATAGATATCATACCCCAACATAATAAAAATGAACTTTAAAGACTTGACAAGAAAATAGAACTTGAAAATGAGAAGGGTGAAAGAATCCGTCACAAAAATTTCGGCAGCCTAACGGCGCCACTTAAACTTTCATAAAATGAAATTATGAGAGTAAGAGGGGGTATCTCATCATATGAACATAGAAAGGAAATTATAATGAATATAAAATAACATACTCCAACATAAGAACATGGAGCATAAAAGGAATGACATAAAAGTGGTTACTTGAAAAGAAAGAGAGAGGTCGGATCCCTTACGAAAATTCAGCAGCCTAACGGCGCCACTCAAAACTTCCAAAATGGATTGATGAGAGAAAATAGGGTCTCTTATCATATGAACATAAAAATTACAGTAGGAGTAATATAAAATAACATCCCAATCATAATAAAGATGAGCTTAAAAGGAATGACATAAAAGAGTGTACTTAAAAAGAAAGAGAGGGGTAGGATCCCTTACCTTAAAATGTATCTCTTAAAACTCAAAGGTTGGGACCTTGAGGGCTTGGGGGAACCTTGGGAGGACTCCTTGGGAGGTAAGGAGACCAGAAATTCGTTGGGGGAGAGTTGGAAGTGAAAAATAAAGGAGAAAAGGGTGGGTATTTATAGGGAAAGTGAGGGGACAAGGCATTAATGGCCAAGGGACACCTCACAAGTGCTTTTCTCAAAACCATGTGCTCTCCCATGACATTTACCATGGAGTTAGGCCACATGGGGCCCCCAATACAATAATTCATCACCTTTGTCCGACCAACCCTTAAAATATCTCATGACATCATCATGACACAGTTATGATGTCATTAAACATACCGAAACCCTAAAACTGCATTTTTACTATTCATTGAAAAAATCATCTTTCTCAGAAAAATCCCAAAATTTCACCTTAACCAAATATCAATACTCTAATTACATTTATGAACTCCATTTTACAAAAACAATTTTTTAAATATTTCTAATTTAATTTTTAAATAAAAACACTATTCATCGAGAATTCATTTTTTTCAGAAAAATCCCCAAAAATTACCATAACATAATATCGATGCTCTGAGTTCAAAAATAAAGTTCATTTTATAAAAATAATTTTCTAATTATTTTTAATTAAATTTTTAATTAAAAAAACACTATTCACCCGAAAAAACTAATACTTGACTTAATAATTTATGAAACCATTATTTACCCATTTTATTGAATCTCATTACTTAATCAAGGTGTCTAAATTATATTAAAACTTTATTTAAGTGATATTACTAATCCATTTGGAAACATTACTAATCCTAATCATAAAATCACTATTCATAATTTACTATTCATTAAAAATTAAGTTGATCTTATTAGACTCTAAATTTCATACTGAACATAACTGTAGAAGACCATTTTTTGAAAATAATTACACATTTTTATTTATTTAAGGTTTACATAAACATTTTTAAAATATCCCATATCTAAAATTCATCAAAAATATGCATACTATATTTATCCGGACATTTGAAAATTCATAAACTTCATCATAAGAAGAAATAATTTTTTTTATTTAAAACAAATGGTTACACAAGGCAGTTACAACCTCCTTACATAGCCCCTTATCACAGCAGCATAGGACCTAAGTGTAAGGTGAGCTAAGGTGAGAGAATCTGAGGGAGGCTCATCCAACATCGCACGAGTAGTAATTTCTATCGGTTTGAACTTCTCTCAAAGGCGATTCCGTTCTAGCCTCACACGATGAAGTTCGGCTTGGGTTTGGTCCAGAGCAAAGCCCAATGGTGCTACCTCCTTCCCAAGTTCTGTTAGATGGGCTTCGATCGGTCCAAGACTACTGGGTGAGGCCATCAAATCTTCTTTCTATATTAATTAACCAAGATTACTTGTATTTAGAGACAATAATCAAAACGTTTAGTTCCCAGTGGTCATATTAACCAATGGTCATATAACAGTCAAAACCCAATGGTCTCATTTTAATTATACTCATGTTATCAAATGAAACAGTTTTGTTGAGTATCAAAAATAAAATAACACACAAAATTAGGAAACAAGATTTATTCAAAATTTCGGGTCGTTACAATCTTCCCCCCTTAAGAAATTGCGTCCTAATAATTTTTTTAAAATTGGGTTTTGAAATTTCATTGAAAGTCCCACATCAGAAAAGGAGTCAGCAAAACTATTACTTTAAAAGAAAGAAAGGGAAGTACAAAGTTCACCCGAGTTAACCCATACTAGGATTCCATGGAGGAAAACATGGATATGGAAGAAAAAAACAAAGGGTCAAGTTCTGGGGGAGGGTGATAGAAAACATGATTAGGAGAAAGTTAACCATAAGAAAATCCCAAACTTATGATGTGTGTAAACGGTCTTTGATTACGTAGTAGGAAACGTAAACCAACAACATTTTTATTTTACATTCCTTTTTCATAATTTTGAGGAATTCATTTACTACATAGAACAAAAACATGAGAAAATATACCTACATTCAAGTAGAGTTTCATCCTTTAATAAGTTTCTACCAAAACTAATCTTTTCTCCAAATGATGAGAATTCAAAAAAAACACTTGGTCTCATCAAAAGACAAGAATAATCTTCTAGAGAATTACGTATTCCACAAAAGAAAAACTATCTATCTTTAAACATTACTCCCAAAAACAGAAAGGGTAAGATAAAACAAATCTTCAAAAAGAAATAATCCCATAGGAATGGAAACTACTTTTAAATCTTCAAAGTTCCATGGTACTACCCAAAGTTCATCATAGACCATTCCATAAATAACAGTCCTTAAAATTCCTCAAAATAAACCAAAATAAGATTGAAACCCAAATACAAGAAGGACTTGATAACATAGTATTCCAAAATAAACTTCATTTTTCATCTCCAAACAACATCAACCACTATTAACATCTTATAACAAAATTAGCTAACCTAAACATATTTTACCCAAGATAGGTTAATCATTCCCATAAGTAACCTAAATTTCTATAAGTCCACCTTAAATTCATCGATTCTTCAAAATATAAGTCAACCTTACTCCTCAATGAAAATACTGTAGTAATCTATTTACCTCAATCATATAGGGTCCCCAAAATAGTTAACTTCTTCCAAAATAATAATAATATTTCAATACCCTAATCATCTCTGTCATATTAATACGAAAATTTTCACATTTCCTATCACATTGGTTGTTGGGACATGTTCTTCCATTTATCACCATTAACTAAGAAGAGAAAGTATAATTAGGGGCTTAAATACTTAGCCAATAATTATGAAAAGGAACTTAAAGAATATAAGGATAACTTGTAGAAGAAAAGTATACCCTAACTGGTGATCCCCTAGGTTCCCATATAGGTTATCCATGATCATATATTCTTATGTAAATCTTTATTTTATTTTATCTTTGTTCCTTTAACAATGGTTCATACTAAGCTTATGAATTTACCAAAGCATATCCCCCGGGAATTTCGTAACCAAGAGTGTAGCAAGGCCCGTTGTCGTGTACCAGTTCCCGTTTGAGTCTAGCTCAAAGCGGTGTTTTCGGGTTTTACCCCTATGTACATCTGTGCCAGAGCCACCTCTACCTGCTCGTATCCAAACAGGGATGTATTTTCTTGGCAACCCATTACTCAATACTCACCAAAATACCAGGAAGATTACCTATATATAAACTTTTCTATGGGATTCTTCCTAAAGTTTTCATATCCTAATTTTCACAAATAACTAAACCATCCTTTGATACCAACTATAGCATCCCACCTTTTTATCACATAAACTTTAATTACATTTTACAAAACTGAGGATCTTTAAGGTTTAGTGTCTTGGAAACCAGGAACTTAAAACATGAAAACATAAAACATTCTTCTTAAACACTTGAAAGGATTCTCCTCATGTTCATCCTAGGTTCATTACTACATCTCATAACCTGGGGACATACATCAAAAGAAAGGGTGAGCAAAAGGCCCAGTAAGGGAAACAAGAGAAACATTTTACATGTGAACTTGAGATACTTCAATAAGGTCATGAAAAGAACTTTAAGGCATGAGAAAGAAATCATGAGGCATATCATAATAAAAATAACATTTTTCATAACTTGAAGATGTGGCTACAAAATTTAATATAGACAATCATGAACATATCACCAAGGTCCATCCCCAAAGTGTCATTTGAAAATTACCAAGGTTATTCACCAAGATATCGTGAAAATTGTAATCTCTAGTGGTTACATCATTACCCAATGCATTGGAGCGCTATCAGGGAGAACCCTTAAATTTTCCTTTATTATCATGTGAGCCATATATATCATCATCAAACATTTCATAAATAACCCATATAGCATAAAATAAATGGGTTTCATTTCATAATCATAACATTTTAAAACTGCTTTAAATACATGATCTTTATGTCACTTTAAACGCACGGAAAGGGAAAGCGGGTCTCATGTATGTAAATCCCAGAATTTAAAATATAACATTTTGGTATATATGTGAATACCACTGTATAAATAAGAGCTTTGAGTATTCACTTAATAACATAAAATAATTTTGAGAAAAAGATAGAGACATTTTGAGACGAAAATTTTGCAGCACAACGGCTACGTTACAGGGTCTTAGAAAACACTGAAAAGAGAGGGGACATGGGTCAAACATTCATAAATGACCCATAAAACAGTATAGGGACAACATATAAGGTATTTAAGAACATGGTAATGATATTTGAAAATATACCATATGAAATGAAGAACATGAAAGGAATACAAAAATAAGATTTCTCTTATGAAAATTCGGCAGCCCAACGACATCCCTTAAACTTCAACAAAAATGAATTGAAGAGATCAAATAGGGTCTCTCATAATATGAACATAAAAGATCAGTATGATAGATATAGATATCATACCCCAAAATAATAAAAAATTAACTTGAAATACTTGAAATGAAAGTAGATCTTTGAAAAATGAGAAAGGCGAATGAATCCCTTAAAGATTCGGCAGCCTAACGGCATCACTTAAACTTCAACCAAAAATGAATTGACAAGATAAAAATAGGGTCTCTAATCATATGAACATTAGGTTTCAGTATGATAGATATAGAGATCATACCCCAACATAATAAAAAGGAACTTGAAACACTTAACATGAAAATGGATCTTGAAAACGAGAATGGTGAAAGAATCCCTTAAAAATTCGGCAGCCTAACGTCGCCACTTAAAACTTCAAAATACTAAATTGAAGAGATAAAATGGGTTATCTCATCATATGATAATAAAAGATCATTATTATAGATAGAGAGATCATACCCCAACATAATAAAAAAGAACTTGAAATACTTGACAAGAAAATAGAACTTGAAAATGAGAAGGGTGAAAGAATCCGTCACAAAAATTCCGGCAGCCTAACGACGCCACTTAAACTTTCATAAAATGAAATGATGAGAGTAAGAGGGGGTCTCTCATAATATGAACATATAAAGGAAAGTATAATAAATATAAAAGAACATACTCCAACATAATAACATGGAGCATAAAAGGAATGACATAAAAGAGATTACTTGAAAAGAAAGAGAGAGGTCAGATCCCTTACGAAAATTCAACAGCCTAACGGCGCCACTCAAAACTTCCAAAATGGATTGATGATAGAAAATAGGGTCTCTTATCATATGAACATAAAAATTAATGTATTAGTAATATAAAAGAACATCCCAATCATAAAAAATATGATCTTAAAAGGAATGACATAAAAGAGTGTACTTAAAAAGAAAGAGAGGGGTATGATCCCTTACCTTAAAATGTAACTCTTAAAACTAAAAGGTTGGGACCTTGAGGGCTTGGGGGCACCTTGGGAGGAGTCCTTGGGAGGTAAGTAGACTAGAACTTCGTTGGGGGAGAGTTGGGAGTGAAAACTAAAGGAGTAAAGGGTGGGTATTTATAGGGAAAGGGAGGGGACAAGGCATTAATGGCCAAGGGACACCTCACAAGTGCTTTTCTCAAAACCATGTGCTCTCCCATGGAATTTACCATGGAGTTAGGACAAATGGGGCCCCCAATACAATAATTCATCACCTTTGGCTGGCCAACCCTTAAAATATCTCATGACATCATCATGACACAGTTATGATGTCATTAAACATACCGAAACCCTAAAACTGCATTTTTACTATTCATTGAAAAAATCATCTTTCTCAGAAAAATCCAAAAATTTCACCTTAACCAAATATCGATGCTCTAATTACATTTATGAACTCCATTTTACAAAAATAATTTTCTAAATATTTTTAATTTAATTTTTAAATAAAAACACTATTCATCGAGAATTCATTTTTTTCAGAAAAATCCCCAAAAATTACCATAACATAATATCGATGCTCTGAGTTCAAAAATAAAGTCCATTTTATAAAAATAATTTTCTAATTATTTTTAATTAAATTTTTAATTAAAAAAACACTATTCACCTGAAAAAACTAATACTTGACTTAATAATTTATGAAACCGTTATTTACCCATTTTATTGAATCTCATTACTTAATCAAGGTGTCTAAATTATATTAAAACTTTCTTTAAGTGATATTACTAATCCATTTGGAAACATTACTAATCCTAAACATAAAATCACTATTCATAATTTACTATTCCTTAAAAATTAAGTAGATCTTATTTGACTCTAAATTTTGTACTAAACATAACTGTAGAAGACCATTTTTTAAAAATCATTACACATTTTTATTTATTTAAGGTTTACATAAACATTTTTAAAATATCCCATATCTAAAATTCATCAAAAATATGCATACTATATTTATCCGGACATTTGAAACTTCATAAAATTCATCATAAGAAGAAATAAAATTTTTTATTTAAAACAAATGGTTACACAAGGCAGTTATGGTCTCCTTACATAGCCCCTTATCACACCAGCATATGACCTAAGTGTAAGGTGTGCTAAGATGAGAGAATCTGAGGGAGGCTCGGCCAACATCGCATGAGTAGTAATTTCTATCAGTTTGAACTTCTCGCAAAGGCGATCCCGTTCTAGCTTCACACGACGAAGTTCGGCTTGGGTTTGGTCCAAAGCAAAGCCCAATGGTGCTACCTCCTTCCCAAGTTCTGTTAGATGGGCTTCGATCGGTCCAAGACTACTGGGCGAGGCCATCAAATCTTTTTTCTATATTAATTAACCAAGATTACTTATATTTAGAGACAATAATCAAAACGTTTA
Source organism: Viscum album (assembly GCA_963277665.1). Lineage (NCBI taxonomy): Eukaryota > Viridiplantae > Streptophyta > Magnoliopsida > Santalales > Viscaceae > Viscum > Viscum album. The sequence continues at coordinate 1,516,264,248 of OY728142.1, read as the reverse complement.
GTTCCCAGTGGTCATATTGACCAATGGTCATATAATAGTCAAAACCCAACAGTCTCATTTTAATTATACTCATGTTATCAAATGAAACAGTTTTGTTGAGTATCAAAAATAAAATAACACACAAAATTAGGAAACAAGATTTATTCAAAATTCCGGGTCGTTACAATCTTCCCCCCTTAAGAAATTGCGTCCTCATAATTTTTTTAAAATGGGGTTTTGAAATTTCATTGAAAGTCCCACATCAGAAAAGGAGTCAGAAAAACTATGACTTTAAAAGAAAGAAAGGGAAGTACAAAGTTCACCCGAGTTAACCCATACTAGGATTCCATGGAGGAAAACATGGATATGGAATGAAAAAACAAAGGGTCAAGTTTTGGGGGAGGGTGATAGAAAACATGATTAGGAGAAAGTTAACCATAAGAAAATCCCAAACTTATGATGTGTGTAAACGGTCTTTGATTACGTAGTAGGAAACGTAAACCAACAACGTTTTTGTTTTACGTTCCTTTTAATAATTTTGAGGAATTTATTTACTACATAGAACAAAAACATAAGAAAATATACCTACATTCAAGTAGAGTTTCATCCTTTAATAAGTCTCTAACAAAACTAATCTTTTCTCAAAATGATTAGAATTCAAAAAAAGCACTTGGTCTCATCAAAACACAAGAATAATCTTCTAGAGAATTACGTATTCCACAAAAGAAAAACTATCTATCTTTAAACATTACTCCCAAAAACAGAAATGGTAAGATAAAACAACTCTTCAAAAAGAAATAATCCCATAGGAATAGAAACTAATTTTAAATCTTCAAAGTTCTATGGTACTACCCAAAGTTCATCATAGACCATTCCATAAATAACGGTCCTTAAAATTACTCAAAATAAACCAAAATAAGATTGAAACCCAAACACAAGAAGGACTTGATAACATAGTATTCCAAAATAAACTTCATTGATCATCTCCAAACAACATCAACCACTATTAACATCTTATAACAAAATTAGCTAACCTAAACATATTTTACCCAAGATAGGTTAATCATTCCCATAAGTAACCTAAATTTCTATAAGTCCACCTTAAATTCATCGATTATTCAAAATATAAGTCAACCTTACTTCTCAATGAAAATACCATAGTAATCTATTTACCTCAATCATATAGGGTCTCCAAAATAGTGAACGTCTTCCAAAATAATAATAATATTTCAATACCCTAATCATCTCTGTCATATTAATACGACAATCGTCACATTTCCTATCACATTTGTTGTTGGGACATGTTCTTCCATTTCTCACCATTAACTAAGAAGAGAAAGTATAATTATGGGCTTAAATACTTAGCCAATAATCATGAAAAGGAACTTAAATAATATAAGGATAACTTGTAGAAGAAAAGTATACCCTAACTGGTGATCCCTTAGGTTCCCATATAGGTTATAGATGATCATATATTCTTATGTGAATCTTTATTTTATTTTATATTTGTTCCTTTAACAATGGTTCATACTAAGCTTATGAATTTATCAAAGCATATCCCCCGGGAGTGTCGTAACCAAGAGTGCAGCAAGGCCCGTTGTCGTGTACCAGTTCCCGTTTGAGTCTAGCTCAAAGTGGTGTTTTCGGGTTTTACCCCTATGTACATCTGTGCCAGATCCACCTCTACCTGCTCGTATCCAAACAGGGATGTATTTTCTTGGAAACCCATTACTCAATACTCACCAAAATTCTAGGAATATTCCCTATATATAAACTTTTCTATGGGATTCTTCCTAAAGTTTTCATATCCTAATTTCCACAAATAACTAAAACATCCTTTGATACCAACTATAGTATCCCGCCTTTTTATCACATAAACTTTCATTACATTTTATAAAACCGAGGATCTTTAAGGTTTAGTGTCTTGGAAACCAGGAACTTAAAACATGAAAACATAAAACATTCTTCTTAAACACTTGAAAGGCTTATCCTCATGTTAATACTAGGTTCATTACTAAATCTCATAACCTGGGGACATACATCAAAAGAAAGGGTGAGAAAAAGGCCCAGTAAGGGAAACAAGAGAAACATTTTACATGTGAACTTGAGATACTTCAATAAGGTCATGAAAAGAACTTTAAGGCATGAGAAAGAAATCATGAGGCATATCATAATAAAAATAACATTTTTAATAAATTGAAGATTTGGATACAACATTTAATATAGACAATCATGAACATATCACCAAGTTCCATCCCCAAGGTGTCATTTGAAAATTACCAAGGTTATTCACCAAGATATCGTGAAAATTGTAATCTCTAGTGGTTACATCATTACCCAATGCATTGGAGCACTATCAGGGCGCACTCTTAAATTTTACTTTATTATCATGTGAGCCACATATATCATCATCAAACATTTCATAAATAACCCATATAGCATAAAATAAATGGGTTTCATTTCATAATCATAACATTTTAAAACTGCTTTAAATACATGATCTTTAGGTCACTTTAAACCCACGGAAAGGGAAAGCGGGTCTCATGTATGTAAATACCAGAATTTAAAATAGAAAATTTTGATATATATGTGAATACCCCTATATAAATAAGAGCTTTGAGTATTCACTTAATAACATTAAATAATTTTGAGAAAAATAGAGAGGCATTTTGAGACGAAAATTTTGCAGCACAACGGCTACGTTACAGGGTCTTAGAAAACGCTGAAAAGAGAGGGGACATGGGTCAAACATTCATAAATGACCCATAAAACAGCATAGGGACAACATATAAGGGATTTAAGAACATGGTAATTATATTTGAAAATATACCATATGAAATGAAGAACATGAAAGGAAGAAAAAAATAAGATTTCTCTTATGAAAATTCGGCAGCCCAACGACGTCCCTTAAACTTCAACAAAAATGAATTGACGAGATCAAATAGGGTCTCTCATCATATGAACATAAAAGATGAGTATGATAGATATAGATATAATAACCCAACATAATACAAAATTAACTTGAAATACTTGACATGAAAGTAGATCTTTGAAAAATGAGAAAGGCGAACGAATCCCTTAAAGATTCGGCAGCCTAACGGCGTCACTTAAACTTCAACCAAAAATGAATTGACAAGATCAAAACAGGGTCTCTAATAATATGAACATAAGGGTTCAGTATGATAGATTCAGAGATTATACCCCAACATAATAAAAAGGAACTTGAAACACTTGACATGAAAATGGATCTTGAAAACGAGAATTGTTAAAGAATCCCTTAAAAATTCGGCAGCCTAACGGCGCCACTTAAAACTTCAAAATACTGAATTGAAGACATAAAATGGGGTCTATCATCATATGATCATAAAATATCATTATGATAGATATAGAGATCATAACCCAACATAATAAAAAGGAACTTGAAATACTTGACAAGAAAATAGAACTTGAAAATGTGAAGGGTGAAATAATCTGTTACAAAAATTTCGGCAGCCTAACGGCGCCACTTAAACTTTCATAAAATGAAATGATGAGAGTAAGAGGGGGTATCTCATCATATGAACATATAAATGAAATTATAATGAATATAAAATAACATACTCCAACATAATAACATGGATAATAAAATGAATGACATAAAAGAGATTACTTGAAAAGAAAGAGAGAGGTCAGATCCCTTACAAAAATTCGACAGCCTAACAGCGCCACTCAAAACTTCAAAATGGATTGATGAGATAAAATAGGGTCTATTATCATATGAACATAAAACTTACAGTAGGAGTAATATAAAAGAACATACCAATCATAAGAAATATGAGCTTAAAAGGAATGACATAAAAGAGTGTACTTAAAAAGAAAGAGAGGGGTAGGATCCCTTACCTTAAAACGTAACTCTTAAAACTCAAAGTTTGGGACCTTGAGGGCTTGGGGGCACCTTGGGAGGACTCCTTGGAAGGTAAGGAGACCAGAACTTCGTTGGAGGAGAGTTGTGAGTAAAAACTAAAGGAGGAAAGGGTGGGTATTTATAGGGAAAGTGAGGGGACAAGGCATTAATGGCCAAGGGACACCTCACAAGTGCTTTTCTCAAAACCATGTGCTCTCCCATGGAATTTACCATGGAGTTAGGCCACATGGGGCCCTCAATACAATAATTCATCACCTTTGGCCGTCCAACCCTTAAAATATCTCATGGCATCATCATGACACAGTTATGATGTCATTAAACATACTGAAACCCTAAAACTGCATTTTTACTATTCATTGAAAAAACCATCTTTCTCAGAAAAATCCCAAAATTTTACCTTAACCAAATATCGATGCTATAATTACATTTATGAACTCCATTTTACAAAAATAATTTTCTAAATATTTTTAATCTAATTTTTAAATAAAAACACTATTCATCGAGAATTCATTTTTTTCAGAAAAATCCCCAAAAATTACCATAACATAATATCGATGCTCTGAATTCAAAAATAAAGTCAATTTTATAAAAATAATTTTTTAATTATTTTTAATTAAAAAAACACTATTCACCTGAAAAAAATAATACTTGACTTAATAATTTATGAAACCATTATTTACCCATTTTATTGAACCTCATTACTTAATCAAGGTGTCTAAATTATATTAAAACTTTCTTTAAGTGATATTACTAATCCATTTGGACACATTACTAATCCTAATCATAAAATCACTATTCATAATTTACTATTCATCAAAAATTAAGTTGATCTGATTAGAATCTAAATTTCATACTGAACATAACTGTTGAAGACCATTTTTTGAAAATCATTACACATTTTTATTTATTTAAGGTTTACATAAACATTTTAAAAATATCCCATATCTAAAATTCATCAAAAATATGCATACTATATTTATCCGGACATTTGAAAATTCATAAACTTCATCATAAGAAGAAATAAAAGATTTTATTTAAAATAAATGGTTACACAAGGTAGTTACGGTCTCCTTACATAGCCCCTTATCACACCAGCATAGGACTTAAGTGTAAGGTGTGCTAAGGTGAGAGAATCTGAGGGAGGCTCAGCCAACATCGCACGAGTAGTAATTTCTATGAGTTTGAACTTCTTGAAAAGGCGATTCCGTTCTAGCTTCACACGATGAAGTTCGGCTTGGGTTTGGTCCAGAGCAAAGCCCAATGGTGCTACCTCCTTCCCAAGTTCTGTTAGATGGGCTTCGATTGGTCCAAGACTACTGGGTGAGGCCATCAAATCTTATTTCTATATTAATTAACCAAGATTACTTGTATTTAGATACAATAATCAAAACGTTTAGTTCCCAGTGGTCATATTGACCAATGGTCATATAATAGTCAAAACCCAATGGTGTCATTTTAATTATACTCATGTTATCAAATGAAACAGTTTTGTTGAGTATCAAAAATAAAATAACACACAAAATTTGGAAATAAGATTTATTCAAAATTTCGGGTCGTTACAATGGATTCTTCTGAGGCATTTTATGGGAGAACATTTTTATCTCAATTATTCTAGATCAAGTAATGATAATTGATAATCCTTAGACTAGATATGGTACAAAGAACCACAAATGAAGTTTAAATGATTCTTGATTAGATTTTTTTGAAAAGAAGGAAAGGTAGAATTAATGACGAAGATCAGCATCCGTACATGAGAAAATCCATGGAGGGAAATTGTCCAGCAAGAGCTGGTTGTCATTGAAGGGGCCTGAGGCCGCCAGCTAATGAGCCACATTTTTTCCTTCCCTTTTGGTAAAGGAGAAGGTGCAGCAAGAAAATCCTTGGTGAAGTGAGAAAATTCTCCTAATAATGAGGCCAAATGACTGGAGTCCTGCGTCATTGTGGTTAATAGCATCAACCACAGTGAGGCAGTCAGACTCAATGATGATATCAAACCATACACGTTCCATAATGAGCATCATACCTGCAGGGATGGCCGAGGCCTCAACAGCTGCAGGTTCCCAGAAGGCGTGATGTGATTCATATTTTTCTGCAATGATTTTCCCCAGATGATTTTAGGCTAGGAGACCGAGAGCAACAATCCCATCCTTGGGGAGAGACGCGTCCACATTAAGCTTGAGAGTCCCTTCCGTTGTTGGGTTCCAATGTGGGGTACAGGAGGGGGTTACACCTGGCATAGAGTGTTCTTTATGGTCATTCCAGCCCTCAATCCATGAGATGGCCCGTTCAATCCAGAATTCGGGAGACACCAAATCTTTAAAAGCCTTATGATGATTAGATACATAGACCTTGGAGTTTTAGGTCTGTGAAAATGTGTTCTTGAGGGTTTCACCTCTTTGTTGAAAAAATATTTTTATCCATGTCATTAATATTTATCCATATTTTATTGATCCCTTTGAAGTGTCAGGGTGCATTGATGAAGTGGAGTATCGGTTAGAACACACCTCATAGTTGTGTTGGATCCATTATATCTTTCACATGTCACAACTTAATGGTATATAAAAGATTATTACCATGTAATTAATTGGGAGAGATGGATTTAAATGATGATGGAATGTTCGTGTCGCAGTTTATTGAGATTCAGGTTTTTCAGGAGAAGGTATTGTGTGAATGAGTTTTTCCTCTGGTTTTCATTTTATGGATGCATGGTTTCTTGGAGGCATGTACATGGTAACAAGAGCCCCAAATGTATAATATGTAACCTAAGTGTTTTTGAGATTTTTTTTTATGATTAGGTGTTTTATTTTTGTGATATATTTATTATAATTTCCATTTATGGGTATTTTTTTATAATTGATCCTATGGTGTTTTTTATGTTTGGTGGTGGTGTTATCATGGTTCAAGTGGTATCTCTTAGGAAGATTTTAGCATGAAGGATATAGTTCTACCCTTTTTGGTATTGTTTTAACTCTTGAGGATAAGAATTATTTAAGAGGCATCTAATATAACAACTCAAACCTTTATGGTCCATTCCTCTACATGATTTTCATATTGGAGATGTCGAGAGGAGATGTGATTTTGGAGCTAAGATTTTTGGTGGGAGAAGATGTTCATGATGTGGAAATTTAGGTCACAACATGTGGGAATGTATATATTAGAGAGTAATTCTATAAGTGACTAGTAACAACATGGAAAAGTATGTTGGGATGAAAAGGAATCAAAGTTATATTTTTCATAAATTTTGAAACCTTACATTCTGAGAAATGAACCCCAATTTTTTTTTACTCTTGAAAATTTTCCTTTTCGAATTTATTGGATGGGTTCTGTGGAATTAGTTTTTAATGTAAAGTGACTTGGGGATTTTGTTTGATTTTGTGCAAGTGGTCTTCATGGTGTCACTATATCCGTCGTGATGTGGAGACTGAGAGGACGGTTTTGGAGGTTATTCCTATTTGGTGTCGCGGTGTGTCCACCACAATCACAACACGAGGACCTAGATGTCAATTTTAGATGGTTCTACATTGGGTGTTTTTTCACTACAATGATTTGGTCACAACAAATACCTTCCTAAATCATATTAGTTTTTTAAATTTTACCAATTTTAACAAGGGAGAGATAAGGGGTATTTATAGTATTATTTCTAGGGGTTAGGTGGTTTTATTCCATCATGACATGACCACACTCTGTCATGTCACGACTTAGTAGTTTTTAGTGTTGGTATAAATTTAGAATTCTATTTTAATTATTCTATTTACCCTTAATTTATCTAATCCTTGGGTGAACAGAGTTACAACCCTAGAGACCCTTGAACCCCCATTGATTATTGTTGGAACTTGGCATCAAGATATCATTTTCTTGTGATTTGAGGTGAGAATCCCTATCAATTATTATTGTTTAACTCTCCATTTCCTTTATTGGGAGGTTTTGGAAGTATAGTTAGATTAGTTGGGGGGATTTTGGGATATGATTTTTATTTGAAGTTTCTATGTTTTAGATTTTTGAAGATCCCTTCATGTGATTTGGGCCTGATGATTATCCCTTCTCTACCTTACTCTTTCACATCGATTTTGAAATCTTTGATTGAGTTAGGGGATTCAAGATCTATTTTTTTTATATAATATGGAATTATAATTCAATTTATTTCATTTATTTGATAGTATGGATTTTATTAACAAATATAATGAATAAAAATAATTTAAATTGAAGTGGAATGATGTGTATCTCATTTGATTATGTGTTTACATTATTTTGTTTATAATTGTTGTATTGTAGTGATTGATTCATTAAGATTGATGCTATTGTGATTGATTTTTTGGAACCATAATTCATAAAAGGATAATCACAAAAATACAATAATGAATAGGTTGTGTGGAATAAAAAATTGTTATGTAATCACCCATGAAATAGATGTTAAATGAATGTGATGGAATATTTTGAAAAGGGGTATTTTAGAAGTTCTTATTACTGGAATTTATTATTACATGCTGATAGAATTCTTGTTGTAGTGTTCTGGGTTGTGTGGTTTCTATGTGGACTATTGTGTGCTAATTATTGTGTCAGTTTTTGGGATGTTGGTGTGAATTTTATAGTAGGGATGCGGCTTCCTTTTCAGGGGTAGAAAGAGGTGGTGTGGTTAATGATGTGGAATGGTGGTATGATTGGTTGTGTTGAAAGAGGAAGTGTTTTTGGGATGTTTCAGGGGCTATTGGACCAAGTTTTGGGATAGTTGTATGATAATTAGTTAATTGTTGTGGGGATATTTTATAATTTTTCAACATCAAAAAAATGTGATCGGTAATGATTAACTTGGTAATTGGTGTAGCTGGAAATGAATACATGATGGGTTATAAATGAATTTATGATAATTTAAATGAATGGGTAACAATTTAATTTAACACGGTTGATGGATGAGAATTATTTTTCATTAAATATAGAAATGAATGGAATAAATAAATCAATATGGATGGTAATGGTAAATATGAAATTAGTAAAATGATGTGAATTGATAGGAAATTTTGAATGGTTATTGTAGATGTTTTGTATGGGAAGTGGGGAAGGTTTGTGGTAAGATAGTTTTAAGTGATAGTAGTGTGCGATGCAGATAGTGTTGTGATAATTTTTGGCCTATGGTAACACTGATTTGATAGAAACCCCTTTAGGTTGGGTTTTTGTATGGATTTATTATACTTTTTTTCTTTTGATTTATTTACTCACCCCCATGTGTCAAATAACCTTACCAATGCCCAAATATTTTGGGTTCCAAGTGTTTTCCCTAAGATCACGGTTATTGAGGGAATAAATGGTTGAATACTCCCTCTTCTGGACTCCCTCTTTTAGGTGTGTTATAGACTGTGATGGCTCATGTTTTGTATAATCATACAGGATACAATGTCATAATGTTAAGTATGTGATATATCGACATACCCCACAGGTTAGATGATATGATATTATATGGTATGGGAAATTCATTTCAAGATGAGGGAATGTGGTTTATTCCCTTCATATTCACGATACCCTAATTTCTTAGATATGTGATTCAGATATGAAATGTGGTATGTGGTGGTAGATATCAAATGATGAGGATGATATGGTTGTGGTATTTTGTATGGTCATTATATGAGGTAGGGTGTGTTGTAGAATGATTGCAGAAGGGATTGGGATCACAATATGTTTATCATTAGGGTGTGAGAGTGACAAAATAGCGGGTAAGTAGTTAAGATATACCTTCTTGATATATTATATTGTTATTATGATATTATTCATGGATGAAATTTTTGGTTAGATAGCCTTAGTGAGGATTAGGGATAATGACCAAATAGATGCATGTTAGTTTTGTTGTTTATTTACTAAAGCATTAATAATATTCTTCCACATTTTCATGGGATATCTTGAGGAGGATTATACTGATTATACACATATTATTACCCCAATATATATAAATATGTTTTTATAGATTTTTCTATTAGGAATTGGGTGATCGAGCTATATAGTTCTAGCTTGGATCTTGAGGTTTCTATTAGTCTTTCTTCTTAGGGGTTTATCTTTAGCATTTTATTTTGGAGACTTGTATTTGTAAGAAATATACTACATTATTGATTATTGTGGAATTTTGGATTTATTTTATATTATGGTGTCAATTGGTGTATTTTTGTTATGTTCCTAGGATTTTTGAGTATAATTACTCCCATTCACATGTTTTATACCTTTAGTGCTAATCAGTAACCCTAGGAAAATTAGAGGTGGGCCTTAAGGGTCATTATTATCTTTATTGTAGGTCCAAGAGGGGTTCCTAGTGGTAGTGGGTCATAAATCCTTCACTAGTATGATGAGTGATTAAATGGGAGAGATAATGTAAAGTTTAACATGAGTAATAATGCAGTTGTGTTGATGAAAAATAAATTTATGATCATCACCTTCACTCTCCACCTTCACTACCATAGTAAAATTAGAGAAATAGAATTATTAATTAAAATATTGTAAATCAAGTTCCCCTCTGTGGTTCCCCTAAGACCACAAAAAATGAGTTATTTGTTTATAATAGTGAAACAATAAGTCACATGTTATTCAAAGAGGTTAAGAAACACATAATATTGGGAGAGTGGGGAAGAAGATAACATAGATAATGAAAGAGACACTAAATTATCATTAAGAAAAATAAATTACAAAAAAATCTAACCAAAATAAAACCATGCACAAAGGAAAAGGGTTTAAATATTTTGAAAATAGGGGAGATAAAAAATATATATAGACATCACAACACATTCTTCTCTATTCTCCAATACTTCAACACTGGGAAACAAGGTCCCTTCGCCCTCAGATCGAGTCTGCATGTACTAACTGAGGGTGAGGAATATTTAGATGATAATCTCTCTAATGTTCTCCTTGCTTAAATACATTCCCATGAACTTAATCAATTCAACATATTGTATAGTTACAAAAAGGATAACTTGAAGAAATTTTAGTTTATTTAGGCAGATAAAAAGAATGGATTAATTTTAAGTTGATCCCTATCCATTTTAGGAATTGCAAATTTTATATTCCATGATATGTGACTGATCATACCATGATGCAACTTCTTTATCTTATTATTTTGGAAGAAAATTTACCCTTTTAATCTAACCAATTTTATCACACTATAACACTCCCCTTCATGGTGTAATTTTAAGATCCTAAAACCTCAAATATAATCTCCTTCTACCATAGTAATCTCCATGGTGTGACTTATTCCATTATGGAATTGGGTATCTACTCCAGTGTAAGATTCCTCAAATATTGAAAGGCTAAAATGTTACACATCATCTTCTTGGAAAAAAATATCTTACATATTCTAAATTTTCAATTTTAATAGAGTCTAAAATATTACTCATGGAAAAATTGTCTTATGTATCCCCAAAAAACTTACATATCACCATTACTGGATAAAAAAATCGTACTTATGACACTTCCTCGTATTTTAAAAATTAAAGAATATTACATATCAACTTTTTGGGAGAAAAATATCTTACATATCAATATTCAGTGCTTAATATCCCAGTTTCTATAAGTATAGAATGTTCTGTATCCCATGTTCATTAGAGTAAAAATTAAGTATAATTTAAAAAATTTACATGCTAATATACTTTTCCATATCATCTTCAATATTGGATGTCAAATATCAGGTCCCTTTAGTAGTTCTTGTCAAATTCAAAGTCCTACCATAGAAATATCTTACATATGAAACTCTTGAATGGTACTTTCCCAATTTCACCAGCCTGTATATTCTAAAATAAAATTTCTAAGAAACATTTCCTTCCAAATTCCAAACTTACAGGATTTTTAAAGTTTCCTAAAAATCATGTAAATCCCAAACTCAATGTATGATTTTTTATATTAAATCCTAAATGATATAATAAACTAAATATCATGAAAATAGGCCTGCTAACAATTAAAATTTGGGATCAAGGAATAATTCAAATATCAATGTATGGATTTATAATTAATTGATAAATGATAAAAAAATTAAAAATAAAAGTTTCAATCCTTTTGACAATTAAATTATTGATTCTTAAAGTGTAAAAAATGATTAGATTCCCTATGTTTTATGTTAATTATGGGGTAAATTTACATTGAAACACATATTATATTTTCTAAATTGTTGGCTCTAATCACTCCCAGACATTGAAACTATTTCACTACTAGACAATAAAAAAATTGAAACTAACAAAAATATTGTCCCAATGAGTTAAAAATACTAAAACCTAAGAATAGAAATAATAAATTCATTCATTATTTAAAATATCATACTTCTTCTGTGAGTTAAGTTCATTTTACACTTCATTTCACTCAAGTTTTCAATCTTTAAATTCCACCCAAGTCACTACATGACCTAGAACACTTAAAAATATTCCTTCTTCCCTCTAATAACATTTCAAATTAGAGTTTTTCTCCTTCCTAAAGTTAAATTTATATTACCATATGCATAAAAAGGTTTTAGGTTCTATAGCCATAAAAACAAGTGAGTTACTAAAGAGGACTTAATATAGGTTTTTATGAGGTTATGGGATGATAATATTTATATATTTAATATTTTGATATAGAAAAGGAGTGTTCAATATATTAATCAAATTAAAAGATAAAATTTATAAAGTGTAAAATAACGAATACAATCACCAAATCCATCACATGATTATCATTCCCAGACCACTCATCCCATTTTTTTCATTTTTATTATGGTGGGTCAAGATAAAGAGAGTGAAAAAATAATTGAAAACATCATATTGTATCCATTTTTATGGTAAAAAATATCTATCCTATCTATCTATCTATTTTATAATTTTTTTTATGAAGAGTTAAAGAGGAAAAAATGTAAAATAGTAGTGAAATCCGCTTGTGAACTACCTTCCAAAAATAGATTCAAAGAAACCCTTTCACTCAACCCAAAAACAGTATACTTATTTCCTAGTTTCCCACATGGAAACAACCTCCCCCTCACTTGCTTAAAATATAACAAGAAATGTAAAAAGATATGGGTAAGTGGGGATATATATGGTTTGTAATGTAGCTCAACTGACATTTATTCCATGGTTTCTTAGTGTAAAAGAATGGAAAAATGTTAAGGTGTATTGAGAAGTAAACTATAAAAAGGTATTTTGTAATTTAAAGATGGACCGTTTCATAAATATAACACAATCTAGGATTATATATCTAAACATGTCACATAAAATACATATTTTAAATGAATTTTTCATTTAATTTACATCCTTTCTTTGTTTTGGGGGTTTCCCTAGGTTTTAGGGAGGAATAGATGAGTATTCATGAATTGGGCCAAACCGTGAGCCCAATTCCAGATTAAAAAATAAATTTTGTATATTTTATAAAATTTTAATTTTTCAACATTCTTCATCCATTCAAATTCCTACTTGACCTCCCCTAACCTATTAACACCACCAAGTTAATTTGGAGCTTTTAAAAATCCATAACCAGGGTTTATTTGGGTTTTTATATAAGGGGTTGGGCCTGCCCGAAAGCCCAATTCCTGTTTTAAAATTAAATTTTGATTCTGTTATAACTTATTCAATTTTTGGGAGTTTTCGGTGATTCCAGGTCTCAACCAAGACCAATTAACCCATACACGCTTCTGAACTCCCCCCCTCTTTGAAGCTCTGGTTAATCGTGAGTTGGTGCCGAACTTCATAGGATTCCTCAAATATCCCAGATTTGAAGAGGTAAAGTCTTTATTTCATAACTCTCTCAATTATCAATATTTTTCCTCCATTCCAGTTCCTAATTTACCTAATAAATCTTATGCAAAAGAAAACTAAATTTTGGATCATTTAAATTTCATATACTGGTGTTTTTGAGTGATTACTTCAAGATACTTCAAGTAAATGAGCCCCTTTCTTTCCTCTTCCAAACTACTTTGGGTTTCATTCATTGTTTTTAGGGTTTATTCGGTTATCATTGAGTTTCATAATGTCCATAAACTAGGTTTTAGAACCTAGGGTTTAAAATTGGGCTTTATTGGCCTATTCTTGTGGTTTTAGGATTGATCTAGGTCTCTCTTGGTGCGGTGGGGGTGCGATTTGATTTTCGCACGGAGATTCAAGGGTTTTTGTTACTTTGGTAGGTGATTCCATTGTGTGTGCAATTTTTGTGAATTATCATGCTGTTTTCATGGGAACTTAATGATTATTTCACTTGAATGTTTCTGTAAAAATTTGTTTTAGTTTCATTTATAATGCAAATGAATTTTAAGTTCCAATTTTTGGTGAAATTGGGGGTTTTTCATTCAAATATTTTATTGGTTCATTTTGGGCTGACTTATAATTACTTAGTTGATTTTATTGAACTGTATTAGGACTGAAAATAATGTTTTTAATGTTTATTCGTTTTTTTATTGCTGTGAAAGTTTGTTTAAATGGTGTTTGGGAAGCAAATGGGCTTTTAGTGCCATGTTTGTGTGAAAATGGTGGTTTTTAAAAGATATAACTTCTTGGTTCACATTGGGCTACCCCATAAATGAATTTTTGGTTTCATTAAAAGCTATTGAACTGAATTTTTTTAATGACTTACAAGTGTTCACATAGTGTGCAAAGTGGATATCTTAAAGAGCTTTGGGTTCAAAACAATGTGATGTTTTGAGAGGTTGTTTTATTGAAAATAAAATTATTTTATTGTGTGTTTTAAATGGTATAAAATGTGTGCAGCTACTATACTATTTGTTTGTGACCAGTAGTGATATTTTATTTTCAAAATGATGTGTGTTGTTTGCTGAAATTGTTTGAGCACAAAAGGGGAAGCCCGGGTACCTAGGTGGGGCGGATTTGTACTAGTACGACTAGTGGATCAGATGGGTTTTGTCCCTGTTCCACTTAGTATTTGGATAACGAAAACTCTAACTAAACTATGTTGATGATGATTGGGGACCACTAGGTTATGGGTATGTTCCCTACTAGTGGATCGTGCATGAGAACGAATTTTTCTATGGTTACTCTACACCGAGGTACGAGGTACATAGGGCCCAAGACAACCTAGTGCTTAGGGGTGTTCCTGATTTTGATGCTCATTGGATTTGTGGTATTTACCCTTGTTTTGGGGTGTTTTTGGCTGTAATTTAAAGTATCTCACATGTCTATTTAATGGTTTAACATTCTGAAATTCTTGGATTGAAAACTATTTTCATTTGAAAGTTGCATTTCTTTGAATTTTAACACTGTTTCACCTTGGGTATTAAAATTGCTTGTTTTGTTCACATTGTATTGCATGCTCTTTGGAATCATCTGGTGGTATCCTATTGGGCTTAGGATCACACCCTACTTACACCCCTTTGGTGTAAGTAGACCTACTTATGCTTGATTCAGGTAAAGGGAAGGCTAAGGGTGATGGCAGTTCAGGGTGTTAGTCCCCATCGTTGGGGCGGAGTTGCGGAGAAGACTTGCGGGTGATAACCCCCTTGTCATGTGGAGTCCATGTGGATGTATTTATGTTGTAATTATTTGTTTTTAGAACACTTGTAGTGTCTTTAAACACATTTATTCAGATCTGGTTTTGTTAAGAATTGTTTAGCATGAAAATTTTAGATTCTAATAATTGATTGGTTTTTTAGGATTTAGGCTTTCATACTTGGGTAAATCGGTCCCAAACCAGATTTGTTTGATACCCGGGAACTTGTGCCAGCCTGTGTGGATAGGGAACGCCCTTCGGGCCTTTCCACGGGCCGGGTTTGGTGCTGTTAATGGTGGCGACCAGATCCGGTTCGTGACAAAATGATATCAGAGGAGGTTAATGTTTTTGGGTTATATTGTAATTTTGGGATGAGTCGGGATAGACAGGAGCTAGGACTGTCGGGGATCAGGGTATTGGTTGTGAGTAGGGTGCTTGGCCCGAACCTCTCATGGCAGACCTTGAGTCACCAGAGGATGTTGTAATTTACGGATTAAATTCACTTCTAGGTGAGACATGTGGGCTGCAGACCACAAGTGTACATCAGGAAGATGTGGAGTAGTTGTTTATTTTATTACTAGAATGTGTTTAGTTTATTTATATTCGATGTATTTTATTACAATTTTTAGAATTTTGGTATTGACTATTGTTTTCTTAATGTTTCATTTTGTAGCAACATGCCTCCCCGCAAATCTCCCACGTGCCCATAGGAAGAAGCTGGAGAGAGTTCTCCCACACCGATTGATCATAGACTTGTGGAGGCTGTGGTTCGGGCTATCCAAGATTTGGGACAGGGACCAGCTCCTACTCCTATTCTGGTTAGGGCAGAAGACACAGGTCTTATAAAAGATAAAGCACAAGAGTTTCTGAAAAACAAGACTCCTACCTTCCGAGGTAGCTTAGAACCCCAGGAAGCAGAAGAATGGATCGAGAAGATCGAGCGTATGTTTGAGTTCTTAGAAACCCCCAAGGATCTTAGGGTGAAGTGTGCCTCCTTTCTATTGGAGGGTCCCAGCCGTAATTGGTGGGAGTCAGTGCTTCAGGCTGGGAAGAATGAGCAGATGCACTGGGGAGATTTCAAGGCTGTCTTCAATGAACAGTACTACCATGAGGTGTTGGCTTATTCCAGGTCTAGAGAGTTCATGAAACTTGTTCAGGGGAATATATCTATGATGGAGTATGCCAGCCGTTTCACTGAGTTGGTTCGGTATGCTCCAGAAATTGTCTCTAATGAGCAAGCGAAGGCCCATAGGTTTGATAAAGGCTTGCGACCAGAGATATACTCCCAGGTGTTCTTGTTTAAGATGAGGACCTATTCTGAGGTCGTTGATCGGGTGTGCATGGTGGAGATTGATAGGAAAGCCAGGGCTAGTTTCTATGGTTCAGTATCAACAGTGGGTAGTGGCAGCTCCTCAGAGAAGAAAAGGAAGCGGGAGGATCATGTGAAGAAAGGAGGGGGCAGTTCAGGCCACTCTTCCAGGCAGTTTTCTTCTACGGCTTCTGATGTGAGATCAGTCGTGTGCCACCAATGTGGGAGGCCTGAGCATATCTGACCAACATGTACACTTCCTCCAAATCCTTATTACCAGTGTGGAGGTATAGGGCATTTGCAGCACTTCTGCGGTGTGGCACGTCCACTCCCAAGTGGGGAAGGGTCAGTGGCTTCAAGAGGAGTGACATCACAGTCTGAACCGTTGAGGACTAGGGGATCTCGATTTGGTGGTCATGGTGGTAGGGCTGGATCATCTTTTGGGAAGAGCCAGTTCAGGGTATAGCTACAAACTAGCGGTCGTCCTCAGGCAGATACTGGACATCTCCATGCAATGGATTAGTCACCAGTAGGATCAGAGGCGGGACCATCAACCGTTAGAGGTACCGTTCTGATCACATATTCTATGGCTACTGCTCTTTTCGATACTGTTGCCTATGTTTCATTCATTTCTTTCCATTTTGTGGACATTCTAAATTTTCCAACTGAGTTGATGTCTTTCACGATGGAGTTGGTGACACCGCTGGGAAAGAGAAAGGAGTAGGGCCTTAGGTGCCTCTCATGTGAGCTTTATGTGTCAGGGGTCGAGATGGAGTGGGACCTCTTGGTCTTAGATATGGACCTTTTTGATGTCATACTCGGGATGGATTGGCTAGTACACTTCCAGGCACACATCGATTGCTACCGACGGCGTGTGAGTTTCACGGCACCTGATGGGAGTCGTCAGGTTTTTCATGGAGAATGTGATCCTCGATCAGGTCGCGCATGGCCTCCAATCCCAGAGTTGGGAAGTGTTATCTTCAAGTTATCTTATCTTATGCTAGAGGATGGTCTTTCCCCTAAAGGTGCACTACCTCATGTAGTGACTGAGTTTCCAGAGGTATTCCCAGATGATTTTTTAGGTTTTCCCCCGGAGCGGGATGTGGAGTTTTCGATTGATCTGGCACCGGGAACACAACTGATATCACTTCCCTCTTATCGCATGGCCCCCACCGAGTTGAGGTAATTAAAGATACAGCTGGACGACTTAGAATCCAAAGGATTCATTTTCCCGAGCGTCTCTCCTTGGGCCGCTCCTGTGTTGTTCGCAAAAAAGGCTGATGAATCCCTCCGGTTGTGCATTGACTACCGGAAGTTGAATAAGGTAACAATTAAAAACAAATACCCATTGCCTAGAATCGATGATTTGTTTGATCAGTTGAAGGGGGAAAAGTGGTTTTCAAAGGTAGACCTGCGTTCAGGGTATCATTAACTCAGGGTGAAGGAGTCAGATATCCCAAAGACAGCCTTCCGAAGTAGGTACGACCACTTTGAGTATTTGGTCATGCCCTTCGGATTGACCAATGCTCCAGCGGTCTTTATGGAACTTATGAATAGGGTGTTCCATCAGTATCTCGATACCTTTGTTGTGGTGTTCGTGGATGACATTCTGTTATACTCTTGCTCTGAGTAGGAACATGAATATCACTTGAGGATCGTTTTGGGTACATCACGGGATCACCGCCTCTATGAAAAGTTGTCAAAGTGCACTTTCTGGATCAGAGAGGTGAGATTTCTGGGGCATGTGATCTCAGAGCATGGAGTTTTAGTGGACCCTGAGAAAATTAGTGTAGTCATGTCATGGGAGAAACTGAAGAATGTGTTCGAGATCAGGAGTTTTCTTGGCTTGGCTGGTTATTACAGGCGATTCATTCAGGATTTCTCTCGGCTTGCTTCACCGATGACTTCCCTCACCCGGAAAGGGGTGAAGTTTGTATGGGTTCCAGAATGTCAGGCGTCATTCAAGGAGCTGAAGAGACAGATGAATACTGCCCCCCGTGATGATTTTTCCAGAGGCTGGAAAGGGATATGTGGTCTATTGTGATGCTTCAGGTATGGGTCTTGGGTGCGTGCTTATTAAGGATGATCATGTGGTCGCGTATGACTCTCTCCAACTTCGACCACATGAAAAGAACTACCCGACCCATGACTTGGAGTTGGCAGTGAAGACTTAGCGTCACTACCTCTTTGGGGAGAAGTTTTTGGTATACTCTGATCACAAAAGCTTGGCTTATATCTTATCATAGAAGGACCTCAACTTGAGGCAACGTCGCTGGATCGAGTACTTGCAGGGGTTTGACTTTGACATTGTCTATACCCCAGGAAAGGGTAATGTAGTGGCCGACGCTTTGAGAAGAAGAGTTCCAGTGCAGGCTTTGAGGAAGTCTAGTGATGAGTGGACATTGATGGGGATCTTTTCTTAGATGCATGTGGAGACCAGGGAACACACTGGAGGGGCATTCATGGAAAGCTTCCAGTTGACTCCTTCTCTATTGGAGTTGATTCGGCAGGAACATCCCAGTGATGATCTTTGTCAGCGGTCTAAGAAGTTCCTTCATGGCGGGGAGACATCCTCTGATTGGTCGTCGTCTCCCGAGGGCATCTTGTGCTTCAAGGGTTGTTCAGTAGTGCCATTATCTCTACGGAAAGTGGTGATGCAAGATAGCCACCAGTCTCAGTGGGCTGTCCATCTGGGTGCCACTAAGATGTATTATGATGTCCGTCGGCAGTTTTGGTGGCTTGGTATGAGACAAGACATAGAAAACTTTGTTTCGAGATGCTACACATGTCAGCAGGTGAAAGCGGAGCACCAAAGGCCTTCCAGTTTTCTCCAACCACTACCCATTCCTACCTGAAAGTGGGACGAGGTATCCATGGACTTCATTTTTGGCTTACCTCGTACACCTCGGGGTAAGAATTCCATTTGGGTGGTGATTGATCGTCTAACCAAATCAGCCCACTTCATTCTGATAAAAGATACAACTAAAGTAGATGAGTTGGGCCATTTGTATCTTCAAGAAGTGGTGAGACTCCATGGTGTACCATCAGCTATTGTCTTAGATAGAGACCCCCACTTCACTTCTCTATTTTGGGAAGTTCTTCAAAAGGCCTTGGGGTCTCAGATTAAGATGAGCACGACATACCACCCTCAGATGGTTGGTAAGACAGAGCGGGCAAATCAGATTTTGGAGGACATGCTTCGTGCATGTGTCCTGGACTTTGGAGGTTCTTGGGATAACCATTTTGGATTGGTTGAGTTTTCTTATAATAATAGTTACCAATCCACGATTCGAATGGCCCCTTTTGTGGCGCTCTATGGTCGGCCTTGTCGGTCCCCCCTATGTTGGGATCAGGTAGGAGAGACTTCATTGTTGGGGACGAGCCTTGTGCAGGAGACTTATGAGAAGGTCAAGTTGACCAGGCAGCACTTATTGATAGCTCAGAGTCGTCATAAATCTTATGCTGACCGGAGGCGTCGAGACCTAGAGTTTTCTGTGGGTGACAGGGTATTCTTAAAAGTGGCCCCTCGTCTGGGCCATCGTCGATTGGGGAAGAAAGGTAAGCTGATGCCATGGTATGTAGGGACCTTTGAGATCACCAAGCATATTGGTAATGTGGCATACAGTTTGGACTTACCTTCTCAGTTGACGTCTATCCATGATGTCTTCCACGTCACTCAGTTGAAGAAATACAACCCGGATCCATCCAATGTGTTGAGTTGGGAAGAACTGGAGATAGAGCCTGACTTGTCTATTATTGAAAGGCCGGTAAAAATAGTGGAATCCCAATAGAAGATACTTTGAGGGATTTCTATTCCATTAGTCTGGGTTTTATGGCAACATGGGAATGATACACATGAGGCATGAGAGCGAAAGTCATGGGTCGAGGAAGAGTACCCATTCTTGTTTTCCAACCAAGCTTCATGTTGAATTTCTGGGGCGGAAAGTCCTTCATGGTTGGGAGAATTGTCACATAAAAGAAATATTTTAAAGGTATTTTTTATTTAATTTACATCCTTGCTTTGTTTTTGGGTTTCCCTAGGTTTTAGGGAGGAATAGAAGAGTATTCATGAATTGGGCCAAACCGTGAGCCCAATTCTAGATTAAAAAATAAATTTTGTATCTTTTATAAATTTCTAATTATTCAAGATTTCTCATCCATTAAAATTCCTACTTTACCTCCCATAACATATTAACACCACAAAGGTAATTTGGAGCTTTTAGAAATCTATAACCAGGGTTTATTTGTGTTTTTATCTAAGGGGTTGGGCCTGCCCGAAATCCCAATTCCTGTTTTAAAAATAAATTTTGATTATGTTATAACTTATTCAATATTTGGGATTTTTCGGTGATTCCAAGTCTCACCCAAGACCAATTAACCCATAAGATCGTCTGAACTCTATCACCCCTCTTTGGAGCTCTGTTTAATCGCTATTTGGTGCCAAACTTCATAGGCTTCCTCAAATCGCCCAGATTTGAAGAGGTAAAGTATTTCTTTCATAACTCTCTCAATTCTCAATAGTTTTCCTCCATTCTAGTTCCTAATTGACCTAATAAATGTTGTTCGAACGAAACCTAAATTTTGGATCTTTTAAATTTCATATACTGGTGTTTTGGAGTGATTATATCAAGATAATTCAAGTAAATGAGCCCTTTTCTTTCCTCTTCCAAACTACTTTGGGTTTCATTCATTGTTCATAGGGTTTATTCGGTTATCATTGAGTTTCATAATTTCCAGAAACTAGGTTTTAGAACCTAGGGTTTAACAGTGGGCTTTATTGGCCTATTATTGTGGTTTTAGGTTTGATCTAGGTCTCTCTTGGTGCGGTGGGGGTGCGATTTGATTTTCGCACGGAGATTCAAGGGTTTTTGTTACTTTGGTAGGTGATTCCATTGTATGTGAAATTTTTGTGAATTAGCTTTCTGTGTTCATGGTACCTTAATGTTTATTTCACTTGAATGTTTCTGTAAAAATTGGTTTTAGTTTCATTTATAATGCAAATGAATTTTAAGTTCCAATTTTTGGTGAAATTGGGGGGTTTTCATTCAAATCTTTTATTGGTTCATTTTGGGCTAACCTATAATTACTTAGTTGATTTTATTGAAATGTATTAGGACTGAAAATATTGTTTTTAATGTTTATTCTTTTTTTTGTTGCTGTGAATGTTTGTTTAAATGGTATTTGGGAAGCAAATGGGCTTTAAGTGCCATGTTTGTGTGAAAATGGTGGTTTTTAAAAGATATAACTTCTTGGTTAAAATTGGGCTGCCCCATAACTAAATTGTTGGTTTCATTAAAGGGTATTGAACTGAAATTTTGTTTTAATGACTTACAAGTGTTCACATAGTGTGCAAAGTGGATATCTTAAAGAGCTTTGGGTGCAAAATAATGTGATGTTTTGAGAGGTTGTTTTATTGAAAATAAAATTATTTTATTGTGCGTTTTAAATGGTATAAAATGTGTGTAGCTACTGTACTATTTGTTTGTGACCAGAAGTGATATTTTATATTCAAAAGGATGTGTGTTGTTTGCTGAAATTTTTTGAGCACAAAAGGGGAATCCCGGGTACCTAGGTGGGGCAGATTTGTACTAGTACGACTAGTGGATCAGATGGTTTTTTTCCCTGTTCCACTTAGCATTTGGATAATGACAACTCTAACTAAACTATGTGGATAATGATTGGGGACCAATAGGTTATGGGTATGTCCCCTACTAGTGGCTCGTGCACGAGAACGAATTTTTCTATGGTTACTCTACACCGAGGTACGAGGTACATAGGGCCCGAGACAACCTAGTGCTTAGGGGTGTTCCCGATTTTGATGCTCATTGGATTTGTGGTATTTACCCTTGTTTTGGGGTGTTTTTGGTAGTAATTTACAGTATAACACATGTCTATTTAATGTGTTAACATTCTGAAATTCTTGGATTGAAAACTATTTTCATTTGAAAGTTGCATTTCTTTGAATTTTAACACTGTTTCACCTTGTGTATTAAAATTGCTTGTTTTGTTCACATTGTATTGCATGCTCTTTGGAATAATCTGGTGGTATCCTATTGGGCTTGGGATCACACCCTACTTACACCCCTTGGGTGTAAGTAGACCTACTTATTCTTGACTCAGGTAAAGGGAAGGCTAAGGGTGATGGCAGTTCAGGGTGTTAGTCCCCATCGTTGGGGCGGAGTTGCAGAGAATGCTTGCGGGTGATGACCCCCTTGTCATGTGGAGTCCATGGGGACGTCTTTATGTTGTCATTATTTGTTTTTAGACCACTTTTAGTGTCTTTAAACACATGTATTCAGATCTGGTTTTTTTAAGAATTGTTTAGCATGAAAATTTTAGATTCTAATAATTGATTGTTTTTTTATGATTTATGCTTTCATACTTGGGTAAATCATTCACAAACCAGATTTGTTTGATACCCGGGCACTTGTGCCAGCCCATGGGGATAGGGAAATCCCTTTGGGCCTTGCCATGGGCCAGGTTTGGTGCCGTTAATGGTGGCGACCAGATCTGGTTTGTGACAAAACAAGTACTAAGGAATGTTCTAGTTATTCAATATGACCAAGGACTCTCCAGAAAGTGATTATAAGAAATAATATATCCAATTTTTCATAGAATGTCTTTCAAATTAGATATTAAAAATATAGATAATTAGTTCATGACATGGGTAGTCATTTTTGTTTATAACTCAAGTTAAATTTATTTGAAATAATGGAAAAAATCATTCAAAAATCATAGAAATTTATATATTTCAAAAATCATAGAATTTCTAAAAATTAGAAATGTATTTTTCACATGGAAGGGAATTATTAACTCAAATGATTCTAAATCAGTCAGAATCCCACCCAATTATTTAAAACCACCCATTTAAATCTCAAAAAATATACAAAAAAATATTAGTGATTTAAAAAAATGATAAAAGTAATAATAAAACATGGTTTATTTTGGATGAGTAGCCATTAATTAATTCCTATTATACATATATCTTCTCTCTATAAAAACCTTATAATGAAATCAAAAAGGCATGAGGATTTTAATTATGGTAAACATAAAATGATAAAGAGGGAATGGAAAGGAATCTTAAAACATTCCTCAATTGGGTTTCATGTTTATAACTACCTATATCCAAAAAATTTTAATGGATCAACCCCAATATGAAGGTGGGTTGTGTTTATTTTATAGAAACCACCATATGTGATTTTTTCTAATGTAAATAAGTATACATTGGTCTTTGATAACCCCATTAATAGAGTAAAATATCCCCCATAAAATTATTAATAAAGTTAAAATTTAAAGGGAGAGGGATAATAAATTAAAGGGTCTCTATTTTAGAGGTTGTTCCTCTCTCTATATGGTAGAAATTTGGTATTGATGGAGTATAAACATCACTATACGTCCCAGATCTTCATGGTATTCAAATTATGGTTTCATTTCATCATAATGGTGACTACATCATATTATTATTCATTATCCAAGTTAGTTTATAGTTTATCTAGTTCTGTAACTTTTGGACAGATTTAGTTAAAATGAAATTCAAGTTGTAAAAAATCAAAATAAAACATATCAAGAGAAATATATACACCCTTAGTTATATAAGACTTGATATATTGATATTGAATTTATGAATTTATATTGATTCTTATAGGATAGGACATTGGATCTATCATGCTTTGTTTAAATCCCAATATATCATTTTCTTCATTTTCTTTTGAGGAAACACAAAAAATTCTAAATATGTATCCTAAAAGAAGTAAGATTAGTTTTCAATTGAATCACAGAATGTATAAAAGCAAGTGATTCAATAGTTCTGTCACCCCCTCTAATTTCTCAATTATAATAATTTTTTCTCTATAGAGTGCCTGAAAAAAAATCTGAAATGTGTGGGAGAGAAGGGTCTTCAATTGTTTCTTCCACCTCTTGGATATATTCTTGAGAAAAGGAAAAATGTTCTTATACTTTTTATTGTAGTTATTATCCTTTATATATATGTTCTTAGAGGTTAGTGGCCATTATAGTCATAATTTACTTCAACTATCCCATCTCACTTTGTTTCTCATTATTTTTTTCAGGAGTAAAAATTTATTTATGAATTCTTTAATCTCTTATGGTTATAGTTATTATTCATTATAATGGTGTGGTGGAATAAGAAATTGTTGATGACTTGATCCATTATTTTAGTAGATTTTATCCACTCATCCATTCGTGTAGACCAAAGATTTTCAAGACACTTCCCTTGAATTTATTATTCCTTGGGTTATTTTGGTAAGAGAGATTGACTAGTTGGAAAACATTTAGTTAGCTGGGGATTTGAAACCTTATGAGTGATTTTTTCAATCTCTTTAAATTGGGAATAAATTTGGGGATCAATTAAATAATTGTACCTCGTTTATGGTCAAACCAATTAAATAAAAATAAAAATATAAATAATACAACAAATAAAAAAATAAAAATTAAAAAGGATGGAAGAACTAATTAAAAATGTTCAAAAAAATTATTTAACTTAGTTCTTAAAAATGATACTAAGTTTGATAGATTCTATTTACTAAGAAGCTTTGAAAAATAGAATTAAAATCCCCCATGATAATATTAGAGATGAACCAAGCCTAGAACACTAAATATTATAATACTTATGTTTATTTTTTTTGTTTTATATGTTTGAAAGTAGAAAAAAGTGTTCTTTTTCTTAATTTTTTGGTTTTCAAAAATTTTAAAAAAAGACAGAAAGAAACATAATAAGCCTATAAGAAAATAAAATGATCCTTAGGAGTATTTTCATGAGTTATATCCTTATTTTATATTATTCTAAATCTCCCAACTCAATAAGCTGGATCAATATTATTTATCTACTAACCCAAACTATTTTACAATATATGAGAGTACTAACCTGCTCAAGGACCCTCAAGAAGATCAGTAACTCATTTTTTCTCCTTGGTGAGTGAAAAAACACTCTTCAACTGAGAAAGTGAACCCAATCAATCATGTGACAATAATCATGTACTATTAATCCTTTATAACCACTCACTTATAATTTTATAGTGAGGTATTTAATGGGAGAGAGAATTTTAAATTTAACTTGTGAAATAATACAGCCATGTTGATGGAAAAAAGAGTGAAAATAACTACCTCCACTCTTCACCTTCATCAATACACCAAAATAAAATAAACATAACTAAGAAATAAAATTTATAAATTCAATATCCCTAATATTATTCCCCTTAGACATACCATAATGGGATAATTATTCCAAATCATAAAGAAAGAGTTCACAGGTAATTCATAGAGGTTAAAAAACAAAAGAAATCAGGGGAGGGAAGAATAACACAACACATATGATGAATGAAACCCTAAATTAACATTTAATAAATGGAATTATAAAAAAACCTAATCTAAACTGAACCATGTTTAAAGTACATGGGTTCAAATATCGTAACAATGGGTATGGGTAAAAATTTATATAAACATCACATCACCTTATTCTCTATTATCACGGACTTTATCATTGAGAAACAACCTCCATTATTCTCAAGATGGATTCCAAGTGTCCTATATAAGGGTGAGGATTGTTTATATAGGAATAACTTGAATCTTATCCTTTATTCAATCCCTCCCCACACAGTTCATCAAGTTCAACTTGTTAGATGGTTTCTATATGGATAATTGAAACACATTTTACCCACTTTTAGTAGACAAGAAAAATTAATTCATTTTAAGTAAATCCCTATACATTTAAATAATTTTATATTTTAATTTCAACATATCTTGAATGGTCATTACATGATGTAACCTCCTTATATTCTATTTTTTTACAAAGTCTTTACTCTTAAGATTTGTATAATTTCATTACAGTATGATACTTCCCTTCATATCACAATTATATGATCCTAGAATAACTAATCCAATATACTATAACCATGGTTATCTACATGGAATTAAGAATACCATTAAAACATGAGGTATCTTCTCAATTTGAATATTTGTAAAATATTTAATGGGGAAAATGATATGCATCATCTTATTGGGAAAAAAATCTAGAGTATTATACTTTTCCAAATTTTATAAAGGACAAAATATTAAACATGGAAAAATTATTTTATATATACTAAAACAACTTATTCATCACCTTAAGTGGAGAAAAAATATTATTCATTCCACTTTCTTAGATTTGGAAAAGTCCAAAATATCATGCATCATTTTCTTTGGGAAATAACATCATACACATAAATATCTAGTGTTGAATATCCCAGATTCCCTACATATAGAATATAACATATCCCATGTTTAATAGATAAAATCTTACATATGTTCTGATAAACTTATGCGTCAACAAAAATTTTCATTTACTCTTATAGATATGATCTTACATATTAGGTCCCTCTATGGGAATTTTTGAAATTATAAGTTCTAATTTATAAATTTCTTATATATGAAGATCTTAGAGGAGGAAATTGTAATTTCATCATATTATGTCTTTCAGAAGATAATTTACAAGAAACTTTAACTTCCAACTTCCAAACATTCAATATTTTAGAAGTTACATAAAAAACATGAAAATCACAAACTCATTGTAGGATTTGTAATGAATTATTTTCTTTGATATAATATTTTTAAATATTTCTATGAATATTTTTTGAGATAAGTGATGAGGTGGTTTTAGATTTTGAGGCATGGTGGGAACAATATTGATATTTTAAAAATATTGAATATTTTAAAATCATGCATGTATAGTTTTCCTAAAATAGTGGAATAACTCCTGAAAAGAGTCTTGAATCAGAAATCTAATATCACATTTGATTCTAAAACATGGATTTTATCCAAAGCATGACCTAAGGTTGGTCGGTGATGGATGTCTGGTTGAGGAAACCATTGGTGGTGCATTTAATTAAAATAAATAATTAAATTTATTTATTTTATTTTAAATGGCCTAAACTAATTACACACACACAAACACACACATATATATATATATTAAGATAATTTTCTAAGGTTAGACACATAACCCTTGGAGGATTAGAGGAGAGCATTCTTCATTGGAAGATTGAGATTGGAGGATGATGGGAAATCTGAATGAGGTGGATCAAGAGGAAGAAAATGCAATTGGTATTCTTTATCATTGAGGAATATGTTCTTCACCAATGATTGATCCAAATTGATGTAGGGATCATAAATTTTGGTTTTCTCTATTTTGATTAAATTATTGATTATAGATATAATTATCTTCTTTTGATATGTGATTATTTGATCCATTGCACGAGCCCCTTTTAATAAATTGAATTGTTGATTTCTATTTAATTATTATTCCATGTTATAACCTATTATCCCACAAATATCATTCTTTGGTTGGAATCACATTTTCCAATGATGGTTCACCCTTGTTCTTGTACTTTTCTCCCCGAAATTCTTTGAATTCTTTGTTGTTGGCATGTGTGGCTATAATTCGACATGACAAGGTAGATTTGAGCATGATAAAAACCCCAAATTCAAGATGTGATGTGTAAAATGGAATTAATAGATATTTGTATATGTATCATGGTGGTTTTATAGTTATAGGTGTTGAATTTGGGTTTTAGAACCTTAAACAACAATGGATTGTGAAACGGGATCCTGAAGAGTGATTAATTCCAATTTCCATCCATTAAAGTTTGGGAATTAATCACCAGAGATGATCTAAAATGATTTTAGGTGGTTAAAAGGAATGTTAAGTGGTGGAAAAGGTAGATAAGGAGAACTATGTGAAGGATTTCTAATTATGTAAAAAACATGAATACACTCTACGTAGTATGGAAGAACAAATGTCATGTACTCCCTTTTTCATGGAATCTTGGGTTTATAGCTGAGTTAAAGATTAAATTTTGTTTTTCTTGTACCAAAAACTATGCGACCCCACCTAGCCTTCAAGGTCATGTGCTAACTACACATGCCCAGGGTCCCATGAAGGAAGACACTCCGTGTAGTTCGGGAGAACATGGGCTTCGATAGAGGTACACAGACATGAACCAATACCCGAGCATGAATAGGTACATGGGAATGGCACAAAGTACACAAGAAATTTCTAAAGTACACTGATACAAACATCTATACACAGGTATACCCTGAGTGGTTGAGACATGATGTGTACCACCTATACATGCTATGTAATATAACATGACTACCCAATAAACATTTCTAGAGGAGAAAACAACCATGTGATAAGGTGGGGTTACATACCATGTGGACCCCCAATAGATTATTCCCCTCACATATCCTTCTTTTGGACATGAATTTTAGCCCATGATTAGTCTATCTTGAGTGTTTACCGCATAGAACATGATGGTATCATTTGTAGTGTATTTTTAGTTATGATGTAAAGTGTTCTGAATATGACACTTTTTCATGAGATGCTTTATCGATGATAGTGATTAAGAAATATCATCAGAGTTTTATTGGGGTCATAAATCCCCTAGAATAACACAACATAGGTCCCTCGTATTCTTTATACAGGTAGAGTTGGAACTCCCCCATATTATAGAGGGTGTATGTTCTCTATTTATAAGAGTCTCACTCCACTATATTCAAGATATGGTGGGAGAGATTCCTCCATGATATTTGTAAATCCTCTAGATTTAGAGAATAATAGTGAGGAGTGGGCCCTCTACACATATTTTGGTGAGGTTACATGGGATTCATGGATCAGAGCTGTGGCTCCCTCGGATGTGGAGCACAATAGTGAGGTTTGGGCCCCAACACATGGTTTCTTTTGTGGTTGTGCATGGTGCTGGTCATTAGAGATGAAACTTTGGAGTTTTAGGTAGAATAATCATTCTTAGATAGGATGTATATATGTAGATCCTATTTGTATCTTGTTTGTGTTTTTTGTTGAGTACATCTGGGTTATTGTTATGGTTTTTTGCATTTTTTTATTGACATGCCTTCATTAGGTTGAGTGGATTTCTATCGCATCTTTCTTTCGATCCATATTTCGTTTTTAGGTAATCCTAATAGGTATGTATATAATCACTCATTCATGGGATTTTACTACATATGTAATGTATTATTAAGATGAAAGTAAAATTGATAGTGAATTTGGGGGAGATTAGGAATACTTGGGTGCATAGACTATGTATGATGGTTGGGATAGGAAGATCATGTAACAGACCGACCACTCTAGAATGGAGCCGGTGAATTAATTATTACATTGGAATGATTAAGAGGAATGAAATACCAATGGAATTACCAGTTTTTTAGTATTTAAGAAACTAGATACATAGATGTAACTCAAATTACATTGGTAAGGTAACAAAATACAACACATAACAAAAACTAATAAACTGCATCCATGAGAACTCAATAAATGAAATCCTATTAATAACCTGTTTAAGGTAAAAAATGAAAGGGGTGAGCCCAAATTTCTAGTAGGGGTTACAAATAGAGAAAACAAGAATAAAAAATAACTGAATCATAACAAATTGGCATTGTCAATATGGTATGGTGGATAAATGAAAAACAGACACCATTAATAAACTAAGAATGAAACTGCATCCATAGATTTTGTCATAGTGAAAACCTCATGGATAGTAATAACTAAAAATTAATAAAGAGATATTATTATCAATTGGGCGTCATGTATCTGGAACATGATACCATTATACAATCAAAATAGTTTAAGTCTTTGGGTAAAAACCCGTCTGATTTTTGGAAACAAACTCGAAGGGTTTGTAGCCAACTGATTTGCATCATGAGACCTATTGATGCATCGAGGGGCTACATTGGGACCTAACCATCACTTCAAGTCCAAATAATTCTTTATTAATAGATTAAATACAAGTACAACATTCCTTCTCAATATCTATATAGAGTATATGGTATGGATTCATCAATATTTCCATAGTTAAAACAACATTCCAAATAAACACCGTATGTAAAAGGCTATACGACTTTAGAAAATACTCATTTCCATGAAACCGGCATATGGATATATAATATATTTAAAATTAAAATTGAAAAATGATCTCAAATGGGAAGTAAATACACCACATATAAAATATTATTTTCACAATACCAAGGCAGTCTCAATGAAATGGAAATTGAGACAAAGTCCCTTACCATATTATAATAAAATGAATCATATGAAAAAAAATAATAACCACTAAATGAATAATAGAATACCATGAATATAAAGATAATCATGATATTATATATAAAATGGCTGTACACATATACAACAAACAAGAAATAAGTAGAGAACAATGGAAATGTCACAGAATTAAAAGTGAGATAAGAAACCCCTTACAAGGATTGTATAATTAGAGTGAGGATAAATCAATGACATATTTATGTGTGAAAAATAGAAATCCACAAAATATAAGGGGATATATAGTATAAAACCATTATAGGTCATTCACAAATATTATGGGAAAGACAAAACCAATGACATTGATGTTTAACTCAATGAATGGAAATTGAGTTAAGATATCCCTTACCTCGGGATCAACTTCCTTAAAATTTTTTCAAACCTACTGTAATATTGTTTGAATAGTGTTATTAAAATATTAAAAAACTAAAATAATGTTTATAATACCATATATAATTTTCTTATCCCATTTCCAACCATTTATTAACAATATTTCGTTTTCCCATTGTATCGGGTAAGTTCTCATGGATTTAATGGTCGGTTTATTATGGAATTCCATGTAAAAATGAAATAATAATCTAGAATTGATAACACACACGCACAAATTTATTTAATTTAAAAAAATTACATGTGATTTGAAACTTACCATGATTGTGGTAAAGTGAAACGAAAATGCATCATCCACAAAGGTTGTTAATTGACACACCACATACGACTATTTTTTTATTTAAGAATAAAAGAAGAAAATAATTGATTTTATGATTAATATACCATTAAAAAAACATTACAGTATATATATAACACTGGAGTTTTACTGAATCATTGGATAATAGGTTGCGATAAGTTATAAGTGAGAAATAATTTGAAAGAGAAGAAGAAGGAATCTTACCTATTGAAAATATCTATTTTAAAACCTCCCTAAAGATCTTGGGAATGCTATTTTTGTAAGACCAGAAGCACAAGAATTTGTTAAGGGATATGGAGGTTGTTATTTGGCAGAGGTTCTCCAAATAAGAAGTCTTAAGGTGATTAATATTTGTGAAAGAAAGAGTCTCCTTTTATAAGTGAGATGAAGGGTAACTCAAGAATTACTAAAATTATTAAATTACAATAAATATATTATAGGTTTCAAGACTTAAAAAAATTCCTAAAACTAAATGGGATTATATTTTCTAATTAATATTATCATTTTGGGCCTTGTTCAATAATTTTTGTATTTTAAAATAATTTAATAAAATATTTTATTAATGAAAAATAATTTTTTTCTATATAAAAACTATTCATAAATGAGACTTTAAACACATCAAAAAAAGCTTAAAAATAGAATAAAATTTTATGTTATATAATATAAATTTCATATTACTCTATGTAATACGTGAATTATCTTAAAAATATAAAATTATATTTATTCTATTAATTTTAATATCATTCATTTGATTTATTTATTAATTAAATTAATACCCCATCATCTTTTTGGAAGCCATTATTGTATTTATTTATTGTCTGAAAATTAAAAATAAAATTCTATGAGAAATATAATCTTATTAGGTTTCCAAATAATAATTGTTTTTGAATACAAATTAAGAAAAACCTTACCTTAAAAATGTTATAAAAACTAAACTTTATAGTGTGAACACTTTGCCTTACTTTTAAAGAAAATATTCTAAAGGTCTTAATGTGATTCTTGTGGGTCCAAAGTGTCCCCAAATCGAATAAAAAAATATATAATAGTCGAAAATTACTTATATAGTATTTTTTTCTAAAATATGGGTCATTTAATAATTATTTTAATTTTAATTAAAAACATTTTATTTATTTTTCTTATTCTTGCACAAGTACTGCATCAATGTTTCATAAGCATTAATGTTTATTATTCCATATTTAAAATTAAAAACTAAATTACTATCATAAAAATAAATAAATTTGGTTCAAAATAAAATTCTAAACTCTTTCATAATGTATATTTACTATTATACATAACAAGATATCTTCTTAAATTTTTTATTTTTCCTTTTTTCCCTTTGCAAGCATTGCACAGACATTTGGATAATACTCATGTTATATTACACTAAAATTATAAATTAATAATAAAAGACATAAAAAAGACATAATAATTAATAAAAAATCGATGAAAATAATTTTTATCCCTCAATTATTATATATAAATTACCAATTTTGACTTTTTTGGTGCTGCGTAGGCAGTACATCGACATTGATAATGATTTTTATTCTTATCTTGAAAAATGAACATTTCATGTTCTAAATTAATTCTATATAATATTATACTTATAATATAATTATTTAATTAATAAATAGTTTATGTAAATTTTTATATCATAATAATGTCATGACGATTTCACGAAAAATTCCATATTTTATAAAAACAATATTTTGTAACTATTCAACAACAATTAAACCATTTCATAAAAATCCCAAAAAATCATCCAAATATTTTTTGACATGTATAATCCAAAAAGGAACTCTATTTAAAGAAAATAAATTTTTAAATATGATAAATTTAATATTTAATTTAAATCATTATTTAATCAAAAAATACAAACACATAAAATACCCATCTTTATTTTTAAGGCGCCTAAATTTATTTATACTTTCAAGGGTATGAATACCATTCATAAGAGTCATATTACTATTCATAAGGGTATTTTACTATTCCTAAGGCTTCATTAATATTCTAGTTACTATTCATAAGGGTATATTACTATTCATAAGGATCATGTTACTATTCGTTAGGGTATATTACTATTCATAAGGGCCATGTTACTATTCATAAGGGTACTGTCACAACACGACCCTACCCGGGCTCGAGCCGCAACTACCCCAAGCCCACCTCCATAGGCCAGGGGATGACGACTAGCGCCGAAGGAACAACAACTCGGGGAGGCCTTTTCCTAAGTACCTGTACACACACACACACGCAACACACTCAATGCAAAAATGCAGAGTAAAAGAAAAGACAAGTAAAGAAAAAGGGAAACTGCTATATATAAACCACAAAGTGCATCGAACTCTACAAGTACAAAGAAAGATGAAGGTACACTGAAAAGTAAAGGGGAAAAACACGCGCCCAATCAGAAAAGTGCCACAACCCAGCAACAGGTAAAAAAAAGAAAACAGCTGGTAGGGTCCCCCACCTGGAACCCGACTCCGACCACCGCACGTGATCCAAGCTCACAAGCTCCTAAGCTCCTCTGACGTCACGACCAACCTGTCCGTCGTCTGCAAGGGCACACCAAGTGCGGGAAAATCCCAAGTAGGGGTGAGTATAAAAATACTCAGTAGGATACCCCGAAGGCTCGAGGGAGCAACAAAGGAGGTACCGAAGGGTGAGCAGTAGAGAAATCAGGGAAAAGTACAGGAGTACAACTGAAGGTGCAGTAAAGAATACAGCAGAGAGTCCAGCTCAAACCAACAAGAGAAAAGAGGTAGACTCATCCAGACACAAGGAGCTGCAAACGGTGGGAAGGAGAACTTCTCGTTGAGTCTTCTCTACCTATAGCAGGAGAGTAGACTCGTCCAACCACGATAAGCTAGACACGGAAAGCATGTGTCATACCCCGCGCGTCTTCGCCTCACCTGGAAGGAGAGTAACCTAACCCAAGAATTGGGTACCAGAAAAAGGTATATACAAATACATATGCTCAATAAGAAGCCCAAACAAGGTCGTAAGAGGATCTCCATCCCGTAGCTCCGCCCAAGAAAAGAGTGGCCAACAATCCCAGAAGTAAACACCATCGATGCCCAACATCCCGCACGTCTGCCCCGAACTACAAGTCAAGGGCTCAATCACCACACCTCGACACTATCCGCTTTGGGCGGCACTGAATCGCCCACACGGTTTTGGGTCGTGTCACAAGGACGCGTCTTGGTGGGGAAAGCGCTCCTCGTACTTGAAAGTTCTAGGTAAAGTCAAACCTCACCTCGTCACTGCCCTGCAGTCGAGAGGTCTCCTCAAAGTCAAACCATCACAACACTAACCCGTATAACCAAGGGTCCCGCTCTGGTAATCACGTAGGAAATCCACAAGCTATCTTAGTAGAAAGGACTGAGCCTGGAATGCCAACAGGTGTCCCACTGCCCAACCCTGCTGGAGGGTAATTCATAACCAGATATCGGGTGACCCACTGCCCAGCCCTGCTGGAGGGTAAACCCTAATGCATCATCAGGCGACCCACTGCCTAGCCCTGTTGGAGGGTAGACCTCAATACTTTATCAGGCAACCCACTGCCCAGCCCCGCTGGAGTATAGACCTTAATACATCATCATGTGACCCACTACCCAGTCCCGTTGGAGGGTAGACCTTAATACATCATCAGGTGACCCACTGCCCATCCTCGCTGGAGGGTAGACCTTAATACATCATCAGGTGACCTACTGCCCAACCTTGCTAGAGGGTAGACCTGGAATAAGTCGATAGGCGACCCACTGCCCAGCCTTGCTGGAGGGTAGACCTAGAACTAGACGACGGGCGGCCCACTGCCCAGCCCTGCTGGAGGGTAGACCCTAAGAGGTTCTCCGGTGACCCACTGCCCAGTCTCTGCTGGAGGGTAGACCCTAAGTGCGTCAGGTGACCCACTACCCAGTCTCTGCTGGAGGGTAGACCCTAATAGCGTCGGGTGACCCACTACCCAGTCTCTGCTGGATGGTAAACCCTAGAAGTCGATGAGTAACCCACTACCCAGCCCCACTGGAGGGTAAAACTCATAACTTTTCTGGCTATATCCACTGGAGGGTACAACACTGGTCAACTGAACACGGAGTGGGTATCGCGCAGCCACCCAACTCCAGAACAACTCACCCAAAATAGGTTCAGCACCTGCTCCATCACTGGGTGTCACTAGCACCACTACCGGCCGATCCATCGAGAACAAAACCAGGGGGAGACCACTCAACCCTGCTGGTCAAACAAACGAGAAGAGAGCAAGGGGAAAAACTCCACCCTACTAGTCAAACAAATGAGCACAGAGGGACCCTCTACGTCGTGAGAGGTCAAAGTACGTAAAGAAGAACCCAACACGCACGTGGGGCCCACACAACGTGTGGCCCCATCTCAACCCCAACCAAGCGCACAAATGTTCTCAGGTATGAACAACCACATATACCTCCAAGCATTCCTGTATACTCCCAGAGTATACCACATTCTCAGCCCAAGGTCCATCGTGCACACGGCACCCAACGTCAACGCGAAGGCGTGACATAACATCTCCAACTTTCCCCTCAACGACTGGGGCACAACCAACCACATCTCTTTAACCACCAACATCACTCTCCGAGGAGTGCACGCGATCACACGCCAAGGGTTCTCTGCAAACACGACGAGAAGAACCTCCATCAGAGCACCTTTCACATTTCCACATTTAATAAGATCGCGCAAGAGGCTCCGCACAACCAAACACATCACACCATTGTAATCCTTGCAGAAAAACATGCGAGATCGACTACTTACTCGCCTCAAGCAGATATTTGATGAAAAAGGCACCAACACCACCTCACGCCCGAACGACGTCCCGTGATCCCGAGACTCAGCCCCGAAAAAAGTTGGGTGCATCGCACCATTGCGACCCCCTCAGAAAAACCCTTCAAAAAGACTGCTCATTTGAGCGCAACAGATATCCGGAGAAAAAGATACGTTCCGGCTCCCCGCACAGGAGCAGTACCACGCAGGACCCGGACCCTGGTCCCAAAGCACTGCCAACGGATCTCTCCATTGTGATCCTCTCGAAAAAGCACACGAGATGGACTAATCACTTGTCCAAAACGGACACCCGGTGATAAAGATGGAAAACAATCACCATCAATGCCCAAACGGCCCTCGCGGGGCCCGCACCATCATGCGGAATTACAGCGGGTAGACTGCGCCAACGCGATTCCCACGAAAAAACACCAAACATTGACTGCTCGTACGCCCCGAACGAATGTCCGATGAAAAAGGCGCTAAACGCTGCTCGCAGCTCGGAAGACGGGTCGTGGGGCCCATGACTCAAATCCAGTCTCAACGCCCGAAACCACCTTGGAAACCTGCACCTCAGTGCCAGGGTCCCAATTCCACTGACGGTGCTTAAAACGGGCGTTGGACGCGTTCGCGCTGTCCAAAACAAGAATCTGAGGAAAAACGCTTGTCCACTTAAAGATACGTCGCACCTCTGCGACCCCTCGTTTTGTAAATTAAAAATTCCCAAAACCATCTCAAAAAGTCCGTCTCGACGCGAGGTCCGCGCTGCCGCTGACGGAACGCAAAACAGATGCTCGTAGTGAAAGTTACGGGCATCGGAAAAACTGAGGGGCAAAGTCCCCTTGGGCTAGACCGGCCTGGACCGGCCGGTCCGCCCGGCCTGGGCCGGCCCGCGCCGGTCGGCCCGGCTCACAGCGCCTGGCCCGTGGCTTGGCCGCACGAGCCGGCGGTGGACTCGGTCCACCGCAGGGCTGACCGGCTGAAGCCGGTCGCCGCACGACGGCCCGCGGGACACGGTTCATTGTCTCCGCACATGGGTCGCACGCCGCGACCCCGCCTCGCCGTCGCACTGGCCAGCATTGACGGCGCCTCGTGGCTATCTGGCCCGCGACCTCCTCCTGACGCTGCTCCCTCGCCCTGGCCAGCCACCGCCTCACGCCGCGACACCCGCGGAAGCCCGCTGACACCCCCAATGCCCGCTACTGCTCGACGTCACCCCCAGCGCCCGCTGCCACTTGACGTCGCACCGGAGCTCCCCGGACTACCGCGCTGCCGCCGCAAAACCCCAAAACCCGCAAACTTCAATGATCAACCCTGGCCTCCTCTGAACTCGGATTTTGATCCTGAAAGATGCATTGGAAAGATAAAAATGTATTCTATGCGTCTATGGGATTTTTTTGAAGATTTAACATCAAATCGATACATAAAATTTGATTCAAAGGTAGGCTCAGGAATGAAAACGCAACGGAAACCTCCTACCTCTTGGGCATTGCCCGGAGCTTCACGGGCGATCCACCGCCGCGCCGTCGCCTTGCCGGAGCTGCCTCGCCGAAGTGGAGGAAGAGAGGGAGGGCTACCTCCTGCTTCTGTCTAGGTGGGGAAGAAGAAGAGGGAGGGGGTGAGTTAAGCATTTAAATAGAAAATGCTTAACCACCCGCCCGTCGGCCCGAACCCGAACCCTCAGCAGGGTCGAGGTTAAGCCTCCCCTAGGGTAAACACCACCTCCCGAGCACAACAGTGGTCTCAAAATTTTAATCCAAGACCCCGTTCAAAAGTTATAAAACTGAACGCCCAAGTCGCCAAATTACGAAAACGCCCCTGGGGCCATTTTTCACAGACGGGCCGCGCCCGCAAAACTTACACCCCTCATAGGGTAAAAGGCATGCTTCGAACTCAATGGTGCCCTTGGTTTCCCAATTTGAGCCACAATTTAAGAGATACTCGAGTTTAACCATTAAACGAATTAATTAATTTATTTAATCCGTTTAACGTTCCGAAAGCGGGCGGGGGGTCCAAACGTCCCGCACTGACAAGTTTTATGTCGTTCCTAGGGTAAAAACCCCATTTCGGACCCACCCGTTCACTTGGATCTCTGATCTGAAGCACCGTTTAGGGGTTATCCCATTTATTTGGGGTTTCCAGTGTGAACGCACTGAAAATTTAATTCCGACCACTCCAGGGATCAGAATCGCACGCTGTCTGAAGGCGTTGTTCTGGAATATCATCAAGAATATTCCAAAGTCTTTCGTAGCAAAAACCGGGTTCTTACATCATTACCTCCTTCAAGATTTTCATCTCCAAAAAGCAAAACTAGGGAGCAACACATGGTACTAAGCCCACACCTAGCTTCCCATACCTAGAAAAATCCATGCACAGCTCTATGTCACCGCACACAGACCAAAAGATTGATCCGTTTATGTGAGGTCGGCCCTTGCCAATGTCGTGCATCCACTCCAGACTTTGGGGTTAGGGTAGGGAAGTAGGGTACCACGCCATCCCTTTGCACGGTCTCAAATGGCCCAAAGGCCCTCGGGGGCAGCTCACCTCCCCGGTCGAACCTCTACGTCACACGCCGTGACTGGAATCACCCCCCGTACATGGAACAAGGATCGGGGATTCCCTACTTCAGAATATCCATATGGTGAAACACCCAAGGATATCTGGTCACACTAGATTCCACGGTCGATGTATCACAGCCAAGGCCCTCTTACACGCTTAGAAGCGAAGGAGTCAACACCATCGACTAAAGGAAAAGGGCCCACGCCTTTTATCATACCAACACAGGGTTACACCGACGCCCCGCGCCACCCTGGTAACACCTCAAGCAAGGAGCAGGGAGGAAAGAATTACACACATAGAGTCTAACAATTCTACTTCAAAAAGTAAAAGAGCTGTAGAGTGTACCTCTTATCACCTCATGCTCTGCAGGATTGTAGACATCCAAAGCTCGCGACTGTCCGCGGTCCCAACTGTCAGCTTCCGGAGCCTGACGTGGACTGCCTAGTGGTGACGAGAAGATCTCGTAAAGTCATCCCCCACCACCAGCTCCTCCCGATCCTCTTATAGAACCACCTCTTTGGGTACTTCTCCGATCACAGTGCTGCCTCTGTCGTGGTGGCACTCCTGCTACCTGCCCAAAGCTCTCTGCAACTCGGGTCGGGATTTCTCGTGACAAGTGATCTATCCCATCACTAGCATAGCACTGACTCTCTCTAGGCTGCACTGGTGCCCTCCGGCGCCACTGTGGTGTATGACCATGCCCCTGAGTCCGGTTTTCAGAAAGCCACCTGCATCGAGGTCCTGCTTGCCGATGCCAACTAGCTGCGGCAGACGTCTCGGCTTTGACGTGCCTTCTGCCACCACCAACACTAGAACGCGACAGGAAGCCCTCTGTCACCAGCGCCTACACTAGCCCCTCGACATATGTGGAAACTCCCAAGGTTACTATGACAGAACGAATCTCTCAGCAGAGACTCTTCTCAAACTTCTGCGCTCAGATGTTGTCATCATGGACCAAGTCCTGGTAAAAGCGTGCATGGTCAGCAAAACTAGCCGCGTACTCAGCCACCGTCATCCCTCCCTGCTGAAACTGCAGGAGCTCCTGGATCTGAATGGAGTGAAAGAAGGAGGGGAAAAACTCCTCACAGAACAACAACTGAAAGTCGCCCCACAAAAGCGACGACTTGTCAAGAAGCTGAGTCACCAGACTCCACCAACGCCAAGCTGATCCACAGAAAAGGCTGGCTACCAAATCCACTCTCTGATCTTTCGCCGTCTGCACAAGCCTGAAAAGGCGAACCACTGCCTCGAGCCAAACCTCTGCTGCCTGAGGGTCTGTCTCACCACTGAACCTCAGTGGTCTCTGCCGCTAGAACTCACAGAGCGCGCTCAACCTGCGCTCAAGCTCAGCCTGCTCTGCTGAAACTACCTGCTGCTCAACAGGTGGGGGTGCTGCTATCGGCCCACCCGGAGAAAGGGGCTCACATGATGGGTCCTGGACTGAGGCCTTGTAGCTCACAGGGTCATAGTCACAAACCAAAGCTGGTATCCTGGCTGGCTGTCTTCACGGAGACATCCTGAAAATTATCAAGGAGTGCCGCGGTCAGATGAGCATATATGTATATACCAATAGCAACGATGGGGGGATGACTCAAGAAGGACAGTCAAAGACTCAATCCTATGTGATGCACAAACAAAATTTACCTGCAACAAGTGTCTCAGTATGCCGAGTCGACAAGTGAGTTATCAAGGTCCTGGTGAATGGATACGTCGGCCGCCGCACCATCACTGGACTCCCTGGCCTGAGAGCCACTCTCGAGACACATTAACACTGTTTCCCTATATCCCAACAAATTCCTTTTATTTTAGGTACGTCCAAACAACGTCCCAAGGAACAAAACACCTCTGATACCACTTTTTCACGACCCGACCCTACCCGGGCTCGAGCCGCAACTACCCCAAGCCTGCCTCCATAGGCCAGGGGCTGGTGACTAGCACCGAAGGCACAACAACTCAGGGAGGCCTTTGCCTAAGTACATGTACACACACACACACATCACACTCAATGCAAAAATGCAGAGTAAAAGAAAAGACAAGTAAAGAAAAAGGGAAACTGCTATATATAAACCACAAAGTGCATCGACCTCTACAAGTACAAAGAAATCTTAAGGTACACTGAAAACTAAAGGGGCCAAACACGCACCCAATCAGAAAAGTGCCACAACCCAGCAACAGGTAAACAAAAGAAAATAGCTGGTAGGGTCCCCCACCTGGAACCCGACTCTGACCACCACACGCGGTCCAAGATCACAAGCTCCTAAGCTCCTCTGATGTCATGACCAACCTGTCCGTCGTCTGCAAGGGCACACCAAGTGAGGGAAAAGCCCAAGCAGGGGTGAGTATAAAAATACTCAGTAGGATACCCCGAAGGCTCAAGGGAGCAACAAAGGAGGTACCGAAGGGTGAGCAGTAGAGCGATCAGAGAAAAGTAAAGGAGTACAACCGAAGGTGCAGTAAAGAATGCAGTAGAGAGTCCAGCTCAACCCAACAAGAGAAAGGAGGTAGACTCGTCCAGACACAAGGAGATGGAAACGGTGATAAGGTGAACTTCTTGTCGAGTCTTCACTACCTATAGAAGG
The DNA here is from genome assembly GCA_963277665.1 of Viscum album. NCBI lineage: Eukaryota > Viridiplantae > Streptophyta > Magnoliopsida > Santalales > Viscaceae > Viscum > Viscum album. The sequence goes on along the minus strand of OY728142.1, from coordinate 1,516,222,920 downwards.
AGAGTAGACTCGTCCAACCCCGAGAATCTAGACACGGAAATCAAGTGGCATACCCCGCGCATCTTCACCTCACATGGAAGGAGAGTAACCAAACCCAAGAAGTGGGTACCAGAAGAAGGTATATACAAATACATATGCTCAATTAGAAGCCTGAACAAGGTCGTAAGGGGATATCCATCCCGTATCTCAGCCCAAGAAAAGAGTGGCCAACAATCCCAGAAGTAAACACCATCGATGCCCAACATCCCGCACGTCTGCCCCAAACTACAAGTCAAGGGCTCAATCACCGCACCTCGACACTATCCGCTTTGGGAAGCACTGACTCACCCGCACATTTTTGGGTCGCGTCACAAGGACGCATCTTGGTTGGGAAAGTGCTCCTCGTACTTGAAAGTTCTAGGGAAAGTCAAACCTCACCTCGTCACTGCCCTGTAGTCGAGAGGTCTCCTCAAAGTCAAACCGTTACAACACTGACCCGTATAACCAAGGGTCCTGCTCCGGTAATCATGGAGGAAAGCCAAAGGCTAGCCTAGTAGCAAGGACTTAGCCTGGAATGCCAACAGGTGTCCAACTACCCAGCCCTGCAGGAGGGTAATTCATAACCAGATATCGGGTGACCCACTGCCCAACCCTGCTGGAGGGTAAACCCTAATGCATCATCAGGAGACCCACTTCCCAGCCCCGCTTGAGGGTAGACCTAAATACATCATCAGGTGACCCACTACCTAGCCCCGTTGGAGGGTAGACCTTAATACATCATCAGGCGACCCACTTCCCAGCACCGCTGGAGGGTAGACCTTAATACATCATCAGGCGACCCACTGCCCAGCCTCGCTGGAGGGTAGACCTTAATACATCATCAGGCGACCCACTGCCCAGCCTCGCTGGAGGGTAGACCTTAATACATCATCAGGCGACCCACTACCCAGCCTCGCTAGAGGGTAGACCTGGAATAAGTCGACAGGTGACCCACTGCCCAGCCTTGCTGGATGGTAGAACTGGAATTAGACGACGGGCGACCCACTGCCCAGCCCTGCTGGAGGGTAGACCCTAAGAGGTCGTCGGGTGACCCACTGCCCAGTCTCTGCTGGAGGGTAGACCCTAAGTGCGTCAGGTGACCCACTGCCCAGTCTCTGCTAGAGGGTAGACCCTAATAGTGTCGGGTGACCCACTGCCCAGTCTCTGCTGGAGGGTAAACCCTAGAAGTTGATGAGTAACCAACTGCCCAACCTCGCTGGAGGGTAAAACTCAGAACTGCTCTGGCCATATCCACTGGAGGGTACAACACTGGTCAACCGAACACGAAGTGGGTATCGTGCAACCACCCAACTCGAAAACAACTCACCCAAAAGATGTTCAACACCTGATCCATCACTGGGTGTCACTAGCACTGCTACCGGCGGATCCATCGAGAATGAAACCAGGGAGAGGCTACTCAAACCTGTTGGTAAAACAAACGAGCACAGAGCCAGGGGAAAAAATCCACCCTGCTAGTCAAACAAACGAGCACAGAGGGACCCTCTACGTCGCAAGAGGTCAAAGTACGTAAAGCAAAACCAGGCACGCACGTGGGGCCCACACAACGTGTGGCCCCATCTCAACCCCAACCAAGCACACAAACGTTCTTAGGTGCGAACAACCAGATGTACCTCCAAGAATTCCCGTATACTCCCAGAGTATACCACATTCTCAGCCTAAGGGCCATCATGCACACGGCACCCAACATCAACGCGAAGGCGTGACATAACATCTCTAACTTTCTCTTCAACGACTGGGACATAACCAACCACATCTCTTTAACCACCAACATCACTCTCCGATGAGTGCACACGATCACATGCCAAGGGTTCTCTGCAAACACGGCGAGAAGAACCTCCATCAGAGCACCTTTCACATTTCCACATTTAATAAGATTACGCAAGAGGCTCCGCACAACCAAATGGATCGCACCATTGTAATCTCGCGAAAAAACATGCGAGATCGACTACTTACTCGCATCAAACAGATATCTGATGAAAAAGGCACCAACACCGCCTCACGCCCGAACAACGTCCCGTGATCCCGAGCCTCGGCCCCGAAAACAGTCGGGCGCATCTCACCATTGTGATCCCCTCGGAAAAACATGTCAAAAATACTGCTCACTTGAGCGCAATAGATATCCGGAGAACAAGATACGTTTCGTCTCCCTGCTCACGAGCGGTACCACGCAGAACCCACACCCCGGTCCCGAACCGCTGCCAACGGATCTCACCATTGCGATCCTTTCGAAAAAGCACACGAGATGGACTAATCAATTGTCCAAAACGGACACCCAGTGATAAATATGGAAATAAATCACCGTCAACACCCAAACGGCCCTAGCGGGGCCCGCACCATCATGTGGAATTATAGCAGGCGGACTGCGCCAACGCGATGCCCTCAGAAAAACACCAAACATCGACTACTTGCACGCCCCGAACGGACGTCTGATGAAAAATGTGCTAAATGCTGCTCGTAGCTCGGAAGACGGGCCGTGGGTCCCACGCCTCAAATCCAGTATCAACACTCAAAACTTCCTTGAAAACCTATGCCTCAGTTCCAGGGTCCCAACGCCACTGACGGCGCTTAAAACGGGCATCGGATGCGTCCACGCCGTCCAAAACAAGAATCTCGGAAAAAATGCTCGTCCACTTAAAGACAAGTCACGCCTCTGCAGCCCCCAGTTTTGGGAATTAAAAATTCCTGAAACCACCTAAAAATGTCCTCCTCGATGCGAGGTTTGCGCTACTGCTGACGGCATGCAAAACAGACTCCCGTAGCGAAAGTTACGGGCGTCGGAAAAACTGAGGGGCAAAGTCCCCTTGGGCTGGACCGGCCCGGGGCGACCCGCCCCGGCCGGCCCGGCTCGCAGCGCCTGGCCCGCGGCTTGGACGTGCGAGCCGGTGGTGGACTTGGTCCACCGCATGGCCGACCGGCTAAAGCCAGTCGCCGCGCGACGCGGGTCGTTGTCTCCGCACAGGGGTCGCGCGCCTCGACCCCGCCTCGCCGTCACACCAGCCAGCGCCGACGACGCCTCGCGGCTGTCTAGCCCGTGGCCTCCTTTTGACGCCGCCCCTCGCCCTGTCCAGTCGCCGCCTCATGCCGCGACACCCGCAGATGCCCGCGGACACCCCCAACGCCCGTTGCCGCTCGACGTCGCCCCCAACGTCCGCTGCCGCTCGACGTCGCACCAGAGCTCCCCAGACCACCGCGCTGCCGCCGCAAAACCCCAAAACCTGCAAACTTCAACGATCAACCCCGGTCTCCTCCGAGCTCGGATTTTGATCCTAAAAGATGAGTTGGAAAGATAAAAATGCATAATACGCGTCTATGGGATTTGTTTGAAGATTTAACATCAAATCAACACATAAAATCCGATTCAAAGGTAGGCTCGGGAATGAAAACGCAACAGAAACCTCCTACCTCTTGGGCGTTGCCCGGAGCTTCACGGGCGATCCACCGCCACGCTGTTGCCTTACTGGAGCTGCCTCGCCGGAGTGGAGGAGGAGAGGGAGGGATGCCTCCTGCTGCTGTCCAGGTGGGGAAGAAGAAGAGGGAGGGGGTGGGTTAAGCGTTTAAATAGAAAACGCTTAACCACCCGCCCGTCAGCCCGAACCCGAACCCTCATCAGGGTCGAGGTTAAGCCTCCCCAAGGGTAAACACCACCTCACGAGCACAACGGCGGTCTCGAAATTTTAATCCAAGACCCTGTTCAAAAGTTATAAAACTGAACGCCCAAAGTCGCCAAATTACAAAAAATACCCCTAGGGCCATTTTTCACAGACGGGCCGTGCCCGCAAAACTTACACCCCTCGTAGGGTAAAAATCACGCTCTAAACTCAACAGTGCACTTAGTTTCCCAATCCGAGCCACCGTTTAAGAGATACTCGAGTTTAACAATTAAAAGAAGTAATTAATTTATTTAATCCGTTTAACATTCCGAAAGCAGGAGGGGGGTCCAAACGTCCCGCGCCGACAAGTTTTATGTCGTTCCTAAGGTAAACACCCCATTCCGGAACCATCAGTACACTTGGACCTCTGATCTGAATCACCATTTAGGAGTTATCCCATTTATTTTGCGTTTACAGTGTGAACGCACTGAAAATTTAATTCCGGCCACTCCGGGGCTCGGAATCGCACGCCGTCTAAAGTCGCTGCTCTGGAATATCATCAATAATATTCCAAAGTCTTTTGTAGAAAAAACCGGGTTCTTACAGGGACATTAATATTCAAGTTACTATTCATAAGGGTACATTACTATTCCCTAAAAATTATGTTTTCCTTATCAGACTCTCAATATATTACTAAATGCAACCATGTATGTGAGTTTTTTCAAAATTCAAATCACAGGGGTGGAAATGTTATATTTACTGGCTAGTTTATAACTATCACCTATCACCAAGTGTTGTTTCACAAAGACCCAGTGTTGTATGTATTATAATCTCTCTAATGAATTAAAATTATTCATACCATAAAATATTGGGGGTTTATATTATTTCTAACTACAGAAATTTCATCCTCGAAATTTTTCATGTATAATGCCCTCAAAAATAGATATGGTTGGTTCTTATATTCTTGTCCTCTAATACTATCCTAGGGTTATGTTCCCTAAAATATGTTTTCTAAATCTTGATCCCAAGGTTTCTACTAAACATACTATGATACCAACTGTAACACCCCGGACCCTCTAGACCGGAGCCGATGCATTACTTATTATATTGACATGATTAGGAGGAATGAAATCCCAAAGGAAAGATGATTTTATTAGTATTGAAGAAACAAGATACATAGATGTAACTCAAATTACATTGGGAAGATAAAAAAATACAACACATAATAAAAACTAATAAACTTCATCCACGAGAACTCAATAAATGTACTCCTCTTCATAACCTGTTGAAGGTAAAAAAATGAAAGGGGTGTGCTGAAATGTTGAATAAGGGTTAAAAATAAAGGAATCATGAATCAATAATAACTAAATCATAAAATTTGGCATAGTTAATATGGTATGGTGAATAAATGAAAAACATACGACATTAATAAACTGAGAATGAATCTGCATCCCTAAATTTTGTTAGAGTGAAAACCTCATGGATAGTAATAACTGAAAATAAATAAATAGATATTATTATTTATTGTACGTCATGTATCTGGAACATGATACCACTATACCATCAAAACAGTTTAAGTATGTGGGTAAAAACCCATCAGAATTTTGGAAAAAAAACTCAAAGGGTTTGTCGCCAACTGATTTGTCTCATGAGACCTATCGATGCATCGAGGGGATATAGAGGGAACTGACTATCACTGAAAGTCCAAATAATTATTTATACATAGATTTAATAAAATTACAACATGACTTCTCAATATCTCTATAGAGTAAATGATACAAATTCATCAATATTTTCATAGTTAAAGCAACATTCCAAATAAACACCATATTTAAAAGGGTATACGACTTAATACGATACTCATATCCATGAAACCAGAATATAAATATATAACATATTTACAATTTAAAATGAAAAATGATCTCAAATGGGAATTATATACACCATATAAGAAATATTAGTCACACAATACCAAGAAGGTCTCAATAAAATCGAAATTGAGACAAAGTACCTTACCATATTGTAATCAATTGAATAATATGAGAAAAAATTAATAAACACCAAATTAATCACATAATACCATGAATATAAATAGAATCATGATTTAATATATCAAATGGTAGTACACATATACCACACACAAAAAATAAGTCACGAATAATGGAAATATCACAGAATTAAAAGTGAGATAAGAAACCCCTTACAAGGATTGTATCATTAGAGTGAGGATAAATCAATGACATATTATGTGTGAAAAATAAAAATCCAAAAAATATAAGTATATATATATATATTATAAAACAATTATAGGTCATTCACACATATTATGGGAAAGACAAAACCAATGAAATTGATGTTTAACTCAATGAATGGAAATTGAGTTAATATATCCCTTACCTAGGGTTCAACATCCTTCAAATTTGTTAAAAAATCCTATAATATGGTTTGAAAAGTGTCATTAAATTAATAAAAAACTAAACTTATGATTATAATACCATACATAATTTTCTTACACCATTTTGAAACCATTTATTAACAATATTTTATTTTTCCCATTGTTTCGGGTAAGTTCTACTCATGGTTTCAAAGGTCGGTTTATTATGGAACTCCTTTTAAAAAATAAATAATAATACATAATTGATAACATATATATATTTAGGTAATTTTAAAAAATTACATGTGATTTGAAACTTCCCATGATTGTGGTAAAGTGAAATGAAAACGCATCATCCACAAAGGTAGTTAATTGACACACCATAGATGACGATTTTGTTATTTAAGAATAAAAGAATAAAATTATAGATTTTATGATTCATATCCCATTAAAATAATAAAATTATAGTATATATATCAATGGAGTTTTCATGAATCATTGTATAATAGGTAGGGATAATTTATAAGGGAGAAATAATTTGAAAGTCAAGAAGAATGAGTCTTACCTCTTGAAAATATCTCTTTTAAAACATTCTTAGGGATCTTGTGAGTGGTCTTTTTGTTAGACCAGAAGCATAATAATGTGTTAAGGGATATGGAGGATGTAATTTTTCATAGTTTGGAAGAAAAATAATTCTTATGGTGATTAATATTTGTGAATGAAAGTGTCTTATTTTATAAATGAGGTGGAGGGTAACTTAGGAATTACAAAAATTATTAAATTATAATTAATATATTATTGGTTTCAAGAATTAAAAAAAGGTCAATACTAAAGGGTATTAAATTTTCGAGCGAATATTATCATTTTGGGCCTTTTTCAATAATTTTGGGGTTTCTAAGTAATTTAACACAATATTTTATTCATGAAAAACATTTTTTTCAATATAAAAAAGTTTCATAAATGAGTCTTTAAACATGTCAAAACAAAGTTTAAAAATCGAATAAAATATTATATTATATAATATAAATGTCATATTAATCTGTGGAATTAGTGAATTATCTTAAAAATGCAAAATTATATTTATTATATTATTTTTATTATCATTTATTTGATTTATTCATTAATTAAATTTATACCGCATCATCTTTGTGGAAGCCATTATTGTATATATTTATTGTCTGAAAATTAAAACTAAAGTTCTATAAGAAATATAATCTTATTAGGTTTCAAAATAATATTTTTTTGAATAAAACATAATAGAAACCTTACATTAAAACTTTTATAATAACTAAACTTTATAGTGTGAACACTTTTCCTTACTTTTAAATAAAATATTTTAAAGGACTTAAAGTGATTCTTATGGGTCCAAAGTGTCTTGAAATAGAGTAAAAAATATATAATAGTCAGACATTACTTCTATAGTATGTTTTATCCAAAATATGAGTTATTTAATAATCCTTTTAATTTTAATTAAAAACATTTTATTTATTTTTCTTATTCTTGCAGAAGCATTGCATCAACGTTTCATAAGAATTAATGTTAATTATCCCCTATTTAAAGTTAAAAAATAAATTTATATCATAAAAATAAATAATTAGGTTTAAAATAAAAGTATAATTTTTTTAATAATGTATATTTACTCTTATAAATAACAAGAGATCTTCTTAAATTTGTTATTTTTCTTTTTCTTGCCTTGCACAAGCATTGCACAAACATTTGGATAATACTCATGTTATATAACACTAAAGTTATAAATTAATAATAAAATACATAAAAAATACATAATAACCAGTAAATAATCCATGAAAATATTTTTTAGTGCTCAATTATTATATATAAATTACAAATTTTGACTTTGTCAGTGCTGCGCAGGCACTACGTCGACATTAACAACGATTTTTATACTTATCTTGAAAAATATACATTTCATGTTCTAAATTAATTCTGTACAATAATATAATTTTAATATAATTATTTAGTTAATAAATAGTTTAAATAAATTTTTATATCATAATAATTTCATGACGGTGTCACGAAAAATGTCGTATTTTATAAAAACAATATTTTTTAACTATTTAACAAAAATTAAACTATTTCATAAAAATCCCAGAAATTCATCCAATCATTTTTTTGACGTGTATAATCCAAAAAAGGAACTAAATTTTAAGAAAATAAATTTATAAAAATGATAAATTTATTTTTTAAATTAAATCATTATTTAATTAAAAAATGAAAACACACAAAATATTCATCTTCATTTTTAAGGAACCTAAATTTATTTATATTTTCATGGGTATTAATACCATTCATAAGAGTAATATTACTATTCATAAGGGTATGTTACTATTCCAAAGGGTACATTACTATTCAAATTACTAATCATAATGGTATATTACTATTCATAATGGTCATGTTACTATTCATAAGGGTACATTACTATTCATAGGGGCCATGTTACTATTCATAAGGGTGCATTACTATTTAAGTTAATATTCACATGGGTACATTACTATTACCTAAAAATTATGTTTCCCTTTTCAGACTCTAAATATCTTACTGAACGCAACTGTGTATGTCGGTTTTTTTGAAATTCAAACCACAGAGGTGGAAAAATTATGTTTACTCGCTAGTTTATAACTATCTCCTATAACCAAGGTTTGTTTCACAAAGACTCAATGTTTTATATATTATAATCTATCTGATGAATTGAAATTATTCATACCATAAATTATTGGGGTGTTATAGATCAGTAGCTGGGCTCTCTCAATTTTCATTTATTCTAGTTATTGTTAGGTTGAGACTTCATTTCTGGTTGGGCAGGTATTTTTCTCCTTTCTTTTCCTCTTTGGTTTAAACTGTGGTACTTTACTATATTCCCAAGAGTTTATTTCATGTATGGTTTTCTCTAGATGTTATAGTATTTATTATATTCCTTTTTACTATTTCATGGAGACAATTGGGTGTATGCATACTAATACTTTAGTTAAATGCCTTCCATTTTATGTCATGCCTTTTCATTGCTGGTCTCTAACCCCTAGTCTATTGGAGGTAGTACTGGGGTTATAGAGGATTGGCCTTCCACCTACCAGGTGGGATGGGTTGTTACATACTTTATTCATATTATGTATAAAATGATACAATCAACTAAAAATCATGAAAGTAAGCCTATTAACAGTTTAATTCCAGGATAAAATATCGAAATATTAACATTTTGATTTCCAATTAATTAAAAAATGATAAAAATAATTAAAATATAATTTTTTAATCCATTTAACATTTCATTCCAAGATTCCTAAAGTATAAAAAACTAGTAAATTACATAGATTTTTAATTAATTATGAGGTTAATTTACATTAAAAACTAGATTAGAATATCTATAATGCTATCTATCATCAATTAATTATCATTTTCACTACTAAAAATATTTCTTATAATAGTGATAAAGACTGCCTTTAATAGCGCTAAAAAAGCGCTGTTAATCTCGGTGAAGATAAAGTGGGGGCCCCCTTTATCAGTTCTCAAAAAAGCGCTGATAAAAGTGAACCTTTATCAGTGCTAATCAAGCGCTGATAAAGGTAGTCTTTATCAGCGTTGATAAATGTATAATATATCAGTGCTAAAAATAGCACTGATAAACACTACCTTCATCAGTGATATTTTGAGCGCTGATAAAAACTACCTTTATTAGTGCTCAAAATAGCGCTGATATATTATCCATTTATCAGTGCTTAACTAGCGCTGATAAAGGCCAAAGATTCTGTGCAAAACCAGAACCTGCACAGAACCTGCCCAACACCTGCACACATTATAGCACATGCACAGTACACAAACAACACCTGGACACAGCACAAAAAACACCCACACACAAAGCACAGAAGAAAAAAATGATACATACATTTACTTGAAATCATGAATACAAAACAACACACTACTATATACATTTCAAACAATGTTTAATTTGGTTATAATTATATTTATCCAACAAACAGTTAAAAAACAATGATGTTCTATCCTTTTTGCATCCATTCGCTCTAAAAAATTGTCGTCCATGGCGGCAGTTTCCGAAAAAAGCATTCGAACTGAGGAAAAAGATTTCACCTACATAATAAAACCAATATTATGTTAGTAATACAATAATGAAATAAATAATGGGGTTGCTAAATGGAATTATACTAGTGAAGCACAAAACATAAAATAACCAATTAACGAAGAGACACAATTAGGTCAATGCCCTTACCTCAACCAGAAGTCCAATAAACTATCTTCAGTTCATACCAACCACAACTGAGTCAATGATCACATGTATTAATGTCCAACAACATTAAATTACATAATTATTTAATTTTAACCAAAAATCCAGCATGGTATAATAGGCACCAAACTCATCGTGTAATCCAACAAAGCCAGAATGCTGAGAAACTAGGTGCGATCCACTCCTGACGCACCCCTAATCCTAGAAAACACTAAATCCCCAATCTATATTACTAAATTTATGAAAAATTAAGCCTAAAGTTTTGAAAACCCATAAATATATCTTCCAAAAAATATAATCTGCTTCAAATAATGATTGATTGCTAGTTTATGAAATTTTGAGACATGTTCTAAGAGTCATATATAAAATTCCCATGAAGAACAATGATTTATCCATACTATGGTATAATAATTACACCTATAACCCTAAAAAATGAATACAAATCTTTGAGAAAGAAATTATAGAAGCAATGAAGATGTATGAGAAGATACCACATTGATTCGAAATGACGAACAACCGATAATCCACTCAGGTCTAAGGGGAAGGAAGGAGGGGAATAGGGTTTGTCCACCCCCTAAGAACTTGGTGCCCAAACGAAGAAACCTGAGGAGGTTTATACTTTATAAACCCATCACCCACATAAAAATAAGTTTTAAATCATGTTACATGAAATGAACCAAGTGGTGACATCACTATATTTTGGGTCCAAACCCTTACTTGACCCCTTTTCCCCATTCACGACCATTATCACCCTATTAAATGCATTCATGTTGTGAATTACCCTTTCACACTATGAGTATACTAATGCTACTACATTTCAATATAATGACAACCCAAATCATCCTTGATATCCTCCCAAAACCCAATGACATCCCTCTAGCCCCAATACATGTCTGAAACACCTATTAGACCTGGTATATTGTACCTTTTTCGATGATTTTTTTGTTATTATGGAATTCCATAATTCCCCATTGGAAGTGTACCAATGTACTAATCAGATGTTATATGATATACCATGAAGATTATTGTGTCCATTTATTAGATGAGATATCAATGAAAATTTATCTCATTATTATACATACCAACACATCAAATCCGAGCATTAGAGACCTTTAGGTTTTCTTCAACTACTTCCAGTTCTGACATGGAAGTGGGACAATATTTTTGTGGAATATTAGGTTAGGTTTTCATGTAACCCTATATGGAAGAATTAAATATGGGTTTTGATCAATTGGATGACCAAATAATCTCAATTTATATACATTTTATATGAAAAAAATTAAAAAAAAATTCAATTTTTAATTAAGATTATATTTTTACATGGATTTAATTATACTATAGTCTTATATAGGGAACCTCATTTTACATCTTGTTTTTAGAGAGGTCCCTATGAGAAAATAGGATTCCATGTATGATTGAGGATGACATATGTTTCTGACACTTTCTGTAGGGGCACGTTTCCTGGAGCATGTTGATGTTCGATGGCGGTGCATTGTACCACACATTCATTCGTTACAAAGGTGAGTGAAATTCATCACATATAAAGAGATGTCTTCTACTTGATTGAAACAGGGTGATGGGATGTCGTTCATTCCATCCATAGATTCCTCCTCAGAATTCATTACCTAGTATGAGTCTCCCTTATAGAATAAGATGTTTTTCGTGAAACTTGTTCCTGGTTCCATCACTTTATGGATGATGGTTAATTACAATGATTATATCAGGACATTTCAAAGGGTTATTCTAGGGAATAATACTTCGTCTAGGAAAGTATTCACATCGGGAATCAGTGGAATTTATGTACACTAGAACATTGGTCACATGTATTCATCATCGTCAAAGGGATTCTCAACGAAATGGAAACACATGTTTAACTTGTGTTATTCCATGAGTTTAACATACCACAAGGATAGAGGGTCATGATTTAATGTCTTACAGAGATGTAATGGGTGGATAAAAACACTAATAAAGGTGGATCAGGTAGGTACATCTCTAGGAGGGAGCACCTGGAATGTTTACCTGATAGATGGATCAAAACGCCCAATGAGGTCTGACATAAGTGTGGTGCATCCCATAAAGGTAAGCTTTCTCATTTTGAAGAATTATTCAGACGCCACTAAGGAAAAAACAGGAGGGAAAATAAGAAAAGGTGTACCCTAGTGAGGGGGTTACCATGGTTTACCATTGGTTGGGATTTAACCTCATGGAGGCTTCCTACGTACCCTATTTAGAAAACAAGGATCAAAACCCATATATTTAAAAGAGGTATGGTGTGGGTATTACCCATGGTTAGCTTCCCTTCATACTAGGAATACTCTTGGTTGGATGATTATGGGTTTTGTGGGGCTTATGCATTGTTAGATTCCCAGGTGGGGTTGGGATTTAACCTCATGGAGGCTTCCTACGTACCCTAGTAGTAGGGTATATTTAAAAGATGTACCAATTTTTTCTCAAGTTTAGCGTACCCCATCCTTTATTTACGGTAAGGGTACGCTGGTTCTATTGCGCATTTTTTATTTTCAGCACTCAGTAGCTGTTTCATAAATAAAAAACTGTCAATCAGAGTGATGAATACAAGCAAACATCAAACAATGTATTACCCCACACAATGTACCTAAAAAGTCTGCTCCCCATGACAGTTGCTAAATGCATCCCACGGTCCTTGGGATATCAAGTGTGCGTAAAGAGGAGGTGGGTGCGGCTTGATTTTCCCTTCTGCATCTTTAAGATGATATTTCATTAAAATTGTGCGGAAACCTCTATGAATCCTTCCTGCAACTCTTAATACATATTTCTTGTGCGATGAATCTACTATAAATGCACTCTACAATGGATTATGAAGAGTAAGTGAATGTTTTGTTATTTTATTTTATTTTAATAAATTAAAAAAATGATATCATAATGTTACCGTAATCTCTTCCCACATTAGTGTCTTCATCCCGGTGAAAACATGGTGCCACGATTGTACATCAATCGGCACACATTTCCGAGTGACGATTCCAATGTAGCTACTAAAGATAGCTCTATTGGGGTTAACATGTTGGCCTCGCTTATTCCATCCCACCTCAAATTTGATGCCTTTTTCTTTTACCTTAAGGATTTTGGCAAACACTATCAAACTAAGATGCTCTTGTTTTTTTTTTGCGCTTTCAGGGTTTCATTTCCTACAATTTACTCAAAAGTAACATAAATATCTTCCCCCATAGCGCTAGTATCGGCAATGGGACCAACAAAAACAGGTTGAGAAACCTATTGTACCTCAGCATTGGGACCAACAACAACAGTTTGAGAAAGCTGTTGTTTCTCTGCACTGGGACCACCAGCATCTAGTTGAGAAACCTGTTGTTGCTCTGCAGTGTGACCACCAGCTGCTGGTTGAGAGAACTTTTGTACCTCGATATTGGGCACATCAGCAGGTGCAAAAATCATTATCTACAGAAGTGGTTTAATATTTAATTTAGATTACATGAAAAAAGTAGTTAACAGATAATAACATAACGTAACACAATGTATGATACAATAAACAAATAACCTGATTATTGTACTCTTTTTTTTATTTAAAGGTTGAAGAGATTTGACTCCTCTATCGACTATGTAAATCCCTTCATTATGGTCTCCTATGACATAAAAAACGCCGTCTACATTGGGACCACTGCGAAATTATTGTGAAGTTCCTATAAAAGAGTCAACCTCCGTTGAACTTTCATCTGACCCTTCAATTGTTTTTGTCGATAACAGAACAATTGACCAATTTCAGTTTGCAGGGTCTCGAACATAAAATATTTGTACTTCTTGTGATTCCATTATAAATGGTTCGTCTTTCTCCCCTTCATTACTGAAATCAACTTTCACGAATCCTAATTCATCTATTTTAACAGCACTCCTGTTATCAACCCACTTGCATTGGAAAAACGACACTTTGAATTTCATATAATCCAACCCCCATATTCATTTGATGATTCCAAAGTATGAAATATTCGCATAAATTGAATTTTTATCCTTAGCACCGGAAACATGCATTGCCTCAGCCACAAGTGTAACCCCACTATTCTGCATGGTACTGTCTTCATCATGTTCATTAGTATAGAATGTATAACCATTAACTACATAAGAATTGTAAGATAATACATACACACTTGGTCCTTCGGCTAGCCATCAAAGTCATTCTGAAATTGAGTCTAGATTTTCATCTAACTGCTTAAAAACATGGTCTCGAAACCATCCTATAAACTGTCAATTATGTACATCTGATATCCATTTTTCATCCCTAGAAGGATTCAAACACCTAAGAATTTCTTTGTGGGTTTGAACATATGGGTCAACGTCGAAACTGTTATGCAAAAGGTAAAGGTGGGCCTAATCCCAATCTGTAATATTGATTTTGACAACCTCTCTTCCAGAAATTCCTTCACCCTCAATCCATTCAGTGTGACGAGATTTCGGTAGGCCAAAGATTTCCACACCAAACAGGTATTCAGAACAAAATTCAATAGCTTCCTCAAAAATATATTGCTCCGCAATACAAACCTCTGGCCGACTTCAGTTTTTGACATACCCTTTCAAAATCTTCATATACCGTTCAATGGGGTACATCCATCTATAATGTACAAGACCACATAGTCGAATCTCTCTCACCAAATGAACCATCAAATGAACCATCATATCAAAAAATGTCGGTGAGAAGAACATTTCCAATTCACATAATATGACGACAATTTCTCTTTCTATAGTTGGAAATTTTTATAGGTCTATAACTTTACTGCATATAGCTTTGAAGAAGAAACAGAGCTTCGTTAATGTATGGCCGATATTCTTGGGCAAAATACAACGTAAATCTATAGGAATTAGATCTTGCATCGAAACATGGCAGTCATGTGATTTCAGACCCTTTAATTTTAAATCGCCCATTGACACGATGTTCTTGATACTTGATGAATACCCCTCTGGAACCTTTACGTCATTCAAGAAGTTGCAAAACTCATATCTCTTCTGCCTAGAAAGAGTGTAAGCAGTAGGAGGAAGAAATGTTCATTTTTACCCTTCACTGGTGCCAACTCTTCTTGTATTCCCATTTCAACCATGTCCAATTTAGCCTTAATTCCATCCTTTTTTTTCCGGGTGCATTTAGAAATGTGCTGATGACACTATCACATATATTTTTTTCAACATGAATAACATCAAGAAAATGTTTGACAAATAGACAATTCCAATATGGTAATTCAAAAAAAACTGATCTCTTTTTTCCAACCAGTTTTTGTAAGGTTTTTCAAAAACGGTTTACCAAAAGTAGTGTCCAAATATTTTACTTTCTAAAAAAATTGATCACCTATTAGAGGAGACGGTGCTGTACGTTCTTATGAACTTCCGTCGAATGATTTTGTCGAATATCGATACTTATGTCGTCAGGGTAGAAATCAGCGATGTCTTAGAAACACGGTTTTCGATGAATGTTTCAACCTAATTGACTGTGTACCTTGTTAGAAAATGGGACACCCTTGAGTTACTTTAATTCTATATCCTGACAAATTTCCATAAGAAGGAAATTCATTTATCATCCCATACAACATGGCTTTTAAAGTGAAATGTTCATTTTTGTAAGCATCATACAACGTAACACCTAAATCCCACAATATTTTCAAATCCTTGATCAATGGGGCCAAATAAACATCAATATCATTACCCTGTTGTTTTGGTCCTGATATAAGCATATATAACATGATTTATTTTAGTTTCATGCATAACTACAGTGGTAAGTTATAGTTTACCAACATAACTGGCCATGTACTGTGAATGCTGCTTTGAAAACCAAAAGGATTAACCCCATATGTAGATAATGCCAGATGAAGGTTTCTCGGCTCATTCCCAAATTCAGGATACTCATGATCAATTCTCTTCCACTGAGGAGAGTCTTCCGGGTGATGTAGTTTCCCATATTTAATTCTTGTATCTGCATGCCATGTTAATTTTCCGGCAGTCTCCTCACTTCCATATAGGTGTTTAAACCTAGGAATGATTGGAAAGTACCATAAAACTTTCGTAGGACTAGAATCATCTTTCTTGTATCAGGAAGCCCCACACTTTTTGAATTATTTAAGTGATTTTAGGTCTTTGCGAAACAATATACAGTCATTCGGGCAAGCATGTATTCTTTCAGAGATCATACCCATCGATCGTAGCATTCGTTTGGCATCATATGTTCAGCTTGGGAGTTCATTATCTTCTGGGATCATGTCATTCAGGAGAGAAAGTAGTTCCGTAAAACTGGCGTCACTCCACCCGTTGCCTGCTTTCAAATTATACAGCTTTAATACGGCTGACAATGCTGTATATTTAGTGAAACCAACATACAATGGTGTTTTTTCACAACTCTTTAACTTCTCAAACAATTTTTGGAAATCATGAAGTTCATATTAAAATTTCCTTGTCATTTCCTCAATACGATCTTCATCATCATTCACATCTGTAATCACACCCTCCATACGATCGTCTTCACTGTTCACGCTTCTAATCATATCAGATGATCTATAAAATGTTGTGTTCTCTGAGTCACTACCTACATTCATTTTTCCCCATGTTTATTCCAACATGTATAACTTTGATCTATTCCGTGACAGATCAGGTCTTCTTCCAACTCCTCTGGACTAATTTGTCTTGAATAACAGCAGCGTAAACACGGAAACAGGATTTGAGAAGGGTCACATGCATGATCTTCTGAAAACTTGATAAACTCTTTCACGCCATCTTCATACTCTTTTTTCAACCAATTGGCATTCATCCATTCTTTATTCATATTCATCATCTTTATGGGTTCGATCTCGAAATTTCCTAATATTATGTTTTAATTAATCAGGTAGCATTGTTTGGGATTTATAAAAACAAATCATGGTACAAATGACTTTAAACACATGTGAAATACATATGCATGGTGTGTCCAGTAGGGTGAACATCGTGTATGTATAAAATACCTGATTTAATCTGACATATATCAAATTTATTCCAAGTTAGTCTTACAAAGACTGACTGATGCCTTTGAAAATATATGACATTTAGAACAACTTGAGCTAAAGGTGTGTACTTTAGATACATATTGAGTCACCTCACCAGCTATGCATCACATTTTTGTGGAATACACGGTGTGTAGTCCTTACATGACCACTAGGGGTGTATAGTCTATACACATAAAGTCTCTATGGTATCTATACATGGTATGAGTGAATTAAAACACATTTCATATGGTTCTACCATTATTTCATGGCATGTACATGGTTTCATGCTGAAGTATATGTCTTGGAGATACATTGTGTGTGACCTAGGTTTACATGACATGTAACATTTAAAATGAAACTTATTCCAAGTTTGAGTTAGAAGATTAGTCACGTGGTGAAAATTTTGGAGATAAATGTTGTGTGTCATTAAAATCTATAGAAATCCATGTATGGTGAAGCATGTTCAATGTATTTTAAAGTGTCTCATAGAGCCCTCTAGAAGTGGTTTTCTAGGATTCAGGGGAATTGCACTAGTAAAAAAGTGGTGGTGCCATTCAAATGGGTAAAGTTTGGATTGATATTTAATGGTGGATGAACTATAACATGAAAAAATGGCATATCAATCATGCCAAAAAACGCAACACCATACAAAAACACAATCGTGATCACAATCGCAACACCCTACAAACCAAACAATCAAAATTTTGGATTTTAAAAAAGTACCCCTTATTCAATTTTGTTTGATAATTCAAAGGTTATCACATAAGTTTTATCATCCTGGGGTGTTCATTCATAAGTCAAGTATACGTAAATTACCAATTTATATATTACAATGTTCAACAAGAACCAATCAACATTCAATTCATTTAGTGCGCAAACAAGGACCACCAACGGCCACGATTTTCAGCGGGGCGTTTAGCCCGTACATTTCACATTATAACCATCAATATCAAATAGTAATAACTTGCGAACTAGAGGAAACCAATGAGTAATAGGAGAAAAATCACCACGAAGGTGTTATTAAGTACACGACATAGGTGCATACGTGGCAGAGGAGAGGCGCACAACAAAGGATATTTCCAACTAAAAAGAAAACATAAAATAGGGGAAACCCATGAGAATAAAATAATCTAAAACCGACTACACCATTTACCACATCCCACAAACCCCAAAAGACAATGCATGTAAATAAATTAAAATTTATTGATAGAAATCACTATCTGATCAGTAATTTTTATCCAAACCATAGGTGCAAACAAATCCAAATAGGAATCAAAAGGATCACATACCTCGAGAAAAGTAATCCAACCATAATAGTGATGAAGCATATAACAATGTGAACTAGATGGAACTCAAGATGGGGAGTAAGCCATCATGTAAATAACTCTAAGAAATTGGTGTGGTGAAAAAATCCCAACATCCTATTAGTATTTGTGTTGCGATATGTTATACTCAATACCCGATGTAAGGGAGTGTAATTTTCCTATATTCTCAACAATTACCTTACCATCTTATGTCATCCTCTATAAAGGTGTATTTTAATTTTAACTAGAATGGGGAATTACCTCCCATCCATCAATTTAATTAGGACCATTTGTATAAGTAAGGAATTATTCACATTCATATTTATATTACAAAACATGAAGAAAAACATCTCATATGTCCCATTATCCATGTACAATTTCATTCAATGAAATGAAATACACAATTATCATTCTATATGACATGCAGTAGATGGTGTTACCTTTCAAACCATTATATATAATTTCAATTAATTTAATTAATTCATCAAATTAAAATAAATCCATCATGTAAAATTCATTCCCCATGATTATTACACGTTCAATTTTACCAAGAATAGAAAATTCACTAATAAGGCTCAAAGGGTCTTCAAAATGGGCCATAATCAACATGTAAATTTCCTACATGGTAAATTCCATTAAGAATCCAGGCCAAACACCTATAATGTGTCTTCAATTCCATTTATATACCCTTGTATCAAGGGGAACCTCATTTAAAAGCTTTGACATAAGATAAATAGGTGTTCAGGGCAATTAATAATTTGATATTAAAGGGATAATTTTACTTGGCACACTCAAGGGGTGTCCATAAAAGAGTTCAAGAACATCTAACCCATGAAAAAAGATTAAATAGGTGTTTATTGTGGTGAAAATATTAAATAAAGAACTCAATAATATCAATAATCCATTGACTCTTACAATAACACCTTAAATCAGGATTTCACACGTTAAATTCAAGCGGTAGAAAAAAAATTACCTGAAAATGAATAAAAATAATTGTAGCGGTGGTGGAGGAGGCAGTGACAGAGGCGGAGGTGGCGGCGATGGTAAAGGCGGCGGCGGTGGCAGAGGCAGAGGCGGTGCTGGCGGCAGAGGCGGCGGCAGTCGTGGCAGTGAGGGTGGAGGCAGTAGAGGCAGTGGGGTTCGCGGCAGCGGGGGCGGGGGCGGAGGCGGCGGTGGCGGCGGAGAAGGAGGAGGACGAGGATGAGGAAGGAGGAGGACGAGGAGGATGAGGAGGACGAGTAGGAGGAGGAGGACGAGGTCGCGGCGGCGAGGGTCCTGGTTCAGCTCCCGCGAGAGCTTAACCGCGTGCGAGAGAGGATGACCTATTAGGGTTATTAAATAAAAACCGACGGTACCTTTATCAGTGCTTGTTAAAAGCGTTGATAAAGGTATGTTTTATCAGCGCTAAAATAAAAGCACTGATAAAACATTCATTTATCAGCGCTTTTTTAGTGCTGATAAAGAGATACCTTTATCAGCAAAAAAAAAGCGCTGATAAAGGTGTACCCTTTATCAGTGCTTATTTTAGCGCTGATAAATGTAACATTTATCAGCGCTTTTAGATAGCGCTGATAAAGGCATACCCCTTTATCAACACTTTCTTTTTAGCACTGATAAAGGGAAGCGCTTCCCTTACCCTGTTTTGTGGTAGTGTTTCCTATAATGTTATGACAATTAAATATCATTTATTCCATTTTGACCATTTAATGCATTTTTTTAATTGGAATATCAATTTTCAATTAAAAACATTCAGTTTTTCATTAGAATATCACCACACATCAAAATTTTTTGAGATTTATTACTATATGTCACAATTGAATTAATTTTTTTTCCAGAGTTTCATGATAATAAAATCTCTTTTTCTTATTCTTGAGCACATGCCACACATTTTGAACTAAAATTTAACTTTTAAATTGAAAATGTGTACTTTTCATCATACTGTTGATATCACCTGTTAGGATGATGTTTTTTTTATTCTTATATGTTATAAATGAATCTATGTTTTTTTATTCTAGAGTATCATGGAAAACCAAGTGTGTTTTCCCAACATTAATGACATGACATGAGTTTTGAGATTCCTTAACACTTGAAATTTAAAAAATGTACTAAGGGTGATTATGGATACAAAACATGTCATAATGTCACAAAATTAATTTTTTTGGGTCAAAAAATGAATCAATAATCATTTACCTTGAGTTTCTTGACAATCAAAGATTGTTTCCTCAAATTTTACTATTTGGGGCATGCATTTAACAGAAAAAATCTATTTTTAGTACAAAAAATGAATTTTTGGATATTCTGATTGTAGTGTGAATTAGAATGATGTTTAGTTCACTTATACATATCATAAAATAATCTATGAATGCTTCTCTATAGATTTACAAAAAATTGAGTGCTTTTTCTTGGTTTTGAGCACGTGATGCATGTGATGCATATTTTTAACTAAAATATCTATTTTAAATTCAAAAGATTTATTTTTCATCTTTCCAACTATACTATGAAAATATGGTACATGGTTTATTATTATATATTAAAATTCAAAAAATGATATTTTTACTATATTTTCATGAAAATCTATTCTTATTTTCTTAACTTTCATCATGCGATACACATTTAAAACTAAAATTTCACTTTTAAATTGAAAAGATGAATTTTTAGTCACTTCGAACAAACAATACATTAATATAACATGTGGTGCATTCCTACTTGTCTAAAAATAATCCAAGATAATTTGATAATAATTTTATAACAATATAAGATCATTTCATCAATTTTGACTATACACTGCATGCTTTTTACTAAAATATATCTTTGAAATGGAAAAAGGATTGTTTTTATTATGATCATGCTGCATGATAGAATAACATTTAGTTCATTCAAATATGTCATTAATTAATGTAAAATTATTTTCCTATATTTTTATGACATACCAAGAATTTTTTCTTGACTGTGAGCATGTGACACACATTTTGAACTTACAAAACACTTAAAATGAAAAAATATACTTAAGGTCGTTACAAAAATGAAGCACATAATTAATATATACAACTTATTCTTGAGTTAAATTATGAATAAATTTTCATTTTTCTATAGTATCATAACTATTCAAGCAACATTTATTAGATTTTATCTTGCTACATGTCATAAATTATATAAGAAAATTAACTAATTAAATTATCAAGAAATACCTCTTCAAAAATTTTATAAATATAATGACACAACATAGCTTACACATTTAACCCCAAATGAATTTATTTCACCCTTTGAAAATGATTTATCAATAGTATTCAAATATTAATAAAAAAATATTACTAAAAAAATTGTTAATAAATATTTTAACTGAACGTGTATATATTCAAACAAATCTATAAAAAATAGGCAATTTACATAGTTTAAAATTTTGGGAGCAGGTCAATTTGGCCTACTTCTATGATTGTACTAACCATGGGATAATTTATCTTTATGATATCAACCTTTTTCTATAGTTCACCAAAATTATGGATGTAGCTATATTCCCACAGAGTTTATAAAACCACGACCATATGTTTTTTTTCCAGAAAAAATGAAATCATGTGTTCTAAACCTAGGACCTATATGATATATGTGAAGGAAATACCTAATATGATATATTCAATCATCTTATATATATATATAACAACTATGTAATATTTATTTAATACTAATATATTATAAGTTAATAAATATAAATCAATTAATAATAATTTTTACTAAATAGTTTTTAAGTATATATTATTGAATACTAAATTATAATTTCTAAAAAATATTTATGAAGTATAAATTATAAATTAATAAAATTATATACATTTTCCCATTCTTTTTAAGTATTAAAAATAACTTATCACATGTTTTCATTACTTTAAATACTTTGTCAAATTTTTATGATTTTATTTTAATTTGTTTTGACTCTAATGTTCTTTCTTCTACCAGATGAAGATAAGGATTTGTAAATATAAAAATATGATCAGATTATTCAATGACTATTAGAATGGAAATATAAATATCTTGAATAAAAATCACATGATTACAATTATAATATAAATAAT
Source organism: Viscum album (assembly GCA_963277665.1). Taxonomy (NCBI): domain Eukaryota; kingdom Viridiplantae; phylum Streptophyta; class Magnoliopsida; order Santalales; family Viscaceae; genus Viscum; species Viscum album. Next base: position 1,516,200,311 of record OY728142.1, on the reverse strand, counting down.
ACATCAATAATTAGAAATATTTTTTTTGAAAATATACCCCATATATTAATTTATGACGACGACTCCTAAACAACGATGCCATAAAATTTCATCTATATTGGGAAGTCCAATAAATTCAATGAACACTTTGTTTTTTATTTCTTCTCCAAATATAAATTCTTAAGTATTCCGATCTTTGAAATATGAATTTTTTGAACCCTTTATAGTTTTCAACCATGTTTGGTAAACAATGGAGTAAAATTAGGGTATGCGGTATGTATTAATGATATATCAACTAATACCTTTGACTATCTTGACCCATCTATTTATTTCCCCTTATATTTTCACATATAGTAGTCTAAATTTTTTTTATTCATCATAATTGATATTGAATATGATATAAATTGGAAATAATATACTATTTACTTATGATGTGCCTTGATATGCTTAATCAGTTACACTATGAAAGTTCCAATAGCTTATTTGACCATTTAATCATTAATATTGTCAATGGGAATTAGTAACTCATCCCTCAACTCATAATATACTTGAACCACAACTCTCATATGATGTTCTAGTAATGATTTATTGTGAATGGTATCACCATGGATATTGAACACCACACCTCTTGTAATGATTCAATGTGGGGGTGTCAATAGATATAAGACCCAATCAATTTGATATTGAAATATTTCAGAACCACGAAATAATAAATATCTATTTGTTCTAAAAATATTATATAATATTACAAAAAAAATTATTACCTTTGGTATGCTTTGCATATAAGTGGAAAAACTACCCTTGTAATTTGGTGTTTATAGATTCAACTTAGGTGGTTGGTTCACAGATTGTTGTGGTTTCATTAATATCTCATTATATTTCAAGAGTATTTTGTTTTTTATAGATAGTATATCATTTTTATTTTTATATTTTTCATGAAAGTTCTTAATCTTATCTTATAACTCTTCATATTCCTACTCATAATACTTTAATGACCATCCTTTTTTAAAGTAATCTCTCGATGAGACTACTAAATCCACCCCTCTAACACATCCACAATATTATGGATGGTGCAAAACCACTGAAAGTAGTTATTCTTCACCTATTATAGATAACACATATTATTTATAATCTAGATAATGGAAAATATTTTATACGTTATATGTTTTTAAATATAAAATAACAATTAATTTCAGTTCTTTCATAGTTCCACATTCCTCCCAAACTTTTTGAATGTTTTAATCTATAATTTTAATCTTCTAATCAATATGGAACTCCATACACACCACGTGATGTGGGATTAAAGTAATTTTATTATCATTTTGATCAATATTAATCTCAAAATATTTTCAAAAATCATTTTTTTGTATTAATAGTTTTATTATAAATTTAAAGTACATATAAATTATTTTAAGTACAATATGCCTCATCCTTTATTTACAACATAGGTATAGTCAATTTTTTGAGTATTATATATTCTCTTAAATCCATTGTATTTTTTATGAAGTAATATATATTAAAATAATTACTTTATATTGTTTTTGTCAAATAAATTAAAATCACTTACAATTTACCTTAAGGATATCCTCCTCACAGAGAGAAATGAATGAATTCCATGTTTTTATGAGATAAATTTGGAATATAATGTTAGAGGGCGAGGATTAAAATTTATAGTGACCCATGACTTTTATAAATATTATTACATAACTTTGACATAAAGATCCAATAAATACAAACCAAGGGCTGAGTGGCATAGTGTCTTTGGGAGACTAGGTACATAAAACAACACATGAAGCTACAATAAAAATTATTTATTTTAATCTCCATAATAAGATCCTAAATCTTTTTTAGATCCTAAAACAAAATAGAATAACCTTGGAAATACATAAACCAAAGGGTTGAGCTACAAAGCCTAGTAAGGTAATAAACTTGGCAATGAAGCATAACATATGAGTCAAAAGGCATAACATGATATTATAAAAGAAAAGACTCAGGAATAATAATATGGGAACATAAAATAAAAACATGGAATCATAATATCATGTAAATATAGGAATGAGACAATAATATAAAACATGACATAAGCACAAGTCAAGGCTAGTTTGAAGACAACATCACATGGTGGAGAAAGTCCCATCCCAGATTAGGTTTCCCCCCTAATACCATACATATCATCTCATGAGACATGAAATTTACCCAATACATTGGATTTATATATGGGTGAACCCATCTTATCATGTAAATGAATATGCATGTCACATAAGAAATCAAACATATGGTATATACATAAATATTACCCATGGAAAGAAACGGGTTGTGTAATCAAATATTATAGTACAAATAGATGGAATATCAAAATGGTTTCCATGAAATCAGGCATTAAAAAATTCTTGTATGTTCATATGATAAAAATAATAATTGTTCATGAAAATTTATGTCCATGTTAATTGAAGACACACACAATAGTGGAGAGTTTACTCTGGAAATGAACCTATTAAGAGGGGTTTTATGGAAATGGGTGAATATTCATTAAAAAGGGAAAGAGAATATTAATTACCATAAAATGATAAATGAAATAAAAATGGTTTTTCATAATCAAATGGAAAATTTTAGAAACCAAGGATGGTTTAAAATATTTTATGGAGTGGTACTTGATATAGGGAAATAGACAAAGCAGTTTCCTTTAATAGGGTTTTCCTAACAAATGAAATTGATAAGGGAACCTTTAAAAAAATATATATATATAAATAAAATAAAGGTGAAAAAATTAGTTATATATATTAGGAAAATATATAAAAAATATAGAAGAGTAAAATAAGAAAAATAGAGAGAGAAATTGAGAGATAAAGTGCAACCCAATGAAAAAAGGGTGGTTTATAAGGATCCCTTACCTTATGTTCCATAATCATTATGCACTTTATCTTAACATCCTAAATAATAAAATTAAATTAATTAAATAAATGATTAATAACCTTTTAAATATATACTTTATATACTATATTTATATATTTTTTTATTTATAATCATTTCAATGAGATATAAGGCTTAGTTTCACTATTCTGAGGGCATTTGTTTCAAGGTTCTAGAGTCAGATCACTTATAGATAATTAATTAAGTTCTTATGAAATGTGATTATATCTATATAAGTGAAATAAAATGGTATTCATTTCCTTAAAAAAATTTAAATGATCCCAAATATCAATATGTGTTATAAAATAATGGTGAATCATTTAGTAAAAATGTTAATGTAATACAGTTAGTTCATTTAGGTGGTTTTACCAACCATCATGAAGTATTTTTTTTATTTAATATTATGGATATAAATTCATTATAGAATGTGAAAAAATATATAATATACATATTTAAATAATTTAAACCATTATAATAAAATTTAAACTAGCCTTGATGGATGTAATGGAAAGATAAAATAAATAATCTCTGGAGGGGACTTCCGAGAGGGGGAGGGGACACTTGAGAGATGTTATTCCTCCTCCTTTCTCTCATATCACTAAACCTTAAAATATTCCTCCCTTCCCCACCACCAGGCTTGACCCCAAGGTCCTTTTTTTCAAGGAGTGTTTCCCCAAGATAAAAATCTTTTCTTAGAAATTTATAGAATCTTCTGATCTTTACAGACTCTCCCTGGTGTCTCTCTTTGGTCGGAATTGCCCCTCAGTTGATGATTTCAACTTTTTTTATCTTTAATTCAGGGATTCAACAATATCATGATATTGTAGGTATTCTGGACCCCTATCATATGATCATTCGATTTGGTATTTAGAAAGATATTATCTACACATGGAATGACATCAGAAGTTACATCAACGACATCCAATTCTCTCTTTTATAATGGAACTTTGACTTCCCCAAGAGACACGATCCACCGATGAATCTAATTTGGGTGAGTTTTACAGGGCTTATGATTCCTTTTTAGAATCCATCTATACTTTTGATTCTTGGAATTATTTTCAAGATATTTTTATTTTTTGATATTATATCAAGATCCTTTTTTAATCCATTTTCTCATTGTTTTTATTTCATTTAAATTAATGTGTTGAATCCTATAGTTAATTTTTCATGGATTGAGATTGAGAAATAATACTAGATGAAATAGATAGTGATTTTTGTGTATTGGTTGGATTTATATTTATCTTTCTTTTATCTGGTGATTCTCAACACGTCTATACGCGAGGTTTAGAAATTCAAGGCCTTGATTCTACTACCCTGGACCATGAGGGTCATGCTTCAGTGAGGAATATAGTGGCTTCTACACAAGAAAACTACATTTCTCTAGACACTGATAGATGTGTCATGAGATCCTCAGCTCTATTTGGGGTGCACCAGTCACCTAGGGAAGTGACATGCCTAGTCATAATTATTGATCAAGTGGGTATAAATGATACAAGGCATGTGGATCACAATAGGAAAGAGTCAGGAGAAACATATCTTGTTACGAAGGTTGTAAATATTTTTAGTAGATAGAGAAGGGATTTGAATGTTCATAGTTTGGCATTACAGGCTCAATATGAACCAGAGAGGCTCAATGGGGTGTGTGTACTAAGATTGGTGAACCCCAAGACTAATGTTTCTATGGAAATACACTAGGAATAGGTAGTTCATACGAGAAATGGAGATATAATTAATGTTGATATTTAGGAATCTATTAGGGGGGGTACTTCAGCTAGCATGGCCCATGAGAAGAAAGAGGGATGGGTGAAGGTTTTTAGAAAGTTGATTTAATGAATATATCTCCAAAATATTACCCTCCTCGACCAATTTGGAGGCCTATAGGCTACATGCACAATTTAAGAATAGTCGGCTCCAGAAGAATTAGGCATGCAGACACCATTTATAGAGGATGTTGATGATATTTCTAGTAAAATATCTATTGACAGTGAAGAGGGAATGAGATTTATAAGACTAAATAATCCAAGGAATAAGAAGGGAAATAAGGGGAAATTATATTTGGGTAGGTTTTATTATGGTTAAAGTAAAGAAAGATAAAGGGAAGAAAGATTACTCTTAGCTTCAAAAGCCAATGGAAACAAGATCAACTAAAGAGATTAGGTGATCAAACATGAACCAATAGTTCAATACCAAGAATGAAAAATGGTTTAGATATAAGATGTGGAAAGTTAATGCCTAAGTATGGAGATAACAAGGAATAAGAGTAAGGTGGTGTGGAATGAAATGGTAATGGGGGAAAAAGAGAAATACCTTGAGGTAATTATTTATTCTAAGGAAAAAATAATAGAAGGGGATTTCAAGATCAATGATCCAAAGGAGGATTTGAAAAGAATATTAGAAAGAGAGGTCTGAATTAATGTCAAAAGAGACCAAAGGGACTGGATCTACCAACAAGATTGCATTTTGGCATGGGACTTCAATTAAAGGAAGATAATCATGGAGGAGTACATCCAGAATTTGAACAAGATGGCCACTCATTTTAAATATTTAATTAAAGATGATCCTTATAAGAAGGTAAAAGCACTTCAATGAGGGAAATATTGGGTAAGATATTACAATAATATTAACCAGTTTTTTAATCATTTTTTATTTCCTATTGTGTTTATTAATCCATGGCATTTGACTTATAAGGACCCAACATTAAACATTAATTAATATTAAGATAATTCAATAATTTTACTTTAATTCACATTGGGGATCCTTTCAGGTATATAGTTTTAGATAATTAGTCCCTAAATATTAAATTATATTTCAAAAATTACAAAGTATACACTTATAATATATCCAATTTTTTCAAAATAATAAAACTCCTTAAATAAAACAAGAATTATTTTCTTGAAACAAATCTTCTTGAATTCTTTTTTTCTCTTATCCTTCCTTATACCCTATGAAAAAATTTCAAAAACTTGGGATGGGCATAAAAAGCTCAGTAAAGAATATAAAATAAGGAATAAAACCATTAGTCCACGAATATTTGAAACACATGAATTTTTTTTCATAAAATCATACTTTTCACCTATAAAACATAAACTACTTAGCTTACATCATGTAATCATATGATTCATAAAAACTTCATAGATATCATAAAACACAGATGTAAGTTGTGGAATCCATATCATACTTACATTATAGCTTTCATAGCTACATAGGGAGTAACCATCATGGTTACATTTGGAATACCCATAACAATATATTCCCTAAATCTATTAGGAGAAACTTTATCATTTATCTCCATCATGTTACCCAATGAATTAGAGAGATATCACGGGCTCACCCAACCTAGGTTTATCATGGAACCACCCACATTTGGTTTATCACGTAACCACCCATCAAATGTACAAGTACCATTACATAATCATAACACATAAGAGTTTTAAATTATCAATATTTCACTTGTCAATCATAATAAATCAGTTCAAGATATTGAAATATTCAATCCATTTCTAAAGCAATTTAAAACATTTAATAAAGATATTTCTGAATTAAAGTGTCCCATACCACTTTGAAACTTTTAAAATAAATTAACATTTTATAACTTTAATGTCCATATAAATAAATCCTTAAAACTATTTTGAAAACATTGACATTAATGAGAAATATTTATAAGAATAAATCTTTAAAACATTTAAAACGATATTATAGTTAAAGAGTCTTTTAACACTTGATAAACACTTAAATAAAAATAATTAAAGAATAACATCAAATGAAACTTTAAATATCATAATAATTTAAAAATTTATGATATAAAATGTCAAAAGGTTTTTATATACACCTTATAGGATATTAAAGGTGAACTATATCGAGATATGCCTCAATGAAATGAGATTGAGATGTAGTCCCTTACAAAGAATGTATCATTATATTGAGGATAAATCAATGAAATATATATATATATATATATGAAAAAAATAAATACAAAAAATATAAGTGTATATTCAGTGTAAAACAATCAGAGTTCATTCACACATATTCTTGAAAAAACAAAACCAATATCATGGATATTTAACTCATTGAAATGAGATTGATTTAAGATTTACATTAAAAATTTCATATAAATGAAGTAAGAATTTATAAATGGGGTGATTATGTGTATAAATAGTATATCCACAAAAAATAATGTTTAAATTACATCATAAATTAATAAACAGTGATTCCACACATAATCTCGGCATAATATAATCGACGAATTATTCGTAAAACCCAATGAGTGGAAATTGAATTTAGAAATTCACTTACAAAGATCATTTTATTAATAAAATAGATTGATGATGTATATTCACTAAAAATATACATAAATAAAGTATAAATTCAATATAGGATATCAAAATTAATTTCTCATATAGTTAGAGCATGACATAATCAAGAAGTAGAAGATTAACCCAAAGAATGGAAATTGGGTTAAGAAGTTCCCTTACCTTGAGTCTGACTTGTCTCATTTGTTCTCTATATTCTTGAATAATAAAATTACATTAATTAATAATTGATTATTAAAACTTTTTAAGTTTATCATTCCTTTTATTTAAATTATTACCATCTTATAAAAATTACATAATTATTTAAGATCATATTGGTCGTTTTGTCGATATTCGGTACTTGAGTTGAAAATGAAATTGTTTGATATAAATTTTCCATGTGGTCAAAATTAAATCAAATAAATAATATTTTTCATGATTTAAAGTTCAGATATATCTAGTATATATGTATTTATAATAGTTCATTAAATTTGGTGATAAGAAACAAAATGCACTGTTCATGGAGACGGTAGGTCGTACATACGCATGAACGCTACTTTCATTTCTTTGTCATATTAAAGTAATGAAAAATAAATCATATATAGGTATATTATAATTCCAGTATAATATATATGTTATATATGTTACATAATTTCATTAAATGCATCCTTTATAAGTTCCATGTATGGAATGAATGAGTCATATCTCTTTGAGGGGGTGGTAGTCCAGACTTCCTCAAATGAAATTATCATATTTACACATTATGGTAACTGTAAAGGTATGTTTTAAATAAAAAATACAGAATAATAGAGACAATGTAAATAAAATATATATCATATATAAATACAGTTCCATTATAATGTCCAACATTAGATGTGGTAGGAGAAAATTGAACAATCATCATTTCGTGAGAGAGTAGTTCGCCGTACAGAGAAATAATATGTTCATATCCATTAGATGGAGGTGTGTGTAAGTGTAGTTATAATAATCCTAATAAAAAATCCTAGTATATTTCCAAACTGGGGTTTTTATGTAATAAAAGAATAATAAGAGCATAAGGAGTGAATAAAGAAAATAAAAGAAAGGAACTTGAGAGAAGACAATACCTCTAAACCGAGTAACTTCTTTTGATTTGACCCAAAATGCTTTATTTAATTGCATTATGCTCAAGGTAAGTCTTCTAGGAGTAAGGGAGGGATTCTAGAAGCCTATTTGAGCAGAATTTGGACGAGAAAAGGGGCTTTAGATATGTGAGTAAGTGGGTAGAGTTGGTGACCTTTAATAAGAGGGAGAAGGGGCACTTTAGGAAAGTCTTGAAGTATTATTTTATTATAAAATTATTTTTGAATTATAAAATTTCCAAATTGATATATTTTGAGGATAAGATTATAATAGGTTGAAATCCTCCCAAAAAATAGGTTTTAGACAATTTTAGGTCACAAAATTAACCATATCATTTTTCTTTAACCCTTAGTTAAAAAAATTTAACTCTTACCATGTCTTATTGTATTTTTATAATATATGGTTATTATAGTTACTATAAAATGAAAAGAGAACTAAAATTAGATCATTAATGAAATTTTTAATATTATATAATTCATTTGGAAGAATATTATATTTTTAGGACAATTATATCATTTAATAAAATAGTATTTGTTTTAAAAAATCATTTTTGTCAATTTTGACACTATTTAGTAATTGTTTTTGTAAAAGTCATAAAAACTTTATTAATTAGAAAAAAACGAATTAAATAAAATATAAAAGGTCATAATAATCCATAAAATTAAAGTATGAAAACAAAATTTTCAAATTATATTTATTTTATTATTTATAATATCATTTATTTGAATCATTCATTAATAAGGTAATCACTGCATCATCATTATTTTGTAAATAAATTTATTTATTTAATGGATAAAAATTATAAATAAAGTACCACAATGTAGGAAATATTATGATATTTCTAATAAATATTTAAAATCTAAGATATAATTTATATAAACCAAATTAAATATTTATTAGTAATAAGATACATGTTTATGTCATACTTCCCTTTTCATTAAATTAAAAATTATAAAAGGTCACGATCTCACCCAAGTGGATCCATGGGGTTCCAAAATCGACCCAAGGATGCCCATTTATGGAAATATCTCATAAAACAGGATTATGACACGTTTTAGGGTAGTTTTATGTTATTATAATATTATTTTTACCATTATTTACCCGATTTACCCTTTAACCATGGTAAATAAAAATAACCACTAAAGTTACTATTCATAATGTACAAAAATTTAAGGTACCTATTTACACATTTTGGAACTTATGATTTTAAATATGGAATCAATTTTTCCAAATTAATAACACATAATTTTTAGAAATTAATTTAAAATTAATTCCCATTGTCAAAACCAAAAAGAGGGTTTTTGAGAAATAAAAACTATCAAAAGATTGACATGTGTTTATGTCCAAATTAAAAGTGAAATTAATTCCAATTAAAAATTTTTGATTAATATATAAAAAAATAATACAATCACTCATTAAATAAAATTCAAAGGTAATAAAACTATATAAATAAATTAGATGAAAATACATTTTTGACTTAAAATGTTGTATTTTTCAATATTTATAAAAAAATGAACTTTATGAGAAAATTACCAAAAAATCAACCAAAGTAAATTTTGATGTCCCAATTATATATAAGAAGTGTATTATGTCAGATATAATATATAAAAGTGACAAAAACAATATTTTAAAAGGGTTCTCCTTCAAAAGGTGGTAAGACGACCTTTTCAAAATATTATAGTATTTTATGCTTAAAATTTGATTCATTCTCATTTTAAGCCTCTAAAATTCATTGGATAAATATAAAAACATATATAAAATATGTAAAAACATAATATAGTTAATTATGTTCATTCCCGCTAATAAAATGTTTAGGCTTTAACTACCATTTAAAATAATAATAGTATTATTGTATTATTTTTTAGTATAACTCAATGTTGTGTACAATGTAAGATTTTAGAGAGACATGTTGTTACGTGTCGAGTACACTATCAGAAAAAGTATCCAATTTAATTAAAAATTAATATCTCATTCATAAATATTAATAGAAATGAAAATGTATTATTCTATAAATACCTGGGTCGTTACATCATTCCCCCTTTTAGAAATTGAATCCCCACAATTTTAAAATTTGGCTCGGAAACTTCATTGAAAATAACACATTATAAAAAGAGTCAATAAAACCATAACTTTAAAAGAAATAAATAGAATTAAAAATTTCACCTAAGATAACACATACTAGGATTCCGTATAGGAAAACATGGATATAGAAGAAAAACTAACCATATTTTTTAGATGGAGAGTGATAGAAAACATGATCAGGAGAAAGTTAACAATCTGAAAACCATAAAGTTGTGATGGTCTAAACGATCTTTGATTCCCCCGTAGGAAAAGTAAAAAGAAAATGTTTTTTCTTTAAGGTCATTTTCATAAATTTGAGGAATTCATTCATGAGCTTGACTAAGAACATAAGGAAATATACTTACTTGTCAAGTAGAGTTTCATCCTTTAATAAATTACTACCACAAACTCATCTTTTCTCCAAATGATGAGTATTAAAGATGACTTGGTCACACTTGAAGCACTATAATAAACATCTAGAGAATCACTTGATCCACAAAAGATTAAATATCTATTCATCCTATCTTGAAATATTAACCATAACCACAATATTCAGGATAAGATAAGATAATTCCCCAAAAATAATAATATTTATAAGAGAAAATACTACTTATAATCTCCAAAATTCAACAGTAATATCCAAATTCCAACATAGACAGTTCAGAAAATAACATTCCTTAAAATTCATCAAATAATCCAATCTAAGATTGAGACCCAAAATTAATAAGGATTTGATCACATAGTCTTCCAGGATAAGTTTTAAAATTTATCTCAAAATAATATCGACTACTCTTAAAGTCTCAAACTTAAAAGTAATTAACCTAATCACATATTCTCCATGATAGGTTAATCATTTCCATAAATAACCCAAATATCCATATATCCACAATAAAAACATATATTATTCCAAAATAAAATTCAACCATTACTCCTCAAATGAAATCCCATAGTATTCTATTTTCTTTAGGCATATAGTGTTCAAAAAAGAGAAAACGTCTTCCAAAATAACATTTATCATTTAATCACCAAATCATTTTTCTATACTAATGATATCTATTTGATAAAACTTAAGTTCTAAAAATGAACTTATTTTTAATCCATAAAATCATTTAACTATAAATAATAAGTCATACTAACTATGGATTTCAAATCAGACAGTGGTAGGAGATGCACCCTTGTCACCCTTCAGTTATGAGTTCGATTCCTGCGACCTTTCCCGGTGTGGCAGGTTGTCACCCATTCTACGTGTTTTCCTTTATTAAAAACTGTATAATTCATATAATATTAAAAAAATGAGATTAAATCCTAAAACATAACCATGACATGTTTTAACCTCAAAGGTTATTTCATACCTCTCATTTTCTATCCCAAAAACTAATAACCCATGCTTTCCTCAAAGGTGAATGTCTCAAAAAATACCATTATTAACCTCAATATTTCAGATCATAAAGCCTAAAAGGGGTTTCTAAGTAATTTAATTTATGATTAACCTTAAAATTATAAATCCATGATGATATCCCTAACCCTTAAGAAAACATCCTAATCTCAAAAGTTATATAAACCGACCTATGATAAAAACTATAGGTCCCCAACCTTAAACTTTACTTAATCTTTAAATAAGTCATTAATTTGACTTTAATTCACATCGATGATTTTATCAGGTTTATAGTTTTAGAGAACTTAGAAATAACTATTAAATTACATCTCAAAAATTAAAAAGTATACACTTCTACTCTATCCATGTTTTTCACAATAATTCATCTCCTTGAATAAAATAAGAATTCTTTTATTGAAACAAATCTTTTTGAATTCTTCTTTTATCTAATCCTTCATTATAACTTGTGATTTTTTTATTCAAAAACTTGGGATGTGCATAAAATTCTTAGTAAGGAATATAAATTAATAAATAAAACCATTAGTACATGAATATTTAAAACCCATGAAAACATTTTCACAAAATCATAGTTTTCTACCATAAAACATAAACTACTTAGCTTACATCATGTAATCATATGATTCTTAAAAAAATTCATAGAAATCATAAAACATAAAGGTAACTTGTGGAATCCATATCATACTTACATTTTAGATTTTAAAACTACATAGGGAGTAACCTACATGGTTACGTTTGGAATACACATCATAGTATATTACCTAAATCTTGTAGAAGAAACTTTATCATTTACCTCTATCACGTTACCCAATGCATTGGAGAGCTATCACAGGATCACCCACCCTAGGTTTACCACGAAACCACCCATATTTGGTTTATAATGTTACCACCCATCAAATATCCAAGTACCATTACATAATGAAAAAAGATAAATGATTTAAGTTATCAATATTTCACTTGTCAATAATAAGAAATCAATTCAAGATATTGGAATATTCAATCCATTTCTAAAACCATTTAAAAAAGTCAATAAATATATTTTGGAATCAATGTGTCCCATAAAACTTTGAAACCTTTAAAATAAATTAACATTTTAAAACATTAATTTCCATACGAATAAAGCCTTAAAAACATTTTGAAAACATGGACATTAATGATAAATAGTTAGAATAATAAATCTTTAAAACATTTAAAACTACGTTTTAGTTAAAGAGTATCATAACACTTGAGAAACACTATAATAAAAATAATTAAATAATAACATAAAATGAAACTTTAAATATCATGATAATATAGAAATTCATGATACAAAATGTCAAAAGGGTTGTATATACACCTTATAAGACATTAAAGATGAACAATATCGAGATATGCCTCAATGAAAGGAGATTGAGATGTTGTCCCTTACAATGAATTCATAATTAGATTGAGGATAAATCAATGAAATAAATATATGTGACAAATAGAAATACACAAAATATAAGTGTATATTCATTTTAAGAAAATCATAGGTTATTCACACAAATTCTTCGAAAATCAAAACCAATATCATGGATATTTAACTCAATGAAATTAGATCGAGTTATGATTTCCCTTACAAAGTTCATATAAATGATGTAAGAATTTATAAATGGAGTTATTATGTGTAGAAATAGTATATCCACACAAATAGATGTGGAATTTACAACATAAATAAATAAATAGTTATTCCACACATAATCTTTGCATAATATAATCAACTAAGTGTGCGTAAAACCCAATGAGTGGAAATTGAGTTTACAAATTCCCTTAAAAAGATCATTTTGTTAATAAAATAGATTTATGATGTATATTCACTATAAATACAAAAAAATCAAGTATAAATACAATATATGGTATCAAAAGTCATTTCTCACGTAGTCACATCACAACATAATCAAGAAGTATAAGATTAACCCAAATAATGGAAATTGGGTTAAGAAGTTCCCTTACATTGAGTACGACTTGTGTCATTCATTATTTATGTTACTAAATAATAAAAAATGGTTAATTTATACTTGATTAAGAACCTTTTTCTAGTTTATTATTCCTTCTACATAAACTATTACCATTTTATAAAAATTACATAATTATTTAAGTTCATATTTGTCATTTTTTCGATATTCGGTACTTGAGTTCAAAATGAACTTGTTTGATGTAAATTGTACATGTGGTCAAAATTAAATAATATATAAAATATAATTACAGATTTATACATCATATATATCAATTATATATGTATTTATAATAGTACATAACATTTGGTGACAAAAAATGAAATGCACCGTTCATGGAGATGGTAGGCCGTACGTACGCATGAACGCTACTGTCATTTCTTTTTCATATTAAAGTAATGAAAAATAAATGATACATAGGTATATTATAATTATATTATAATATATATGTTATATATTTTACATAATTTCATTAAATCTATCCTTTATAAGTTCCATTAATGGAATGAACGAGTCATATCACTTTGAGGGGGTGGTAGTCCTCACTTCCTCAAATTAAATTATCATATTTACACATTATGGAAAGCATAAAGGTTTGTTGTAAAAAAAAATTACAGAAGTATAAAGACAATATAAATATAATATATATCATATATATAAATAAAGTTCTATCTTAATGTCCAACATTATAGGTGGTAGGAGAAAATTGAATAATCACCGTTTCCTGAGGTAGTAGTTCACCGTACCCAGAAACAATATGTTCGTATCCATTAGATGGAGGTGTGTGTAAGTGTAGTTTTAATAATTCTCATAACAAAATACTATTATATTTATTATACTGGTTTTTTATTTAATCAAATAATAAGAAGATCATAGAGAGTGAATAAGGAAAATAAAAGAAAGGAACTTGAGAGAAGACGATACCTCTAAATTGGGTAACTTATTTTGATTTGATCCAAAAGGCTTTATTTAATTGCCTTATACTCAATTTAAGGCTTATAAGAGGAATTTAGGGATTTTTGGATATTATTTGAGATGAATTTGGACAAGACAAGGGGATTTAGAGGTGTGAGTAAGTGGGTATAGGTGGTGACCTTTTATAAGAGGAAGGATGATCACTTTATGAAAGTCTTGAAATATTATTTAATTATAAAATTATTTTCGAATTATAATAGCTCCAAATTGAAATACTTATAGTATATAATGATAATGGGTCTAAATCCTCTCAAACAATAGGTTTTATACAAGTTTATGTCACAAAAGTAACCTTATCTCGGAACTTTAACCCTTAGTTAAAAACATTAACTCTTACCATATCTTCATGAATTTTCATAATATATGGTTTGTATTGTTACGATAAAATGCCACTAGAACCACAAGTGGATTATTAATGAAATATTCAATATTATATAATTCATTTGTACTAATATTATATTTTTAGGGCTATTATATCATTTAATAAAATAGTATTTGTTTTAAAAACTCATTTATTTTAATTCTGACACTATTTAGTAATTAATTTTTGTTAAAGTCATAACAACATGATTCATTCAAACCAAAGTCATTAAATAAAATATAAAATGTAATAATCATATATAAAATTCTTTTATGGAATCAAAATGTTCAAATTATATTTATTTTAGTATTTATAATATCATTTATTTGAATCTTTCGTTAATAAGGTAATCACTGCATCATCATTGTGTCATATATTAATTACTTTATTTAAGGCCTAAAAATTATAAATAAACTAACATAGTGAAGGAAATATTTTTATCTTTATAAGTAATATTTATAATAAAATATTTCATTTATACAAACCAAATTAATTTTTTTTAGTACGGAGATATATGTTTATGTTATACTTCCCTTTTGATTAAATTAAAAATTATAAAAGATCACTATCACACCCTTGTGGATCCAAGATGTCCTAAAATAGACCACAAGATACCCATGGTAAAACATATATCATAAAATATAATTTGGACACGTTTTAGTTTAGTTTTAAATTATTATAATATTATTTTTTACCCTCATTTCCTTGATTTACCTTTAACCATGGTAAATAAAAATAATTACTGAAGTTACTAGTCATATTGTCCAAAAAAGGCCTATATTTACAAAATTTGGAAATTATGATTACAAATATGGAACCCATTTTTCCAAATTCAAAATAAATAATTTTCAGATATTAATTTAAATTAATTCCCATTGTTAAAACAAAAAAGCGGGGTTTTAAGAATTGAAAACTATATAAAAAGATTGACATGTGTTTATATCCAATTTAAAAGTGCAATTACTTCCAATGAACTAAAATATATTAAATAATAAAAAAATAATTCAATTAAACTTTAAATCAAATAAAAATTAATCTAATTATATAAATAAATTAGATGAAAAGGAAGTTTTGACTTAAAATGCGGTATTTCTCACTATTCATAAAAATGAACTTTATCATAAAATCATCAAAAATTTAACCAAAGTAAATTTTGATGTCCTTATTTTATAGAAGAATTTTATTTTTTCAAATAGAACATATAAAAGTGAAAGAACAATATTTAAAAGGGTTTTCATTAAAAAGGTAGTAAAACAAACTTTTAAAAATATTAAAGTATTTTATGCTTAAATTTTGATTCATTATCATTTTAAGCCTTTAAAATTAATTGGATAAATGTAGAAAATCTAAAAAATATGTAAAATCATAATATAGTTAATTATATTAATTCGTGCTAATACAAAAGCTTGGAATTAACTACCATTTAAAATAAAAATAATATTATTGTATTATTATTTTTGTATAACTCAATGTTGTGTGCAACATAAGATTTTTGAGAGACCCATTGTTGTGTGTCGAGTACACTATCATAAAAAGAATCCCCTTTAACATAAAATTAATATCTTATTAATAAATATTAATATAAATGAAAGAAATATTATTCTATAAATTCATGGATTGTTACATGACTAGCGTGGTTTCCCACTTTATCCTTAAAAGTTATTTTGAAATCAGAATTTAATTTTCAGTCAGTCATTCATTTTTATAATAAGAGGAGATCAGAAGAGGATGGATGATACATATTATAATATCACTATAAAATTAAACTATATATGCTATACTAGAGTTATTATGCCATGTTGGATGAGGGAGGTGAGGATAATATAGAATAAGAAATGAATTTAAAAGAGGTTGAATATTACCTCTTGAATGTCGTATCCTTGAAAAATTCATTAAGGAACTTGTAATTAGTATTTTGGTTCAAAGTAAAGAACTATGACAGGAAGGAGAGTATTGGGAAAATAATTGGGCAGAATTTTTGGAACCTTCAAGGCTTATAAAATGAGAGGAGAAGGGGAGGTGAGGGGTGGTATTTATAAGGGGTGGAGAGGGGTTTTTTTTAAATATAATATTTATTAGTTTAATATTTTTTCTCAAGATTACAAATAGTTTTTATTATTATGAACATATAAATTAAATGTTATGTTTTATTTTTAACTAATGGGTGATTACATCATCCATGAATCACAAATTCATGTATTCAGCTAATAATGTTAAATATTGTATTTTGCTGTATTTCACTATTCACAAAAAATTAAACTATATTAGAAAAATAACAAAAACTAACCCTAACAGTTTTTCTATGTGTATATTCAAAAAACGAAATCCATTTGATGAAAATAATTTTCTAAATATGATAAATTTAATATTTAAATTAAATCCCTTTTATTTGAAAAAAATACAATTTTTAATATTATGATCAATTTTTGGACCCTTTGAAAATTTAATAAGTATCTCATAAAACTATATTATCATTATGATGCAAAATAATATAAATTTATTAATCCATTTTATGAAAATAAATTTTATTTTGAATAATTATATATGTTAAAAAAATGAATATAAAACATTTATGTTTTAAAAAAATACAAACACTTCTTTTATCATTTTTAAAACATTTATTTACTTATATAATAATATTATCATATTTTAAATTTATAATATTAAAAAATTATTATTTTAAACTTACATAGGTGATGATTCTATTATAAAAGTCATTTTACTATTCCCGATAACTAGATTACTATTCCAATATTCAGATTAATACTCCAATGGTTAGACCTGTAATAGTAATATGGGTTCCCAACATTCTATAAATACCTCATATTTTTTAATTATTCATTCACTTATATTTTATCTAAAGGTTATATATATTATCATTTTAAAGTTGAATATCTCTTTACTAATTTTCACTTTATTTCAATAGTGTTGTTCATGAGTGCGATTATTCTGGTGGATGGAGCTGATCCAAATTTTCATATTTTAGTTATCATTTTTTTATTTTTTATCTCATTGTAGTATTTTAAATTATTGTACCCATGTATATTTTCTAAATTTAATGTTCAAATTATTATAATAAAATGTTTTTGGTTCTATCAATTGGTGCATGTGCTTTATAAAATACTACATTACTTAGTAGGATATTATTATATAATTAGAGAGAAAATTCCAGTGATAAAATTATGGGTCCTTACATTCTTCCACACCTAAGTAATTTCACCCTCAAAATTCCATTTTATATACTAAGATGAAAAAATGTGAGGTTAATTCTACTTAAAGTATTTTTTTGGTTCCCAAGTTCCATCTTCTTACTTTTGGTTTCACCATAGTACGTTTACTAGGCGAGCTATCTTGTTGCATAAAAATTTATCTCTATGGTCTAAGATCTCCCCCCAACTACTCCTCATAAGATAAATCATTTTATATCTATACCACCTATGAATTTAGTACATGTGTTGGATTTTTTATGTACTTCCCCAAGAGGGATATATTTAATATATCATGTACTTGATATAGGGTAGGTGGGAGTGCCAATCGATAATACACAAATATGATGTGATAAAGAATCTCCAAGGGGACGATGTACCTATGACTTAGCTTTCCCTTCATCCCAAATATCACAACCCTCTTCCATAGAGATATGCGGAGTAACACTTTGTCTCCTAGCTCAAAATTTAGGTATCATCGGTGATTCTCAACATAGCTCTTTCATCAACTCTAAGTAGTCCTCATGTGGTGGTGAATGTTCATGGAATTTTCTACCATTACCTCGACCATTGAAACTACTAGTATCATGCATTCACCAAATTATTCCCAACACTTAGGTTTTCTACATGTCTTTCCATAAAGGGTTTCATATGGATCTAATTGAATGCTTTATTGGAAGCTATTATTATATGAGATATAGATCAGACAAAGTACTTGATTCAATCCTCTTTTGAAGTCCATCAATCACACTCTAAAAATGTCTTCCAGTTCTTGGATAGTCTGATAAGTTTGTACATGAGTTTAGGGGAGATAAGCTGTACTAAAGTCCAACTCAGTGTTTAGAGAATATCGAAGACTCTTCCAGAACTTATAGGTAAATATCAGATCTCTATTAAATATAATCAATAATGTTATTCTATATAGGATCACCACTTTTATGATGTATATCCTTTCAAGTTAATTGAGTGATAATTCCTCTTAGATAGTGATGAAATAACCAGTCTTTGTAAGAAGATCCACCGCATCCTAAATAACATTATTTACTATGGATATCCTAGAAATACCAGAAACAAATCCATAGTGATTTTTTCCATTTTCATGTAGGTATGGATAATGGTTTCATCATTCCCATAGACTTTTTACTTTAAAACTTCACCGATTAACATACCATAAAAATTGATGTATATCATATTATCTCATTCCTTATATTGCCCCACTAATATTTCTCTCAGAGATCATGATACATATTCCTGCTCCTTGGGTGGATGGAGATCTATGTGAATCATTTAATAACTCATTCTTTATATTATGATTTAATGATAAACATAGTCATGAAAGAAATCATATAAATCTTTATTCATAAATTTTGAATGCATAGGATTTCCATTTTCTTATTTCTTCCACCTTATTTTTAATTTTGATATAATATCTTTGATAATTCTTTATCTTCTTCATAAAATATGGTTAGGGAACCTTTTAAGTATGGAATGATGGTGTTTATTCATTTATGATTCTCATATCCCACCATTTCCTATCTAAGATGATCAGATATCTCTAAATTATCATTATTTATAAGGTTGCATAATGTTTTTTACATAGATAATCTACCACTTTATTTACTTTCCTTGTATGGAAGTGGATAGAATAGTCATAATCCTTGATCATCTGTAACCACATTAACTGGAACATATTAATATCCTTCCATGTGAATATATATTTAAATATATTATAATATGTATATATTTCATAATTTTCTCCATAGATACAGTACCACCAAATCTTTAATGTGAAGATTATTATAGCTAACTCCGAATGCATTGGATAGTTATGATCATGAACTTTTATCTACCTGGAGGTGTAGTCTATCGTTATGTCATTCTACATCAGCAAATATCCCAATACCCTATTTCAAGACCAATTTATACCATTAAGAGTTCCCCACGTATGTTTAGTATAAGTACTAGTGTAGCGATAAGACCCTTTTTCAATTACATAATGCTCTTTTAGTACACCCTTCTGATTTATGATGGTTAGTGGGTTTCAAAATTAGGATAAGTTCCTCATAAATCATCAGGAATACCCATTTATTCTAAGAAAACTACGTATCTCCATTATAGATATTGGTATGGGCCACTCCTCAATTACCTTTATCTTAAAAGGGTTAACATATTTCCCTTTTACTGTTATAATAAGCCCCAAGAATGATACTTCCTCCATACAGAACTCTAATATACTATACTTTTCATATAGTATCTCTTAGTGAAAAGTCTTTAACATAGTATTCAAATTCTCATCACACTCCTCCTTTCTTATGAATTATATCCAAATATCATCTATAAATACTACCAAAAATTTGTTGAGGTAATCATTAAAGACTCTATTCATTAAGTCCATAAAGACGTCTAGATCACTAGTGAGTACAAATGGAATCACTATTAATTCCTAGTTACAATACCTCATTTGAAATACAGTCTTGGGAATATATTCATTCTTCATAATTAATTGGTGATATCACGATAAAAGTTCTTCCTTATAGAAGTATTGGGATCTACATATTCAATTGAATAAGTCAACAATCCATGGTAGGACACACTTGTTTTTATCATATATTTTTTAAATTCACAATAATCAATGTAGAGGCGCATTGAAATATCCTTCTTCTTGATGAAGAGGACCGTTACACCCCACAATGAAGCACTCAGGTGTATAAAAATCTTTTCTATATTCTCTTATAACTTCTTCTTTAGTTATTTCAACTCAATGGTGACCATTCTATAGAGATCTAGGTATATGTTCCATTGAGAACTCAACCACTCAGTCAGGAGTATGGACATGTAAATATTCAATGAATACATTAGTATAGTCCCACATAATGAGAAGGTTTATAATTATTATCTCATTTTTATCAATCATCTGAGCTAGATATTATTTATCATGAGATAATTATATCCAAACATGACAAAAATATTCTAAAAGAGATTCATCCTCCTCCTTACACTTTTAAATAATTGGAGGATAAACCAGGATGTGAAGAGAGATCTTCCTTTACTGATAGTTGATGTTTTATTTATATAAGGATAACCAGTACATTCCTATTATAAAATAAAATTATACTAAAGCATGATATGGGTTTTTTGAAGAATTATTCCAAAAACATTGACCATGTAGGAGTTATATACTTAGGATGCAATAATTGCACTGTTTTCTATTCACCCATATAGCTCTACCGCCATGTTTTGAGGTAGATTTTGAATAGTTATACTTGAAATTCAAGATATCAAAGAATGTGTAGAACCATAATAAAAAAGTTCTATCACTATTCAGGATCGAATAACTGCCATACCTATCACTACATCATTTTTAGGATCTACCTCAATAGTAGTGATAGCATATTCCCTTCCTATCTCTCTCTCTTTCTTGGAGGTTTCTATTGTCAATTTTCCATGACAAACCTTGGATTAGGATATTGTCTTTCATAATTCTTGTGTTCCTTATAGTTGAACCATTGTACTATAGGAAGATCACTGATCTAAACCTTATTTTCTCCCATTACATTAGTGGGTTTCTTCATCTATATTGGGAATTGATTAGCCTGATGCTCCTGTTTGCCATAGTTGAAATGTCTCCCAGTTCCATTGAGATAGTTCCTGAGATGCTTCTTCCCACATTTTTGACACGTGGGAAGTTGATTTTTCTTTACTATATGGGATTTATCTATTAATCCTACAAAATTAAACTCTATTTTATACTTTCTTATACCCATCCCCACGAGAACACTAAGATTCATATATCTCTATCTCAAACTTAATGGCACAGTGTAAAATCTATTCATAGTTGTCAAAGTCTCAAATCACAAAATATTTTCCTAGAATTTGATTTAATCTAATAAATAATATGTCCAAATTAATTTCAATATTGATAAAAAATTCATTGGAATACCATGAAATCCTTGTATAGTTTTCCTTATATGCCCTGATAAAATCTTCTTCCCTTTTCTTCAGTATGAGGAAATCCCTCTCTATTTTAAGATTTAGTATTTAGGGAAAATATTTTTTGAAAAATATTTTCTTGAGTCCATACCATCCCCTGAAATCAATTTCCTCTTTTTACTTTGTGTTCTTAATTAGTTTCCCCCACTAATCTGCTCCCCCATCCATGTGATAAATGACTAGAATGACTTTCTCTTTTTCTGAGCATTAGAGGACATAAAATATATTCTAAATGGAGTTAATACATTGTTTAATGAGGATGGGATTGAAAGATTCACTAAAGGTAGGAGGAATTTGTTTTATAAAGGACTTGACCACAACTTTATATTTCTTAGGTGAATGAGGGAGTTCCACTCGATTCAAGTTATTATTCATAACTTCAGTCAGTTGAGCCAGTACATCGGTTAAATTATTATCTCCCACCCCCATATAGTTATTCATTTCATTAGGGATATAATAACATTTCCTATAATAATGGTTATAGGTATAGTTCCTCATATTTATTTTTATTAACTAAAACAAAGGAAATAAAATTAGGGATGGGAATACACAGACTCAAAAAAATATAAAATTGAAATAAGGAACATGAAAGGAATAAATTATAAATTACAAGTAAATCCTGACTTTTGAGTCTATAGTTTTTAAAATTGTTTATAAATGATAATTTTCCTATTAGGTTTTCTTAACTAAAAATTTATTCAAGTCCTTCATAATGGTTTATAGAGAGTTTGTGAATTTTTCAAAGAATATCCCTCGAGAGTGTCAAACTAGGTGTGCAATAAGACCTATTTTTCATGAAACATGTGATGATATAGTTAATAAAAAATCCAAACTTTTTAGTTTTATGACCCCTAGGTTAAAATATCCACTTATAGTACCCAAAAAGATATGTGATATATTAGAAACCACATGTTCTATACTTCAACAAAATATCAAGATATTCTATTATACTTAGACTTATCCCTAGGGTTATCACTAAAGAATTCTAGTCCTATTACTCAAAATAAATAGAAATTTCTTTGATACAAACTATAGTGACCCAATCCTTTTACACATATTATTACATAATTTTCAACATAAATATCTGATGAATGAAAATCAAGGATTGAGAGACCTAGAGAATTTTGGATACTAGGTGCATAAAATAATAAAATGAAAAAAAATAATCTTCATTATTTTAATCTCCATAATGAGATCATAAATCCATTTGATCTCATAAAACCATATAGGTTAACTTAGGGAATACATAAACAAAAGGGGTGAGATATGATGCCCTATAAGGGAATAAACATGACAACAAAGCATAACATATGAGTCAAAAGACATAACATGATATCATGAAATACAAGGATCATGAATAATCATATTAGAGAATAAAATAAATAATATTTAATCGTAAGATCATGTAAACATAGAAATAGATTATCAATATAAAATATGACATACGCATTATTCAAAGTTATGTTCCGAAATAACATGACATAGTGGATAAAGTACCATCATGGATTTAGCTTACTTCTTAATCCCATACATATTATCTCATGAGACATAAAAATTACCCAATTAATTGGAGAACTATATAGTTTCACCCATCATAACATGTAAATATATATTTATTCCACATAAGAAATCAAACATAAGGCATAAACATAAATATTACCTATGGAAAGAAATGAGTTTCATAATCATATCTTAATGGATAACCAGATGGAATATCATAATGGTTTCCATGAAATTAGGGGTGAAAAAATTCTTTGATTTTAATATATGAAAAAAATCACGGTTCTTGAAAAATTATTTCCAATTAAAGTGTATATGTAAAAAAGTAGATTGGTAAGTTTGGAAATGTACCTTTTAAGCGGTATTTTAGGGAAAATGGTAAAGATTATATAAAAAAGGACATAGGATATTAATGTAAATAGAAAATAAATGAACTAAAAATGTTTTTACATTATTAAATGTAAAATTTTAGAAACCAAGGATTTTTTAATACAATTTATGGAGCCTTACTTGAAAATAAATATGATACAAAGAAGTACCCTTTTATCAGGTTTTCTTAACAAGTAAAATTGAGAAGGGAACCTTTAAAACATGTACATCCCCATAAAAAAAGGTGTATTAAGATATTTATATACATTTGGGACATATACACATAATATATAATAATAATATAAGAAAAATATAGAGATAAAGTGAGGTAAAGTGGGATAAAGAGTAACCCCAATAAAGAGGATATTTTAGAGAGATCCTTTACCTTATGTTCTGGAATCATTATACACATGGTATTAACATATTTAATAATAAAATTAAATTCACTAATAAATTAATTTAGTGCCTTTTAAATCAATATTTTATTTACTATAATTATATTTTGTTAATTTACAACCATTTCGATGAGATATATGGTTTAATTTCACTATTTGAGGGTGTTCATTTTATGGTTCCAAGGTTGGTTCACTTGTAGATAATTATTAAAGAATTGTAAAATGAGAATACAAATCCAAAAGTAAAATAAAATGGTCTTCATGTCTATATATAAATAAAAATGGTCCCAAATATGTATATGTGTTATAACATAAGGATGAATCATTTCTTAAAAATGATAGTGTTTTATCACTAGTGCAGAAAACATTATTTACGTCACCATTTTTTACGTCGGTTATATATAAACGACGTGATAATCTGTGAAATGTGGTTTTTTTTACATCGGTTATTTTATAACCGACATAAAAAATGCAGTGATTAGCTTTTTAACATCGGTTATTTTAATAACCGACGTTACAAATCACGCGTGTTCGGTTTTTACGTCGGTTATAAATTAACCGATGTAAAAAACAAAAGTGCGGGGTTTTTTTTACGTCGGTTAGTTGATAATCGACGTAAAAAATGAGATATCTATGAGTTTTTTACGTCGGTTATTTTATAACCAACATAAAAAACCAAAGCTCGGGGGTTTTTTACGTCGATTATAAAATAACCGACGTAAAAAACGCGGCTTTTGAAGCCTTTTTGACGTCAGTTATTTTATAACCGACGTAACAAAACAACCCATAAAACATTTTTTACGTCGGTTATACAATAGCTGATGTAAAAAAACTGTGATTTTTGATGTCTTTTTTATGTCGGTTATAGAATAACCAACGTAAAAAACCAACACGCAGATTTTTTTACGTCGGTTATAAAATAACCGACGTAAAAACAGCTGTATCTGAAGAATTTATAATGTTGGTTATTATAATAACCGACTTTATAAATTTAAAAAAACAGTTTATAATGTCGGTTATTAAATAACCGACGTTATAAAACATTTAAAAAATTAACAAGCCCCGTGGATTGTCATTTAAGTTTTTTCGATCGATAGTTCAGCGGCTCGTCTCTCTCGCGCGGTAAACCCTAATCAACTTGTCGATCTCGCTGCGTTAAACTCGTTTTTCCTTCATCGTTTATCATATTCACTCTCCTCAGATCTATCATCTCAACTTGCATCACTCAAGTAAGCCTTCCATGAATTTATTTCGTTCATTTTTTTTCCCGGATAGTCTATATTTATGTTTTGCGATTTTTGTGTTTAAACTAGGTAAGATTCTTCGATTTCGAACCCTCTTACCTCTTTTTTCCGTCATCATATTATTTATCATCCCTAGATCTATTAGATCGACTCGCAATATTCATGTAATCCTCAACTAATTTTATTTAGTTTGTTTTTGTTTCATGAATACCCGACATTGATGGTAATTTTTGTTGTCATTGATAACTAATGATCTCATTCACCTATATTACTGTATAGAATGGTTATTGATTAAATGTACGAATTCAGAAATGATATTTCATGTGTTGTTGCTGCTTATGTTTATCCTCTTTTATATGAGAATATATTAGACATATAACGTAATGGCTATTGACCTCTATGGCCCTTTGATGCATCGCTATGTCTCATGATTCCAAATAAAAATGGGTTCTACTGAGGGCTTACCCTAGTATTTTTTGAGGCCTTGGCCAAGGCCTCGACAATATGTTTAAGATTTATAGAATTATCCATTACCTCATTATGATATTAGTTATCGAGAAAACTTGTGATCATTTGACTAGTTGAATATCAATGGTTAGTTTTAATTATCATACGATCATTTAAGTAGCCATATTTAATAATATTTAATTAATCTATTTCATGATGATGTATATATTAAATTTATGTGTTTTTAGTTGTTCACCATGCGTAGTTTTTATATGTAAACCATTGTTTAGGGGGTTGTCCGGGGGGGGGTGGGGGGGTGGGGGGCTATCCAGAGGGTTGGGGGGTGTCCAGGGGGGTGTCCAAGGGGGTGGGTGGGTGTGGGGGGCTTTCCAAGGGGATGGAGGCCTGTCTAGAGGGTTTTGGGGGTTGTCCGGGGGGTGGGGGGATTTCTAGAGGTTGGGGGTGTCCAGGGGGTGACCAAGGGGGTCAGGGGTGGGGGTGGTGTCCAGGAGGGGTGGGGGGTGCTGTCTGGAGGGGTGGGGTGCTGTCCAGGGGGAGGGGGGCTGTCCAAAGGGTTGGGGGGTGTCCAACGGGGTGTCCAAGGGGGTAGGGGGTGGGGGTGGTGTCTAGGAGGGGTGGGGGTGTTGTCTAGAGGGGTGGGGGGCTGTCCAGGGGGTTGGGGGGCTGTCCAGAGGGTTGGGGGGTGTCCAGGGGGGGGGGGGGTGTCCAAGGGGGTGGGTGGGTGTGGGGGGCTGTCCAAGGGGGTGGGGGCCTATCCAAAGGGTTTTGGGGGTTGTCCGAGGGGGGGGGGGGGGTGGGGGTGGGGGGCTGTCCAGAGGGTTGGGGGGTGTCCAAGGGGGTGAGTGTGTGTGTGTGTGTGGGGGGGGGGTGTCCAAGGGGGTCGGGGCCTGTCTAGAAGGTTTTGGGGGTTGTCCGGGGGGTGGGGGGTTGTCCAGAGGGTTGGGGGTGTCCAGGGGGGTGTCCAAGGGGGTGGGGGTGGGGGGTTGTCCAGAGCGGTGGGGGGTGGGGCACTGTCCAGAGGGTTTTGGGGGTTGGCCGGGGGGTGGGGGGCTGTCCAGAGGGTTGGGGGGGGGGGGTGTCCAGGGGGGTGTCCAAGGGGGTTGGTGTGTGTGTGTGTGTGGGGGGGGGGGGCACTATCCAAGGGGGTGGGGGCCTATCCAGAAGGTTTTGGGGGTTGTCCGGGGGGTGGGGGGCTGTACAGAGGGTTGGGGGGTGTCTAGGGGGGGTGTCCAAGGGGGTGGGGGTGCTGTCCAGAGGGTTGGGGGTTTCCAGGGGGGGTGTCCAAGGGGGTGGGGGATGGTGTCTAGGAGGGGTGATTTTCTCCATCTGAATTTTTATTTTAAATACGATTTGATTATCAGGTTTACTCCATTCTCTCCAATTTTCTATCAACCATGTAGGCTCCATGGTTTTCTTTTATTCAATGGAATTGAAAACTTTTATATCTAACTATATTTTCTTTTAATAATAATATTCAAGCATATTTTTTTAAATACGCATATATTTGTTTTATATTTCAAAATTGTTTTACATTCAAATTATGATTTTTTTCATATAAACATATATTTGTATTATCTTAAAAATATATATATTTTTGATATTTTTTATAGGTAATAATGAGTCGAAGTTGGATTACGGCACATCGAATGAGCAATGAATATGACGAAGGTGTTGATGCCTTTTTGGAATTTGCTAAACGAAATGTTCCAAGTAGTGACATTTTTTTTCTGTCCATGCCTGAAATGTTTGAATATGAAGAAGTTGAAAAGTAGAGAGATAAAATATCATCTGATATGTCATGGTTTTAATCTGAGTTACAACCCTTGGATTTGGCATGGTGAAACTGGATGAAATGTCACTGATGATGATGATTCACAAGATGGTAACTCCGATGGAATTGAAGAAATGATTCGCGATATTGTAGCAGAACAAATTGAGATAGAACCGACAGTTGCGCGTCTATATGGCGATGCTGAAAAACCATTATATCCTGGTTGTACAGATTCTACGGTTTTGTCGGCGGTGGTAAAATTGATTAACCTGAAGGCGAAACATGGATGGAGTGACAGAAGTTTTATAGAGCTGCTACAATTGATGAAAGACATTCTTCCAAAAGATAAAGATCTTCCATATTCACATTACAAGGCCAAGAAAATAATATGCCCGATGGGATTGGGATATAAGAAAATACATGCTTGTCCGAATGACTGCATTATATATAGGAAGGAATATGAATTTCTATCAGAGTGTCCTAAATGTGGGACATCACGATATAAGGTGAAAGAGAAATCATAGGCTGATGTAGAGATTACAAATATCCCTTCAAAGGTATTTTGGTATCTTCCTATAATTCATCATTTCAAACTTTTATTTTCTAATTCACATGATGCAAAAAGGTTAAGATGGCATGCTGATGAGCAGGTATGTGATGGAAAAATACATCATCCAGCTGATTGTCCACAATGGAAGAAAATTGATGGTCAGTATTCTACATTTGGAAATGAAATAAGAAATATTAGATTAGGGTTGTGCACAGATGGAATGAATCCATACCGAACCCTCAGTAGCACACATAGTTCATGG
Source organism: Viscum album (assembly GCA_963277665.1). Classification (NCBI taxonomy): domain Eukaryota; kingdom Viridiplantae; phylum Streptophyta; class Magnoliopsida; order Santalales; family Viscaceae; genus Viscum; species Viscum album. The sequence goes on along the minus strand of OY728142.1, from coordinate 1,516,171,493 downwards.
CCTATTTTATTGGTAATTTACAACCTCTCTCCTGAAGTTTGTATGAAGCGCGAATATTTCATGTTGAGTATAATTATCTCTGGTCCAAAGAAACCTGGCAATGATATTGATGTTTACTTTTCACCGTTGATTGATGATTTGAAACTGTTATGGGTTGATGGTATTAGGGTGTATGATTCTTATAAAATGGAATATTTTCAACTGCATGCAGTGATTCTTTTCACTATAAATGACTTCCCAGCATATGGAAATTTGACTGGATACAGTGTTAAATGGAATAAAGCATGTCCAATTTGTGAACAACAGACATCATATTGTCAATTGCATCATGGGAGGAAAACAGTGTACATGGGTCATCGAATGTTTTTGCCTATGGATCACCCTTATAGAAGACTAAAAAAGGCATTCAATGGATCAGAATAATTTGATACTGCTCCAAAACCTTTATCCCCGAATCTGTATTTTGAGAGGGTGAAAAACCATGATGTGACATTGAGAAAGACACAGAAATCTGGTAATGATAGACATATTTGGAAGAAAAGGCCAATATTTTTTGAGCTACCATATTGGAGGTATCATGAAGTTAAACATAATATTGATGTCATGCATGTGGAGAAGAATATATGTGATTGTTTTATTGGAACATTGTTAGATATTAAAGGAAAAACTAAAGATGGGTTGAATGGAAGATTAGACTTACTATCAATAGGAATACGTTTGGAGATAGCTCCCACTCCTAAAGGAAGACGAACATTTCTTCCCCCGACTTGTCATACATTATCGAAGAGGGATAAAATTAGATTTTTTCAGTGTATTCATGATATCAAAGTGCCTCAAGGTTATTCTTCAAATGTAAAAAATTTTATCTCATTGAAGTACTTGAAGTTGATAGGTATGAAATCACATGATTGTCACGTCATGATGCAACAAATTCTACCAGTTGTATTGCATGGAATATTTCCCATTCATGTCAGAAAGACTATGATGAGGTTGTGTTATTTTTTCAATTCAATTTGTAACAAGGCGATTGATGTGAATGCTTTGTACATTTTGGAAAAGGATGAAATTTTTATACTTTTTCAATTGGAAATGTATTTTCCTCCAACTTTTTTTGATATAATGGTGCATTTAATGATTCATATGGTTTGAGAAATAAAGCTTTGTGGACCTGTATATCTTTGTTGGATGTATCCTTTTGAAAGGTATATGAAAATATTAAAGGGGTATGCTAAAAATCCATATCGACCTGAAGCCTCCATTATTGAAAAGTATATTTCTAAGGAGGTTGTAGAGTTTTGTACGAGCTACTTGGCTGTGGCACAACACATAGGTTTGCCTCCATCTCTCTATGAACGAGTTAATAATGAGGGAAAGGGGATTTGTGGCTTGAAATTCAAATCATTGTTAGCTGAACAGATGAAGAAGTTATAATCATACATCTTGAATAACATAGCTGATGCTCAACCGTATATCACATTGCATATTAATGAGTTGAAACAATGTCATCCAAAGAAGAAAGAAATATGGATTTTGAATGAGCACAACAAAACTTTTTTGTCATGGATTAAAAAGACTTTTCTTGGTAGATCAGATGTATCAGAGACATTAAAATGGATAGTGGGTGGTCCATGTTTAAATGTGATAACATGGTCCGGTTATGACATTAATGGCTATACATTTCATATGAAAGCTCAGGACACCAGAAGTGCAGTTCAGAATAGTGGTGTATTGGTGTTTGCAGAATCAATGCATTTTTCGAGTGCTAAGGACAAAAACCCAATTTCTGCATCAAGTGCATATTATGGAGTGATTGAAGACATATGGGAGGTTGATTAATTTAAAATTAAAGTTCCTGTTTTTAACTGTAAATGGTTTATCGGTAACAATAGTGTCAGACACGATGAATTTGGAATGACACTTGTTAATCTGAATAGATTGGAAGACACAACTGATTCTTTTATAATGGAAACACATGCAATTTTTTTTTCTATGTAGTAAATCAATCAGATATGCAGTGGGCTGTTGTTTTACAAGGGAAAAAACAATATGTTGGTGAGGATGAAGTTGATGAAGATACTGATTTATGTGAGATCCCTACTTCCATGGAAATATTAACAGAACATAATGATGAGAATGTTGAAGATATGGTTTGTGCCATAAGGAATGATCACGACGAAGGAATTTGGGAAATCAATCCATTTGTACATTCCTAAAATTACAGGTAACATATGTTTATTTCTTGTTTACATTTATTTTTTTTCATAAATGTTAGATGTTGTAAGTTTTTTATTTATTAAAACATGTTTTAAAACAAAATAAGTACAAGTTTTTGTTTGTTTTTAGTTTGTTTAGTTTACTTTATCATGTTTACCATTACATGAATTATATATCTATTATTTTTGTTCAGTGACAATTACTTTACCATGTTTACCATGTTTACCATGTTTACCATCTTGACAATCTTTACCATCTTTACCATCTTTACCATTGTTTAACATGCTTACCATATTACCAATGTTTACTATTACGTAACTTAGTACACTTTTCTAATTTCTGATTACAGTATTATTAAAATATTTGAATTTGTATATTTTTTAACTAACGTTTGTTTTTTTGATTTGAAGGATAATGATAGATCATTCAGTTGATCAACCACATGATTCTGGAGATGAGAATATTGGTCATACCTCTGGGGAGGAACATTCACATGCTCCTATTACAACAAAGAGTTCAAAGGTTGGTAAACGTGGGTGCACACGTTTACCAAAATTATCAGTTTCCCATACGCAGGATCAGAGGATAGTCATTGAGTTTGATGATGATGATATTCCTAGAGGTCAAAATGCAAAAGATTTTAAGAGTTTTCTAGCAACTCAGACTAAGAGCAAAGTAAGCATTCTGTATGATGACCGGAGAAGTGTGGATAAAGCGATAATCTCTTAGTTATGGGAGACAATTTTGGTAAGATCTTTTTCTATTGTTTGAATATTCTTTAAATTTTTCTAGTATATAAAATATGTTTAACCTCTTCTTTATCAAATGACATTTGATATTCCTAACACTGGAGGAGTCAGGAAGAAATGCTTATCGTTGGCTTCCAGGAGATGGAGGGACTTCAAATCAACCCTCTCATATAGTTTCATTTATGGTCATATGAGTCATGATAATCCATGTCGTATATATCCTTTTATAGATAAAGACACATGGAGACTGTTTTTTGAAAGTATAAGAAAAGAGTCATTTTTGGTAAGGGCAGTGTAAAATTTTATTAGATTTCTTATATAAATGATCTTATTAACATTTTTTTTAATGATTTATTATTCTTAATTTACAGAAAACAAGGAAATATCATCAGGAGATCCAATGTCAAAATGTATACCCTCATAGTTTATCTCAGGGAGGGTATGCATTATTGGAAGAACAAATGATGGCAGAAAAATTTCAAAAACTAAGAGCTGAGTCTTCAAGCTCTGGAGAGGTGACCCCTCCATCCCCTCCATCCAGACATGAAAAATGGAAGAGATCTCAGAACGGCAAAAAAGGGCAATATCTTTCAGATGAATCGAGAATCGTAGCTGAGAGGATTGTAAGATATATATTTTATTTATTTAAGTTAACCATTTTCTTCATATAATTTCAATCATTACAGAAATGTTCAATTAATTAATACAGGACTCTCTTGAGGAGCAGAGTTCATAGGGGACATTTACAGCTACTGGGAGGGAAGATATTTTATCTGTAGCATTGGGAAGGCCCGAAAATCCTGGTCGTGTAAGAGGATATCCGGCAGGTGTATCGGTAAGAAAAGTGTTTCCATGTTCTTCAACCTCAAACGTTGAGGGGGTTTATAGAAAAAAAATTGAATCCCTGGAGGCTGAAGTTCATAATATTAATGCGACGATGGAGGACAAGATTAGAGCGTCAGTGCAGTCTATTTTTGCAGACATTCAAAGAAAATTTCAGACTGCAGCTCCCACTCCTCCACCTCCCCCTGCAGACCCCATTATTTATCCTCCACCTCTTCTAGTAGCTCCCACTCCCCCACCTTAGCCTGCTAACCCCATTTTTTATCCTACTACTCCGCCGCAACTTCCTACTTATTACGAGTTGTATGTTGATGATTCTCAATAGCATATAGTAGCATATGGGTTGGTATATTGTATAAGAGATACAGTTCATCATCAACACTTAGAGGTACATAATTAGAGGGTCACTGTACAGGATATCATAGATAGATCAGCTCGGGTACCATTACCTACAGATGAGGTGGAGACAGTTGGACATAGAATCGACCATTTTTTAGTTTGGCCATCCAGACTTCTTCGACTCATTACCATAGAGGTATGAATGTTATATATTTTATTTTATTTTATTTATTAAAGATGTTTTATAATTTGAAAACTAATATATTTTTCAATTTATTTTTACAGAAATAATTCAAAGTTAAAGAAATACTGTATAGACAACAACAAAGACAAATAGCCATGACATTAGATACAGATTCTAGTGGTCTTGAAAGATTTTCAAGATATTCAAATTTGTTGGCAGGTCATTATGAGTTTCCAATGGAAGATCATGTTTGTGGACGTGAAATAAATGTGGGGATTATGAAAATTGATATCATGGAGCTTGTTACTGGAGATAAGTTGGGCATCAACATGGTGAAATTTTTTTCCATGTACGTCTTAACACCTTTTCCCTGCGTTATATTTATTAAAAATGTATACTTATGCCTGTTTTGTATTAGGCATATTTATAAATTTTTTTAGAGGAATGATCTGACAGATGTATATGGATTCATGGACCCGCAATTGATTTCCCCTGAAGCATGTGCATTGGATGAGGAACAAAGAATGCTTTATATTGATGAAAGACTTGAAAAGAATATAGTCACACAATGTTGGATGATGCCTTTTTGTGAGAGGTATGAAACACATCTCTCTCAAAGAGTTAATTATCTTTTAACATAGAAAACCACTAACGTTAAATTTCCTTTTATCAGTGATCATTGGATGTTAGGGGTTTTTTTCCCAAGGGAGAAAGCACTTTATTAGATATGCTCTGTCCATCATGATGTGAGGGAAAGATTTAAAAATATATTGGAGAAAAGTAAGTTTAAATTTCTCAAATAGTTTGATATATTATAATGAATTTTTAAATTTACCCCATTAGTATTATTTTCTAATAGGGCATGGGCCTACTTTCGAAAAAACACAAAGAAAAGGAATGCAAAGATCAAATATGTAAATGTGAAGGTAAATATCCATTTATAATTTTTACTTTTTGATTTATTACATTAAAATGATATATTGAATTTACACTCATTCAAATATAATTTTCATGAATAATAAGGCATCATAGAATGCAGATATTATATGTTAAGATTTATATATGAAATAATAACAACTGGGACAGTTTGTGAATTTTGACCTGGTAAGATTTTCTCTTAAACTTTGCCACAATATTTCAATTTGATTTAATAATTATACATGTTAACTACTATCATTTTCATTTGTAGGTTTTTGATGACCCTCAACCCTATAATGCTGAAGACATCAAACACTTACAAGTGGAGAGTGGTCAAATTATTTTACAGGTTTGATTAAATTTTAGTTGTTTGTAATGTAAAATGTAATTTTTGAATATTGTCATTGTAATTGTGTATTTGGTAGTCATTTAGGTTGGATTTAGTTTTTTTTGAAGTTGACAGTGTATGTTTTGAATGTTATATATGTGAATGTTTTATTTTCTCTAACTTTTTATTTTGGTCTACTTATGATGGTTTTTCTAGTATGGATTCTGGTCTGGGGGGAGGGGTTTGAAGGGTGTGTGTGTGGGGGGGGGGGGTGTTCAATGGGCTTGGGGGGTGTCCAGGGGTCTAGGAGGGCTGTCCGGTGGGGTGGGGGGGGAATTTACATGAGGGTGGGGGGGTTGTCGAGGGGTGTTTGGCGCTGTCCAGGGGGTTGGGGGCAAGTCCAGGGGTGTGGTGGGGCCTCCAATGGGCTGGGGGAGGGCTGTCCAGGGGTGTGGGGGGTATAAATGAGGGTGAGGGTGGGGGGGGGGGGGGGTGGGGTTGTCCCGAGGTGTTTGGAGATGTCCAGGGGATCGGGGGGAAGTCCATGGGTGGTGCGTGGGGGCAGTCAAGTGGGGTGAGGGGGTGATGTTCAGGAGGGTGGGGGGGGGGGGTTGTAGAGGGGTGTTTGGGGCTATCCAGGGGGTCGAGGGGCCAGTCCAGGGGTGTGGTGGGGGCTCCAATGGGGTGGGGGGTTTTCAAGTGGGGTGAGGGGGGTGCTGTTCAGGAGGGTGGGGGGGGGGGGCAGTCCAGGGGGTGTGGTTGAGGGGATCCAATGGGGTGGGGGAGGATGTCCAGGGTATTTGGGGGTATACATGAGGGGTGGGGGGGGGGGGGGGGGGTTGTCCCTAGGATGTTTGGAGGTGGCCAGGGGGAAGTCCAGGGGTTATGGGTGGGGGGCTGTCAAGTGTGTGTGAGGGGGTGAGGGGGTGCTGTTCAGGAGGGTGGGGGGGGGGGGTTGTCGAGGGGTGTTTAGGGCTGTCCAAGGGGGTCTGGGGGCCGTCCAGAGGTGTGGTGGGGTCTGTCAAGTGGGGTGAGGGGGTGAGGGGGTGCTGTTCAGGAGGGTTGGGATGGTTGATCGAGGGGTGTTTGGGGCTGTCCAAGGGGGCCGGGGGGCAGTATAGGGGTGTGGTGGGAGCTCCAATGGGGGGTGGGGGAGGGCTGTACAGGGGGGTATACATGATGGTGGGGGATATCTCAAGTGGGGTAAGGTTTATCTATTATCAATGTAAATGCCTTAAATTTGCTTTAGTTCATGTTTTGATCTCCTTATGTTTTTTGTGGTACGAATTATTGATTTGGTTTCTGGTTGATTTTGGGGGAGAGCAGAGGACTGCAGTGGATTTTTTTTTAAAAAAAAAATTCTTTCACGTCGGTTATTTTATAACCGACGTGATAAAGAAATTGAGAAGCATTTATCACGTCGGTTTTTTTTCATAACCGACGTGATACAACACCTTGTGGAGCATGGTTTTATCACGTCGGTTATTTAATAACCGACGTGAGTAAACCATTTACCAGGCCTTTTTATCACGTCGGTTATTACATAACCGACGTGATAAACCCCTCCCAGGACTGGTTTAGCACGTTGGGTTATTAAATAAACGACGTGATAAACTCCCCCGCACGTGTTTATGACGTCGGTTATTGTATAACCGACATGATAAAGCCCCCCCAGGTTTAATCCCCCGGTTTTCACGGTGTTATATAATAACCGACGTTATAAACCCCCCCCCTGGGTTTTTTCACGTCGCTTATTAATTAACCGACGTGATAAACACCACAATGTTATGTTTTTTATGTCAGTTTTTAAATAACTGATGTAAAAAACAGTTATTTATAACATCGTCCATATTAACGTCGGCTAAAAACCTGACGTAAAAAATGAAAAATAACTAACCTTAAATAACATTTTTCATCACTAGTGTATGATTAGTTTATTTAGTTAGGTTTTACCGACCATCACGAACTAGTTCAATTTTGTTTAAATATTATGGCTAATATATTCTTTCCAAAATGTGAAAAATTATTTAATATACATTTTTTTTCATTTTTATAATGTTAAAATAAAATTTAAACATTCCATGATGGTCGGGTAATTTGAAACAAAAACTCATCATCCATGGAGGCGGTGAAACGACACAACATGGAAAATGCTTCCATTTTTAGAAGGAAAAGGATAAGTGAAGAGGATGGTATGATAGATATTAAATTTTCAATATAAAAATTGTAGTGTGTATATGAATATTATATTTATTATTACATTTTGTATGAGATAGTTTAGGAGAAGGTAGAAGAATAAAATAATTTAAAAGAGAGTAGTTTGAGAATATTACCTATTGAATGTCCTAGCCACGAAAAAGTCCTTAAAGAACTTGTAATTGGCCTATTAGTGAGAGACAAGAAACACTATAATGTAGAGGATAGTATTAGGAAGATAATTTTATAGAATTTTTGAAATTTCCAAGTCTTAAATTTGTGAGGAGAAGGGGAGGTGAGGGGTGGTATTTAAAAGGGGGAGGAGAGAGGGTTTATTTTGAATATAACATTCATTAGATTATTATTTTGGGCACACGAATACACATAGAGTTGATTCTTATGACTATATATAGTAAATAGTGCATGTGGGTTCTTTATAATGGGTTCTTACATCATCCATGACTCAAAAATTAATGTATTTAGCTTATATTTTTAAATAATGTATTTTGTTCGTATTTCACTATTCACAAAATATTCTACTATTTTTAGAAAATTGCTAGAATTCACCCTAACCAATTTTCAATTTTCATATTAAAAAATTAAATAAATTTAAAGAAAATAATTTCCCAAATAATAGATTTAATTTTTGAATTTTTTTTTATTTATTTGAAAAAAATACCAGTTTTAAAATTTTGATCAATTTTCAGACCCTTCGAAAAATTACTTATGGTCTCATAAAATTATATTTTCATTATGATAAAATTTAATTATTTATTCATAAAACCATTTTATTAAAATAATTTTTCTTTTAAATAATTATATATGTTATAATAATTAAAATATAACATTTATGTTTTATAAAAAGCAAAACACTTATTTTGTCATTTTTAAAACATTTATTTACTTTTATCATGATATAAATATTTCATATTTTAATTTTATAATATAAAACTATATTATTTTTCTCTTCCATAGGTGATTAAAATATTATAAAAAACAAATTATTATTCCTAATGGTCAGATTACTATTCCAATGGATAGATTTGTAATGGTCATATGGGTTCCCTACTTTTTATAAATACCTTATATTTCATTCATTCTTCATTCAATTCTTTTTTATATCAAGGTTATATATATTTTAATTTTCATGATGAATATTGAATTACTAATATTTTAATTTATTTGTATAGTGTTATTTATAGGCGTGCTTATTCTGGTGGATCAAGCAGATCTAAATTTTCATATTTTAGTTGTCTTATTTTTTTAACCCATTATACTGTTTTCAATTATTATTTCCATGCCTATTCTCAAAATTTAATGTTCATATAATTATAATAAAATGTTATTGGTTCTATCATGTGGTGCATGTGATTTATAAAGTACTAAATTATTAAGTATGACACAATTATATTATTTGAGGGGAAATTCCATTAATAAAATTCTAGGTCATTATAAAATTTCCACCAGAATATGTCAAGTAATTCGTGTAATATTTTATAGAAATATATATGTTTCTTTCTAGTAACTTTAAAATAAAAATTAAATTTAAACCATTTTAATATAAATTTATTCTTGAAAAAACGATCAAAATTTAAAAGGAAAAAGAGTATAAAGTTTAAAAACAGTTCACCACAGTGTGTTCCCAAACTGTGAACTTCATTAAAGGTATGATATTATTTTATCTATATATGTCTATTAAAACATTAAATATGGTAATAAACCTAATATAACTAATGAATACTGATTTTTTAGGTTCAAGTGGTTGACCATGGTCATTCCACCTGACTTGAAATTTTTAACATTTACTTCTTACCTTCATTAATTTTGATAAAACTATCATTTAATAACAATCTTGTTTTTACTATTTATGAAAAATAATAATTTGTTCATAACCTTTAAGATCATTGAAGTGTTTATCATCATGGTTATTAGCACCGTGAGGAAGATAATACATTAATAGTATCACAAGTTAGAATAATAAGTTAGAGTACCTAAGCCTTATATTAAACACTATATATATGTATATATACTAAACATATTATATATAAATAACCTTGGAAATTAAAAACCTATATTTCATTATCTTAATTTTTTTATTAATGGTTAATGTGTTTTCCCTCTTAACCAGTTATCTAAATTCTCTCTATATAGTTGCCTCTAATATATATGACATCATCTTCATTGAGTCTATCAATAAATGTTTGTGAATCCCCAAGTAAAGGACCATCCCCTAATAAATTGAAATTTGATTTTACATTTGTTTTCATTACTAAAATAATAATGAAACATTTTTTGTTTATATGATTTTGTGTATAAAAAATCTACATTAACTTTAATTCTGTTATAAAGAGATAATTTTTTATTAATTATTATTGTAATTCACTTTACAAATCCTAATTCATAAACATTTAATTCAATTATATTATTTTTCCATTTTTTTGAAAAATTGGCACATGAAATATCTTATTGTCTAAATCCCATATCATGTTAATGGTCTCAAAGTATGAGATATTTATATAAATTTGATTTCTATCCATGAAAACAAATACATGTATCATTTCATCCATAAAAGGTTCTTATTTTTTTTTCATTGTATTACATTCATCCGGTTACTTTATATAGAAATTATAACCATTAATTATGTATCTATTACAAGATAATACATTAATACATGGTCCTTTTTCTAACCATTATAAATTTCCATAGATTTATTTTGGATTTTTTTAATAAATTTATAAATTTATCCTCAAAACCAACTAATAAACTACATGCTATGTGTAATTTATATCCAAACCTCATCCCTTATAGAATTAAAATTCCCAATAATGTTCTTATGAGTTTTAATGTATGTTAAAAGCTCTATACTATTTTATAAAACATAAAGGTGATCCTATTCTCAATAGGTGATGAGTATTATGACAACATCTTTTCTTTATTTCCTTTCACCATTGACGTGCCTATCATTGTGGTATTTTGAAAGACCAATGTTATCCAACCTAGATATGAATTTATTATAGAATTCAACAACTTATCCCATAATATACCACTCCATAATACAACCATATGGTCAATATTTTTTAATACACCCTTTCAATATCTTCATATAACATTAAATAGTGTGTATCTATTTGAAATGTATGACTCCAAAAATTGAAATATCTATCACCAAGTAAACCATCAAGTGAACCATAATATCAAATAATTATGGTATGAATAATATCTATAGTTCATATAAAATGAATAAAATTTCATTTTCCATTATTGGCAACATTTTTGGGTCAATTAATTTACTATATATTGATATGAAAATGAAATATAACTTGTTTATTATGTATGAAACATATTTTACAATGATATGAATTATATATCTATGGGAATTAATTTTCAATAAAAATATGATATTCTTGTGATTTTAAAATTTTTAACTTTATCTCATTAATCAATACAACATTTTTTTATTTGATGAATACCCTTATAGAGAAGTTACACCATTTAAAAAGATAAAAACTTAAAATATCTCTTTTTAAGAAGAAGTGTGAGTTGTTTAAGGATTTTTTTTTCATTACCTCATTCACTGGCATAGAATCTTTCCCGATGTCTATATCAATATTGTGTAACATTTCTGTGATTCCATCTTAAGTCTTCCCATAAATATTTATAAATTCTTTGATTATTATGTAATATAAATTTTTATTCATATGGATAAAATATAAATATTTTTTGGAATAAAAAATATTTTGGTAAATTATTTCAAAGAAAATTGATAAATTTTTTGAACTCACTATCAAAATATTTCGAGATAAATTTATATTGAAATCACTGGTAACATCCTTTAATGTATCAATTAATTATTCTAATATTAATGAATAATGTAAAAAACCTCATTTTGATTTCCCATTTAATAATTTCATGCATGTTATATATCAATTTCATAAATATAAAAAACTTATATCTTTAAGGAATATGATCTTCATACTCTGTTTCAACCTAATTAAGAGAATACCTTCTTCACACACAGAACACCCAAACCTTCCTGTAATATTATTCCTTAGAAAACTACAACAACTAATAGAGTAGTTTATCATATATAAAAACATGGATAAAAATATAATTATTCTTTTTTATGATAATTATACCCTTTAACTATGCTATACCGTATTCATTTTAAATCTTCAATAAGTGGGTCCAAGTAAATCTTAATATCATTAACAATTTTATTTTTTCCGGAAATAATCAATACAAAAATGTACTTGTTCTTTTTGAAAAACCGTTATGGTAAATTATAATTTTCCAACATAACTAGGAAAGTGTTTTGAGATCTACACTATACACTATGGAGATTAATGTCACATGTAGACAATGAAAGAAGAAGGTTCTATGGCTCATTTCCAAATTTAAGATACCCATTTTCAATATTCTTCTACCGAGGAGAATTTTTTGGATGTCAAAGTTTATAATACAAAATTTTTCTATATATGTTCCATTTAAATTAAATTATAATATCCAGAATTTTATATAGTCATTGAAATATTGGATTTATTGGAAAGTATCACATAAATTTTTATAAACTTGATTTATTTTTCTTATATCAAGATACATCACACTTGGATAATTTCTATTGAGATTAATACTATTTTAAAAATGACATGTAATAATTAGATAAAATCTATATATTTTTTTATCTCATTCCCGTGAAAGATAAATTTTTTTTATATTTTTATTTTAGATAAGAGATATAATTATTAATTAAAAACATATACATCAATAGAAAATACAACTCTATGATTCTAGAATCATTCCATCTGTTTTATACTTTCATTTTAAATTGTTTTTGTACTATTTATATCATTGTATATTTTAAAAAACCATCATACAAAATAATATTTACACATTTATCTAATCTCTCAATTTTTTTTGGATAATCTTCAATTCATCTTTTATCATTTTTTTAAATTTTCTAAATACAATCTATATCATTGTATACACCTTTCCAATATATGATGATTCATAAAATGTATCATAATTATACTTACTAGATACATTTACTTCTTATCCATGTTTTATCCAAAATTTATAACTCTAATAAATTCCATAACAGATCAAGTGATCTTTCAATCCTGATCAAATTTCTTTTAATAACAAAAACATTAACATAAATTCATAACTTTATAAGGAATATTAGTCCATTGAAAATCTGATTAAACTTTTTAATCTATCCTCATAATAACTAGTAACATGATTAAAACCAATCCATTTTCAATATTTATTCATCATATTTCATACAATAAAGTATAAAAAATGTGTATATATGTGTGTGGGCATGAATGAGTGTGTGTATAAGATACATTTTTTATATGATTATAAAAAATACATAGACATAATCAAACACATATATAATAAAACATGTATATATGTTATACTATTTATAAATATATAATTTTTTCTATATATACTGGTTATTTAGTAAAAATATATGTATATGATATATATAAAACAATACATTACTTATAACATAACGCAGGCTGATTACCTGAGTATTCTACCTCATAGGCTAAGTGCATGTGTCTTCCACCTCCGTCCCACATTATTTATTTTCATTACTAAAACATTATGAATGTTTAGTTATAAATTTAATTTCCATTTAATGGGTTAAATGGATTCCTTAGATGGGATGTAAAATATGAACCTGATATATTGTATATGTCTGACATGTTTCATTAAATGGAGAGCATCAAGTATAGATATATAAAGGTATGAGATCCCTCCTATTATGAGTGGAAAATGATCATAAGTTTCATGAAAATATTTATAAAGTTATCTTCCTCCCAATATACCATTTTTCATGATCAGTGTATAAAAATTATCTCATTATGAATGAGGATCCATTGGATGGTGAACTAACCTCACAGGTAGGAAGATTCTATATACTTCTCTAGTAATGTCCATCAAGAAATATTTATAGAGATAGAGGCTAATATGTTGGATATATAGGTACACAAACATTTATATTATTTATTTATATATCATCATGGATACACTATTCCCAAATATGGGTTTTATTTTACATCTAAGTTCATAAGATGAAACCTATAAATCCCATTAGTGGTACTAGAGATATGCTCCTTAATGAATCAACATGTTTCTTTCATTATTTTAAATGAAGAATATGTTTATAAATCATAACCAGAATCAAAAAACTTAAAATTACATTGAGTTTTAATGTAATGTTATTTTTTATACCTAAGGCTATATTGTATGAAAACATAACCTAAGGAACACCCTTTTGAGACTATGTTGATCATCAATTAAATATTAAGAAGAATATGATAATAATTTTAATGATAATGTATCTTATATTGGATCCTAACATTTCATTTTTAAAATAATGTAATATGTGTTAGGAACTCAAAATTATGTTAATTTGTTAATGTAATATGAAGTTTTGGATCAATTTATGTTATATGATAACGTAGTCAATGTAGTCACTATAAAAAAAATAATTTTTAGGTTACTTAACATTATGTTGAGCATCAATGTATTTTAAGGATTATTCCTAATACCACATTAGCATTAACTTGATATAAAGTTAGATACTCTATCATGAAACTACATTGAGTGACAACGTATGGGGATAAAACATGAAAATACATTATTAAAATGTATTTTAGAATTGAAATAAAATATAAAATAAAATAATATATTATATTTGATAAATTTTTCTTATGGTTTGTAGATGAAAAGTTCTAGGAATAGTAAACGATATTTCTCAATCCTAAATAAAATATAAAAAATTTATATTTATACCACATGTTTTTAAAAATAAATAAAATATTTATTTATTTGTTAAATTAATTATATATTCATATTTATCAATTTTTTAATAAAATAGGAATATTTTTTACATTAAATTTATGGAAAAATTTATTCTAGGAGATAGATCCCTACAATTCATGTGAGCCATGGCTCCATAAAATTTTGTTTTTATCTACCTTGACCACAGTTTTCAATTCAATTTATTATCTTAGATTTAGTTATTGAGTATAGTTTATGCATATTAGGTTTTAGAATTATTATGAATTAGATTCTCTCTTGAGTAATGTATACCTAAGTAGAGGGAACATGGGCCGAACATCCCACCGGCCAAGAGTTTAATGCCTTATTCTAGAAATGTAGCAGTTGGAATTCTATGTCTTCAAGCATACTCTTGTAGAGTTTATCAATCTCATATAATTTTAAATATTTAAATGAAGATTTCATGTAACATTTTAATACAATGGATATGGATATGTTTTAATATGTTTGACTTTAATATTTGCAGGAGTAACAAAAACATTGGATTATGTAAATAGATTAAAATTAATGCAATGTGAACACATTAATTTGGTTGGTGGAATAGAGATTCTGAAACAAAATTTTTAGAAGAATTAACACATAAGGTAATAACATAATAGAAGTTAAAATTTTAATTTTAAGAAAATAGATATAAATTTAATATTCTTATGATGTATATTAATTTATCAAGACTTTTAAAAGGAACCCCTATAGAATACTAAGTGTTAGATTCTTTCCAAAATGACACTTTTTAAGACAACAATCATCCAACTAGGAATGTTATTCTAATCATGGGTTCTACTAGATTATCTTTTATAAAGAAATAAATTGATAAGTAACTATGAATTATTATATTAGGTAGGTAATACCATAGCTGGGTTCCCCTTTCTTATCCTTTTTAGGTTATTATTGGTATTTTATTTGTGTTACACTAGCTAGGTGATAAGATGAATTCATATACATATTTTGATACATTTATTTAAGAATTAAAAATTATTTATTTGATAATATACTGGGTTTTTATGTGTTTTTATAGGAATTAGGAATTCAAGACACAAAGGAGGAATGGTTTTAAAATGGAAAAATTCAACATTACACGTCATGAAACATAGGTTTCCAACATGTATTCCTCGAGTAGACCACCTATTAGATGAATTATAAGGTATGAATCCAATTTACATGATCTAAATCAAGTAGACAATGTGAATCCCAGATACTTGTTGTAAAAGACTAGAATATAAAACCATATAAAGATACATGCTGTATAGATTCTATATGATGTGAAAAGTTCAAATTATGAATCTTGTTGACAACACAAGATGAAAAATCCATGAGATCCAAGGTCTTTAAAGTACTTTTCAGATTTCATGTACATAATATGAAACCCAGTTACACCTCATGTAAGTTTCAAGGAAGAATCCAATAAAATAAGTTACAACATGTGAAACATATACACATCATGTAATGGTCGTCTCTATAAATATGATGTCACCCTCTAGAGGATAGAGAGTAATACACCACGATAACTCTTTTCTTTTATCTTCATTTATTTCTTATTTTCCAAAAAAATTGTTTCTACTGATTTATTTTACCATTTTAATCATTCCATTTTTACCTCTTACCATTTCATGATTCTTTCCTTACTTGTTTTCCATTCCAACATTTAAATCCAATTATGATTTTCATTCAATGTAAACAATTTCTATATTATTCATTGCTTCTTCATTAAAGTTTGTATTTCATTACATACATATGGTTTCACTTATGGATTTACTTATTACATACTTTTTATTTATTATGTCATACATGTTTACTATTTCCCTACATTCGTTTAGTACCATAATGTGTAGTTAATCAGCTTTGGGTTAGGGGATGAGAGTAATGGTGGATTTAAATGTAATGAATATTTTAACCGAAACATAGTAACCCTGTGGCAAGTAAGTTGGTTAAAAAAAATTCTTAATCTAATTAATTTACACTACCATGAACATGGGAAATGTAATAGAAGTAACCATTTTATTACTTCTATATGGTTTCAATTGTTGGTTTCCTTATTTTGAACGCTTTATTTATTATGTCCAACATGTTTCCTGGTTCCCTGATTTTGTTTAATACCATCATGAATGGATAATACTATTTGGGTTAGGGGTCAATAGTAAGGGTTGATTTAAACATAATGAATCTCTAAACAAAAACTTACAAACCCTGTGTATATTAACTAAGTTAAAAAAAATTGTTAATTTGATTCTTCTGTACTACCATGAATATTAGAGATACAATTGATGGACCCTGACGTAGTTGGAGTTGAGTAAGATAGAAAAAATATCTTGTGATATTTTTTTCCCTAAATCCATGCTTACTACACCTAGGTTTTTGACTATATTTGAACCAACAAATATTTTCATATTAGGTAGATCTAATTGGATGGACCAAAACCAATTGGTGACCTTTTCAAAACTTCACAACCTAGACCATAGGATCATACCTTTCTAGATTTAGGATTTATATTTTTCTTAAACCCTAAAATTGACCATTATACCTTATATATTTCCTAATTTAAAAACCAATATATGTAGTTATTATAAATCAAAAACCTTAGAGAGTTATTTAGGAATCCTATTTCAAGGTTCTTATATCTATTTATCCTACCTACCATCTTTCCTTATGAGTTTAGCCCCACATTGAAACTTTGATATGAATTTTTAGATGAGTGTAGTTTGGGAAATATAAATTCTAATATGATCAACACCCACACATAATCAAATTATAAATTTATATTGTTCTCAAACTATAATTACTAAAAATTCATAGTAAGGTGGAAGTACGTGGTTGATACCACAAATATTAGGGAACACAACATATGTCTTTTCACTAGAGGTTAGGTCACTCCAGTCTCAGTTGATTTTATTTTATTAAACTAATTAAATGATGAAAACTAAATTACTAAAATTTAGATAGAAAAGAAGAAGAGAGGGGAACCAGTTTATTGGGGTAGTTTTATGAAATAAATTAATTAAACTTTGCTTACAAAACAATTATATTAAATAGCTATGCAACCATTAAATTTTATAGATAAAAGACATGTAAAGTCTCTAAAATCTACCATATAAACCTAATTCCTCATGAAAAAATGAATTAAAACACCATGATGATTTAGGATCAGATTGAAAAAGAATAAGAATAATCCAATTTCATGGTTGTGAATTAATTAAATTTATCATGTTGGGTTTTGTCTGCTACAAAATGCACTTTGTCCATGATTTAATAATCATGATGAATATAATGAGGTGAAACAAAATAATTAATTAATAAAATGATTTCACAAGTGATGAAAGAAATAGAAAAATTTTGTACACACCCATTTTGACTGATTCCAATATCCCCTATGGATTTAGGTCATCATCATTGGGTGATCACCAATGATGAATAAACCAAAAACCATAAGAGAGAGAATATAAGATAAGTAATGAGAAATAAATAAAATCAAATAAAATATAATTAAAATATTTATAATCTAACATTACATCAAATAAGAGTATAGGAAACATAAAGAGAACCTAACTCTAGTGGGTGAGAATCCTAACAGAAGCCTCCCGATAGTTAAACCACTATTCCTCGAATAAATCCCTATTTATTTTTATGAAACCTATATTTATAATACTTTTATTAATATTTATGTTAAATTTGGTGAAACTTGACATTAAATGGTGTTTGGTTTGAAAATGGAAATCCCCCCGTCGAAAGATACATAAAAATTACCGCGTTTGGGTTTGTATGAGGTTTTCACATCATGCAATATTTACTTGTAGTGTAATGTGTGGGACCAAAATATAGACTACTATACTCTTAAATTTATGTCTTGGAATTATTTCCACCATTTATTTCTTACGCATCGTGTACTGTTTACACAATATGTAATGTCAAATTCCAGCACTGCAAGCCTCATTTTGCTCTGTATCTTCAGTTTCGAGCCTTTGGAACATCATGTGATCATCCAAAATTATGGAAAAAATTCATTAAATGGGAGTCTTGACCAATTTAGAATTAATATTCAGTATTATATTCATTATATTTCTATTTTAGTGTTGATCTATGAAGAGGATCGACACGAAGTGCCTTTCTACTCCTTAATTTCCATGTCTTCCTTCATATTTCTCCACATATCGGTCCTTCCACAATAATAAAAAAATATTAATTTTAGAAATTAATATCATATTAAATAAATTAATATTAAACTAAAAAAAATATATCAACACATGAATATATAGATACAAAATAGAGATATCAAATACCCCCATACTCAAATATTTTCTCATCCTCGACCAAAATCTCAACATCGAAACACAAAGGGTCCATACATATTCTTGGACATTGATAAGATGCATTCATATAAATATTTTGGATACATTAATTTAATAATTAATCATGATATATTTGATAATATACTAGGTTTTGATTTGTTTTAATATTAATTAGGAATTCAAGACTCAAAGGAGGAATGGTTGTAAAATGAAAAAATTCAATATTACACATTGTGAAACATAGATTCCAGATGTGCATTGCTCAAGATGACCAACTTCCATCAAATTACATGGTGTAAATCTAATTTATATTATGTGATGAAGGTACATGATGTGAATATCTTTTAAACATCATGAAATATTTGAATATGAAATCTGATGAAGATACATGATGTGAAAATTATACACAACATGCACAATTCTAATTATGAATCCTACCAAAGATACTAGCCATGAAATCTGATAGATCAATGATAATTGGAGAACTTTGAAGATATGAATCACCCTAAGTTAAACCTAGTAACATTTCATGTATGTGTAATGGAATAATCCACTTAAACAAGTTACATGACATGAAACATATACACATCATGTAACGATCGACTCTATAAATACGAAGTCACCCTCCAACAGAAATGGATTTGGACACCACCGAACCTATTTTCCATTTTCATTATTTATTTCATTTTTGTTCAAAAAATTTATATATATATTTTTTTGACATTTTAATCATCCCATTATCACCTATTATTATTTCAAGATTCATTAGTTTATTTTTTATCATTCTAGTGTTTGGATCTAGTTCTGTTTTCCATTCAATTTCAATAATTATTGTGCTATATATTGTTTCTTAATTAAAGTCAGTATTTGATTACTTAAATATGGATTTAAATATATATTGACTTATTCTGAACTATTTATTTATTATGTCAAGCACAATTCCTATTTCATTGCATTCATTTAATACCGTTATGCATGGCTAATCTGTTTAGGGTTAATGGTTGATAATAAGGATGGATATAAACATAATGAATATTTGGATCAAAAAATGGAAAACATGTTACTATTAATTAGGTTAATTTTTTTAATCTCATTATTTTTCACTACCCTGATCATTATAGATGTAATTTAATTACCTAAACCTAGTAAGAGTTGAGAAAGCTAGTACCAATACCTTGAAGCCAAGATTACTGCACCTAGGTTGTTGACTATACATGGGAAATATTATAGTTAAATATTATGTAGATACAATTGGTTGGACTAAAACTAATTTTTTACCTTTTCACCTCTTCACATCCTAGACTATAGGACTATACCAAGATAGATTTTTTATTACTCTTTTGCCTAAACCCTAAAATTAACCCTAAACCCTTATATATTTCTTTATTTAAAAACCAATCTATGTAGTTTATAGAAAACCCAAAACTAATAGAGTTCATGAGTGATAATATTTTAAGGATCTTATGTAACACCTCAATATTTTAAAATAACACTATGTATGATAGCGTATACAATAAACAACACCGAGATTAAAATAACCCTAAAAAATTATTATTTAAAAATTATCATTATAACCATGCCGTTAAATTGGAGGGTGTGAATAGTATTAAAAATAATATGAAATATATAAATAGGTATTAATAAACACAAATTTATTGATTAATTATTAGGGAATAAACACTCAAATTTTAGTAAAGTAATTTTATATGTTTTCTTCAAAAATGTTTCTTATTATTTTTTATGATAAAATAATACAATTAATTTATTCCAATTTTAGAAAATTTATTTAATATAACTAAATTAATTTTTTAAATCATCATATTAATATTATTTCAGGGTGAAGGTTTCATATTTTTCTGAAAATATTCATTTTCTAGTGAATAGTGAAAAATACTGATTATTAGTGAAAATTGTACTTTTATTTCAACAATTTAAAAAGTTAAATTTTATTTTAAAATAGTTTAAAAGTAAAATTATATATATAATTTGATTTATAATAAAATTATGTTCATTATAAACCATTTAATTATTTAATTTAGAATAAAATCATTCATATACTTAAAAGGCCATTTTTTTGAAAATTATTTTCTATTGCATTTCCTTAGTTTAAATTTAAATTAAATCCTAAAAATTCTATGTTTTAAATTTTGAAAATATGGATTTAATATTTGGATTTGTGAGATTAAAATTTAGTAAATAGGCACTATTTATTTTTGGTCATTATGAATAGTAACCATGATAATTTTTATTACCATGGTAAAAGGAAATTTAATTAATTATGGTTTAAAACAATATCATAAGGACAATAAAATGATCCTAACACTTTATAAAATTTTATTGGTTTGATATTATTTATCCATAATCATTAAATATTTATTTATATAACCATTTTGACCATTTTTATGAGATTATGACCTTTATAATTTTTTATTTAAAGAAAAGTCAAGGATGTCACATTCATGTTTTTAATAACTATAATATTTTTAAAATGGGGTTTTGTAGAGGATATGTTAGAGTATAAATATTATTTCTAATGATAAAATATTTATTTACATCATGGAAATTTACTTTTAATTTTCAGTGAAATAATAATTACTTTTATTGCTTACACAACGCTGATGCAGAAATTATTAAATTAAAGGAAAAATCAAATAAATGACATTAATTTTTTTAAAAGTAATATAATATGAATTAATTAAAGTGATATATAAATTTTATAGATTATATGATATATTAGGGATTTATTGAAGGTATTTTTTTGAATATGTGTTGTTATCTTGATATTTTTAAAGTTAAAGTAATGAATAGTGTTAAAATCGACAATAGTGATATTTTATGAAAATAATATTTTATTAAATTATTCAAAAAAAAATAAAAATAAAGAAAAATGATATAATATATGGTCTGTGAAATAACCCCCTATGAATTTATGAGCCACTTTGAAGCATTTGAGTCTAGAATAGTCTTATTATATTTTAATATTTTGAAAAATTCCTAAAGTGCACATCACCTCAATTATAAAAGGACACCCTTTCCTTCACTTATTTACACCACATTGAGCCACATATATCCAATAAACCATGAAAAGTTCTCCAATTAATATCATTATAGGATTTATTAAAGTTTTATTACTTACAAAAGACCAACCCTAGATCCCTTAAGAAGAGACTTGAAGGAAGTCCGCCAAAGAAGATGTAATCATATTCACCAACTCTTTCAAGATTATTTCTTTTCATACATCCTATTAATATGATATTTTATTCCAAAATTAATAGTTATAGTATAAAATATATACTTATATGTCATTATTATTATGATACAACCATATCCCACCTTTTATCTATCCTATGAGAAATGAAAGCACTGTACGCGCGTACGTAAGACTTACCATCTCCACATAGTGGTGTAATTCATTTTTCATCACCAATTTACTTGGATGGTAATAATGACAGAAATAATTGATATGTATGGTAATTATAAAATTACATTGATTTTTTAAAATTAATATATCATCCACTTCTATACCCTTTCAACCATTTAGAAATGATATTATCACTCGTGCATACGACATCACTATTTGTTTCCCCACATTCCTGCTTTCCAAAGGCGGGTGACATCTATTCCTTGTTCAGGGGCATTTACTCCTTGATCAGAACGAGATGATGGGACGTCGGTTCTTCCTTCTGTGGATTCCTCCTCAAAACTCGTCACCTAGTCCGGGTCTCTCTTATAGATTAAGACGTTGTTCATGAATCTCATTCCCGGTACCATATCTTCATAGACGCTGGTTAATTACACTACTTCCTTCAGGAAATTCCATGGGGTTATTGACATGGTAGCAACCTTCAATCAGAGTAGATGACAACATCATGCATGTCGGGGCATATTTGGATGCGTGGACATTGGGGAACCTATATTCTTCCTCATAAGAGGGAATCTCACGGGTGCAGAACCCAAGGAATCCCACATCAGTCATGGGGTATCTTATGCCAGAGGCATTTCTCTGAGGTTTTCCTCAACTTCCCATGTTTAACTCAAGGTATTCCGCGCGTTTAATATCTTGTAGAGACGGTTACTCCAAAAGCATGTCTTCTGAGGTTTTCCTCAGGAATATCATATTTAACACGAGGTAGAACGCGAGTTTAACGTCTTGTGGAGACAGAATGTGGGTGATCAGAACGTCCCATAGAGAAGGATTAGATTGGAACATTCTTAGGAGGGAGCACCTTCTGTGTTTACTAGGTGGATGAATCATAACACTCAATAAGAGTAGACCCAGGATGGTGTGTACCATAAATGGAAGATGTCACACTACGAAGGCTGATCTAGATGCCATTGATGGTGGATCAGGGAGTGTTCACCCTAGAACGGGGGAACACTAAGGTTTACCTTTGGATAGGATTGATCCTCAAGGAGGTTTTCTACATACCATGTGTAGATGACAGGGATCAAAACCCATGTAGTTTGAAGGGGTGATGAATCGTGGTGTACACAGAGGAAAACGACCCAGATACATATTGGGGCTTACACATGGAAAGCGGCCTGGGTACTGCTAAGAGGAGCACTGGGATGAATGGCATGATCTCACTGGGATGTTGTAGCCTAGGTGAGAATCAGGATGGATAATGGTGTGTTGAATTAAATGAATGGGAAGTGAGATGGAACTGATGCGGGGATGACGGTGATGTTGGGATTGAGCCTCGAAGAGACTTTCTACGTATTCCCGTGATAGGGAATCAAAGTCTACATAGTTAGGTGGGACGATGGGACACCTGAGGAGGCGGCCCATGAGAATGGACGAACGGATGGGATCCGGAGGAAATAAAACCTCTAAGGTAGGGCATGATCTTCCCAGAACACATGGGGTTGAGGGATAGATTAGGATGAGACATGAGTGATGGGATTGAACCTCAGGGAGGCTTCTTATGTATCCCCGTGACAGGGAATCAAAGTACACGTAGTTCATGTGATGACAACATACCCTTGATTGGGGACTTCAACGACTTACCATTGAATGGGGCTGACAAAGGCTTACTACTGAATGGGGTTGACAATGTCTTACCACTAAATGGGTCCGAAAATGGCTTACCACTGTTGGGATCGAACATCAGGGAGGCTTCCTACGTACCTTGCCTTGGGAAAGATCATAGTCCATGTAGTTCGGGATGGTGTGGGAAAGCCGACGTGAAGGGGGTCAGAACGACCAGGTGTTGGGATTGAACCTCATGGAGGCTTCCAACATACTTTTCCTTGGAAAAGATCAAAGTTCATGTAGTTCAGGAAAGTGTGTGAAAAATGATGTGCAGGGGGTCGAAACGACTGGGTGTTGGGCTTGAACCTCAGGGAGATTGCCTATGTACCTTGCCTTGTCAAGGATCAAAGTCCATGTAGTTCGAGAGCGGTAGTCAGTGAACTAACGTGAATAAGGACCTGGGGTCCAGATGGATGGTGGGTTTCAACCTCATAGAGGATTCCTACGTACCTTGCCTTGGAAAAGATCAAAGTCCTCGTAGTTTAGAAGTTGGTGTCGGTGAACAGACATGAATAAGGACATGGGGTCTAGGTGGATGGTGGGCTTGAACCTCGTTGAGGATTTCTAAGTACCTTTCCTTGGAAAGGATAAAAGTCCACGTAGTTCGGGAGGGATATGGGGGGCTTACCCTCTGGGCTTCCCAAGTGCCACTATGGAGCAACAATGGTGAATGGGGCTTACGCAAAGAAGCCTCCAGAGTGCTGCTATTGAGCGACAATTGTTAATGGGGATTACACAAGGAAGCTGCCCGCATGCCACTGTGGAGCGACAATGGTGAATGGGGCTTACGCAAGGAAGCTTCCCGAGTGCAGCTATGGAGTGACAATGATGAATGGGGCTTACACAAGGAAGCTACCCGGGTGCCTCTATGGTGCAGTAATGGTGGATTGGGCTTACACAAGGAAGCTTCCCAGGGGTCTTCCTCATGTCTACCCATGAGGGCATCCCAACTTAGTGGTGGGTTGAGGCCTTCATCTATGTACTAGTGCACAAGAGTGATAATGCCAAGGGCATTGGAATCAGTCCGAACAAAGGGATATGAAAATTGTGATTCACATGCACGACATTCAGAACACAATGAGGGTGGAGTGGTGATAAAGGATAACTATTGACCATGTTCGAAACACAACATCCATATCACGTTATCCTGAAGTGGGGACAAACAAATAAGGGTCGACTGCTGACCATGTTCGAAACACAGGACCTGACTCGAAGTGTTGTCCAAAGTCTTACGGGGCGTTGGACCAGGACGGTAGGTGAGCTGATGCGGCATGGGACCAGGCCGTTAGGGGGTCCCTTCAGACATGGCAGTGGATGAAGATCCAAATGAAGGACACACAAAGCGTGTGGTGGAGTGATGGAATGTTTGAATGGATTCCAACACTCTTGAAATTACGCCACTTTAATCATGGAATTAGGCATCTTATGCTTGGAGCATAAGGAATCTATTGTCTGGGGAAAGTGGCATCCTATGTTTGGAACATAGGGTGTACTACAGTTTAGAGTCACATAGATAGGACTATAGGTATTTACTGCTTGGAGCATAAGGCATCTCTTTTTTGGAGCAAGAGGCATCCTATGTTTAGAACATAGGGTGTACTACAGTTTATAGTTATGTAGATAGGACTATTGTAATATTATGCTTGGAGTATAAGACATGTCTTATTTGGAACAAGAGGCATCCTATTATTGAATAAGAGGGCATACTACAGTTTACAGTTATGTAGGGAGGACTGTTGGCATCTTATGCTTGGAGCATAAGGCATCTCTTATTTCAAACAAGAGGCATCCTATATTTGTCACATAGGGAGTACAACAGTTTATTGTCATGTAGAGAGGAATATTAGGCATAAGGAGCCTAGAAATGGTTTGTGTTGGGACTTACATAAGGGGAAGCCCTTTCTGGTTCAACCTGGTATAGGAGTTAGGTGATGGGGTTCGAATGAGTTACTTGAGGAATGGTTCGACTATAGGTACTCAGGGAATTGATGATGAGACTCTCAACTTACGACATGGGAAACAAACCTAGAGGAGAATATTGACTCAAGATATTTCATGGTTTTTTGAGGAGTATCTCTAATCATGGTATTCCATAGGTGTAAGGTGGGTGTGCATAAGGGCGCAATGGAAAATGCCCAAATCCAGGCCCGAAAAGTTCACGGTGTGACTCCCCATTTTTCATGGGGGTCAGTAACGGACTGCGGTCCTGGCCCGAGCGTAACCCCCATGGTATGGACCGATGGGTGAGAAGGTAGGATCCTCACAAATGATAGGTCTTCAAGAAGTATAATTGCATAGAAAAGGGGCAAGTGGATCATGGGGTCTCGTAGAGAAGCTTCTTAAAGGAAAGATGCTCACGGAGCATAGACTTGCGGAGCATATTTACGAAGGAAGCCACTCGCGGAGCATAGACTCGCAGAGCATAGACTCACGAAGATGATTTGAGAAGGAAGCTACTCGCGGAGCATGGAATCATGGAGAATCATTGCGAATGAAGGTACTCGCGGAGCATGGACTCACAGAGCAGCTTCGAGAAGGAAGCTTCTCACGGAGCATGGACTCCCAGAGCCACTTCACATGGGAAAGCAGAGCTCTGTTGTAGAGACCCGAAGCTTATCGTACATGGACATTACATTACTTTTGCGGAATACTTAGTACATAACAAAAACACACACACAAGGATCGTAATAGTTTAGTGTCTTTGGAAACTCGGATCGTAATCTTCTAAACGTGGTGAAAGATCTTCAATATCTCCCATAAAGATCTTCCCCTTTTTTTTACCTAAAACCTTTCTTTATATCCTGGGGAAAAGAAAACATAAAAGGGTGAGCTCAAATGCTCAGTAAGGGTAAACAAAGGAAATATCAATCACATAATTTTCATAAGAACATAACATTTTTGGAAATCTTAACCTGCAAAAGAGAGCAAAATTTCATAACATGGGATAAATCATAATAGTGAAATGAAATCATAACTTAAAACATTACTCATTGTGGCATACACACATAATCATAGAGAATCATTTCTTGTTAGTCAAGACTCATTGCCAAGACTATCTTAGTGGACAAAGTCCCTTTCTGAATCGAGTAATCCTCGTTTCAGTCCTGTTTCACTGAACCGGTATAACCTACCATTCCAGCCATGTCTATCTCATGAGATATAAAATCTTTACCCAATGAATTGGAGGGAGATATAGGTCCCACCCATCTCTTAATGAATCCTTTCTTATGTGTGCCACAGAATCATAAATCATACATCATTGCATAACCCATGTAATAAAAATGGGATTTTTAAACAACATGACATCATAAAACCATTCATATAAGATAAAGGAATTCATAAACATAATTCCATCACAACATAGTCAAATCAATGTAAAAATATGGATAGAAACAGAACCCTTTATTATCTTATATGGAAAATAATTTTGA
This sequence comes from Viscum album, assembly GCA_963277665.1. NCBI lineage: Eukaryota > Viridiplantae > Streptophyta > Magnoliopsida > Santalales > Viscaceae > Viscum > Viscum album. The sequence goes on along the minus strand of OY728142.1, from coordinate 1,516,144,127 downwards.
TAAAACACTTGAATTGAATTCTTGAGGAAAATATCTTTTCTTCTTCAAAATTAATTTCTTTTCACAAAACATCACGCAATTTTAAAAGAAAGAGATTTTATTGAAAATAGTCATGAAATCTTTTAGAGGAAGCTTCATGAAAATAAGGCTTTATAAAACAGTATAAATCCGTTCGTGCCGTATAAGTTAAAAAAAACATTCTTCGTACTTTTGTCGGAAAAGTCAAAAAGTACCTCGTACGGAAAAACGACAAAAGATTCCTTTCATATTCTTTACTAAAAACTCACCTAAGGGTAAAATTGGATTTAAACTATTGCAAGTGGATGGAAACAATATTACATATTGAGGGAACATGGATGTGGATGATAAAATACACCCCAGTAAATACTTACGAATAAACAATCTTGGATAAAAATGAGATTGTGATATTTCCCTTACCTTATGTCCGACTTGCTTTGTAAGTGTCCAAAACTCCTGTATAATGATTTAAATCATGTTATTGACTTATTCCAGAATCATATTCATTGTTATGATATCATATATGGTTCACTTATGACATTATATTACCCGTTCTTTTGTAAATTCCATGTTAAAGAAGCGTTTTGGGTAAAATCGTTTCATTTATCTTAGGTGTTTTGACTTGTTGTTCTTGACATCACTATTACTTATATCATGATTTACTTACTTCCAGAATATAAAATATGATTTATATATCATATATATTCAGTATATATATATATATAATAGATAGATAAATAAAATGAAAAACACCGTTCATGGAGACGGTAGTCCGTACGTACGCATGAACGCTGTTTTACTTTCCTTATTGTCTTGAAATGGAAGTAAGTAGATGACATACATATATATATACATAAATCCAGTAGCTTTATAATGTCATATATTTCATTATTATTTCTTATATATACTTTATAATCATTCTTAAATGGTTAACATGGAGAATGAATCTCATCGCGTCGTGGAGACGGTATTCCGTACGTACGCACGAGCGATGATATCATTTCTATAAATATTTAATTGGAGTGGAGTGGATTATAAAATATATCAGAATCAATATGATGTTGTAATAACTATGTATAGTTATTCTTTACACCATTATACCCATCCATGTAAGGTGGTGGTGGAAAATAGATTACACCACGGCGTGGAGACGGTATTCCGTACGTACGCACGCGCGGTGATTTCTTTTTCCGTAGGATGGATAGATGGTGAAATAGGGTTGTTTCATACTTATAATAACATATCAGTATATGAGTGATACTGATGTTATTACTTCATAATGAAACAACCTAAGAAGAAGAAGTGGAAGAAGAAATAAAGATGAAAGAATTGGTAACGGTAATTACCTCTTCTTTGAAGTGCCTCTTTGAGACCTCATCTTAGGGCACTAAAATTGGTCTTTGAGGAAGACCAGAACCTCTAGGATGTTGCTAGGGAAGTGGAGAGGAGAAATTTTTAGGGGTTGGCCGAGCTTGAGTGCTCAAATTGGTGTGAGGAGGAGGGGGAGGAGGTGTCCTTTTATAGGGGAGGAGAGGGGCACCTTAGGAATATCTCAAAATATTATTTTATATTAAAGTAAAAATCGGTTTATAATGGTTCCAAAGGGTCTTATTTCGAAGCTAAAGTGGGGATGGGTAGAAGTCCTATCAACCAATAGGATTTAGACAAGTTTAGGGTATTATTTTAACCTTATCAATTAGATTTAACTCTAAGTTAAATAATTTAACTTTTACCGTGTCTTTTTGTTTTCTTTCACTATATGGTTAATAAACTTACTATAACATGCCAAACGAACCCCAAATTGTATATTATTAATACATATATCCTTATCTAAGTCATTTGGCCGAACCTTAGATTTTTAGGAATAAAATAACAATTAATAATATAATATTTGATTTAAAAACTATTTTGTGTCAATTTTGACACTATTTGATATATGATTTTTGTGAAAGTCATAACAGAATTATATGTTCGAACCAAGTTGATTAAATCAACACTAATATATCATAGTAACCTAGAAAATTAGTGGAATTCATAAAAAGTCTTAAATTACATTTATTTTGGTATTTATATTATCAATTATGTCAATATTTCATTAATAAGATAATTACTGCATCATCTTTGTGTCATAAATATATTATATTATATGATGTCTAAAAATTACAAATAAAATACCATCATGTAGGAAATCTTTTTTATCTTTCTAATGAATATTTATAGTCTAATTTATCTTATGTATAACCCCATATTAAAAATGATTTACTTATTAAACTTTGATTTTAACTATTTTAACCCTTCTTTAAATAAATTAATAATAAATGTCCTAATCTAATCCAAGTGGGCCTAAATGGTCATATTTTATTCCTAAGTTTGTTTTTGGTCGAATTACACTTGTCCAATAGAATTAGGACATGTGTTAGGGTAATATTAATATCATATTTACCCTTAGTTACCCTATTTACTATTAACCGTGGTAAAAAAGTAAAAAGTTACTATTCACCAAAAAATTATTTTCATCTCATTGAACCACATTTTAGTCCTTGATATTAACCGTGTCTCTCGGATTTTCGAAATTCCATTCACAGAAGCGGTAAAATTAAGTTTTATGCAAAATTCAGTTTTTAACCTACCACTTAGTAGTTTCACTATTCATCAAAAATTGATGTTTTTCAGAACAATGCCAAAATTTCATCCCAAGCTATATTTCATATTCCGAATTCAAAAATGAAGTCTATTTTACCAAAATCATAACATAAAAGTTGCATTAATTATTTTTATAATTAAATCCCGCTGTTAAAACGAATAGCGTGTTTTTAAGAAACAATATCTATCAAAAGATTGACACTTGTTTATGTCTAGTTTAAATGTGAAATTACATCCAATGACCAACATTGTATTAAATTGTAAAAATATATTCTAAATATACTTTAAAACCACTCAAATTAATGATTTATCACTATTAATTATTTCGATTAAAAAAGTTGTTTTTGAATTACAATTTAGTAATTTTCACTATTCATCAGAATATGAATGTTATCCGAAAAGTACCAAAATTTCACCTTAGGCTAAATTCGATACTCCGAATCCAAAAATGAAGTCCATTTTGAGAGTTAAAATTTCTAAAATTTAAAAAGTGGTTATTACTATTCATAACGGCTAGTTTTAATAATATTTTAATAGCATATCATTGTTTCGTGAAACTCAGGATTACGTACCACACACGCTATCGAGGAAGGTTGCGATTGCGTGTAATGCAAGGCAAGTCAAGGATGCGTGTTGTGCAAGCTCCTTTTGGTGTAGCGTACAACACAAGACATTAGTGAAATAAAAAGGAATATTTTTCATAAAATCTCGGGATGTTACATTCTACCCCCCTTAAAATGAATTTCGCCCTCGAAATTCGTCGGGGTTATAAATGGTTTACTATTCGAAAGTTTCATTAATAGAAACCCACATCGTAAAAGGGAATACCAAAACTTGGCTTTAAAAACTAAAGTATGAAATGTAACGATTACCCAAATAAACTAATCACTGGGTTTCCACATAGGTGAAAATATGGATATGGAAGAGAAATCTAACCATCATGTTCTGATGGAGAGTGGTAGAGAACATGGCTATGGAAAAGCCAGTAATCACAAATCCATAGATTTGTGATGATATAAGGTACCATCTGATTCATCAGGTATAAGATCACTAGGACAACATTTTTGGTTTTCAAGATCATTTCCCTAAAGTTGAAAATTTGCTTAGAATAAATACTTACTTTATTTTGGTAAAATCTCACTTTTGTTCGTGCCTTGAACAATTTCTACTTCATCTCTTAAATAAATGAAGTTGAATTTGTTATTTCTGAAGTGTTAGCAGATCATGTGATAAAATGACTGTTCATTCCATCTGTCTCAAACAAAAGGTTAGCAAAAGTTATTAAATATACATAAGTCATTCTATAGTGAGATTAATCATATATGGTTCCTAAAATGGACTTATACTTCATATATCAGGCTGCTTAATATAATAAAACTAGTTTCTACTAAACAGGGACTTCCTGTAGGCCAGTGGTGGGCGATAAAGGCCAGTTGCACTTCGGTTGTGGGTTCGATTCCCACATCCTTGTCCGACGCGATGGGCTGTCGCCCGTCCTGCAGGTTGTCCTTTTTCTAAAACTACGTTACTATAACATCCCATCAATAATATCGAAAATCTTCTATCCTTAAACAATACTAACTTATGTCCAACATAATCCAGTCTAATCTTTAGGCTTATACATAATACTGCAGTCCACTCTCATAATATAGTGACATCAATTACCAGAGATTTAATACTGTCGTTGATCCCCACATATCATAAGATATGTCTTGTTGGTCACATTCCAAACATTCAAAGTCCTTAATCGTGTATTCTCTTGAATACCTTAGTGAAAACATGAGTGCAGTTAAAAGTTAACACTTTCCACATACCAAAATCCTCAAAATTCTATATACTCAAACCATGATATCACTTAGTCCTTATATCAATCATGAGCTCATGAATACTATTAAACATTTCATTTTCTCGTCTTCATTATGCGCATATCATCTTATTTCCAAAAAATATCTCAATCACTTTGAATACCACATCAATAAATATTGCAATACTCAATGATACAACATTATTTTGAAATCCCATTACATAAACACTTAATCATTCCACCACATCGTTGTCATATTCAACATTGCCAATAGTGATCGCATGTGATTTCCCTTTGTCCTTTTCCTTCAGTGGTTGCTCATGTTGATCATCACTAACCCTTGGATTAGGGAAATTATTAGCATAATGCCCCATTTCCTTGCACTTGAAGCATTGAAGTGTTGGCGGTGCGTTCTCTGCAGTGTTTGCTTTATCATTAGAAACCCTTTTTCCATTACTTCGACACTCAGCTGCTCGATGACCTTCTTTTCCACACTTAAAACATTTTCTAGTCCCTTTTAGACAATCTCCACCATGCTTCTTTCCACACTTTGTGCATAAGGAAACATTCATCTTCTTTTCACCATTATTCTGAGATTTTTCCTTGAACTCCATCTTTCGTTTCTTGTCAAAACCATGAGATGGATATGTAACACCAACTTCCATTTCTACCTTGATAGCACAACGCACAATTTCTTCATAGCTACTGAAGTCTCTTATAGCTAATTCCCTTCGAAGACTTGGTTTTAAGCCACTAAAAAATCGATCAACTTTACTTTCAGGTTGGATGATAATTCCAGAAGCATACCTTGCAAGTCTTGTAAAATTTGCTTCATAGGTACCAACAGATTCATCGTCCCTTTGCTTCAGTTCAAGAAACTCTTTATCCATCTTTGTTCGAAGAATACGAGGGAAGTACTTATTGAAAAATAAGTTCTTGAACTCGTCCCATTCCATAGACTCAATTTCATCCCTTTGCCTTGTATTCTTAATAAGATTCCACCATTGATCAGCATCTCCTTCCAAACGATACACTGCTAGGATGACTTTATCATGTTCAGAACATTGAAGAACTGAAAATATCTTTTCAGTAGTACTAATCCATTGTTCAGCAACTAATGGATCAGTAGACCCACTGAAAGAAGGTGGACGCTGCCTCATGAAGGATTCAACAGAATGTTGCTCCTTCCTTTGCTCGTTTGGAAGTCCTGCATGATTCATAGCTTGAGAAAGTTGTGTGAGCATGGCTACAAGATTTTTCATTCCAGCTCCTATATCTTTTGGTTGCTCAGGGGTACAATCATTGCATTTCCCATCACATTCCGCATTAACACGGTTCCTTCGGGTTCCAGCCATCGTCTAAAACCCCAAAAGAATTGTGTGAGAGGCAAAAATCATGCTAGGGAAAACAACATAATAAAGGGTTAGTACCCTCAATATCTAACATCTTAGGTTAAATTCGAAGATCGTTAGCGCAATTCTAGGACTATAACCTATACGTATACTTAACCTTAGAGACATCCCTAGACATACCTTAGAAATATCTCTAGGGATCTCACTAAAGTTCTCGCATCCTAGTTTCCAAAGGTTGACTAAACATTTCCTCTGATACCAACTGTAGAGACCCGAAGCTTATCGTACATGGACATTACATTACTTTTGCAGAATACTTAGTACATAACAAAAACACACACACAAGGATCGTAATAGTTTAGTGTCTTTGGAAACTCGGATCGTAATCTTCTAAACGTGGTGAAAGATCTTCAATATCTCCCATAAAGATCTTCCCCTTTTTTTTACCTAAAACCTTTCTTTATATCCTGGGGAAAAGAAAACATAAAAGGGTGAGCTCAAATGCTCAGTAAGGGTAAACAAAGGAAATATCAATCACATAATTTTCATAAGAACATAACATTTTTGGAAATCTTAACCTGCAAAAGAGAGCAAAATTTCATAACATGGGATAAATCATAATAGTGAAATGAAATCATAACTTAAAACATTACTCATTGTGGCATACACACATAATCATAGAGAATCATTTCTTGTTAGTCAAGACTCATTGCCAAGACTATCTTAGTGGACAAAGTCCCTTTCTGAATCGAGTAATCCTCGTTTCAGTCCTGTTTCACTGAACCGGTATAACCTACCATTCCAGCCATGTCTATCTCATGAGATATAAAATCTTTACCCAATGAATTGGAGGGAGATATAGGTCCCACCCATCTCTTAATGAATCCTTTCTTATGTGTTCCACAAAATCATAAATCATACATCATTGCATAACCCATGTAATAAAAATGGGATTTTTAAACAACATGACATCATAAAACCATTCATATAAGATAAAGGAATTCATAAACATAATTCCATCACAACATAGTCAAATCAATGTAAAAATATGGATAGAAACAGAACCCTTTATTATCTTATATGGAAAATAATTTTGATAAAACACTTGAATTGAATTCTTGAGGAAAATATCTTTTCTTCTTCAAAATTAATTTCTTTTCACAAAACATCACGCAATTTTAAAAGAAAGAGATTTTATTGAAAATAGTCATGAAATCTTTTAGAGGAAGCTTCATGAAAATAAGGCTTTATAAAACAGTATAAATCCGTTCGTGCCGTATAAGTTAAAAAAAACATTCTTCGTACTTTTGTCGGAAAAGTCAAAAAGTACCTCGTACGGAAAAACGACAAAAGATTCCTTTCATATTCTTTACTAAAAACTCACCTAAGGGTAAAATTGGATTTAAACTATTGCAAGTGGATGGAAACAATATTACATATTGAGGGAACATGGATGTGGATGATAAAATACACCCCAGTAAATACTTACGAATAAACAATCTCGGATAAAAATGAGATTGTGATATTTCCCTTACCTTATGTCCGACTTGCTTTGTAAGTGTCCAAAACTCCTGTATAATGATTTAAATCATGTTATTGACTTATTCCAGAATCATATTCATTGTTATGATATCATATATGGTTCACTTATGACATTATATTACCCGTTCTTTTGTAAATTCCATGTTAAAGAAGCGTTTTGGGTAAAATCGTTTCATTTATCTTAGGTGTTTTGACTTGTTGTTCTTGACATCACTATTACTTATATCATGATTTACTTACTTCCAGAATATAAAATATGATTTATATATCATATATATTCAGTATATATATATATATAATAGATAGATAAATAAAATGAAAAACACCGTTCATGGAGACGGTAGTCCGTACGTACGCATGAACGCTGTTTTACTTTCCTTATTGTCTTGAAATGGAAGTAAGTAGATGACATACATATATATATACATAAATCCAGTAGCTTTATAATGTCATATATTTCATTATTATTTCTTATATATACTTTATAATCATTCTTAAATGGTTAACATGGAGAATGAATCTCATCGCGTCGTGGAGACGGTATTCCGTACGTACGCACGAGCGATGATATCATTTCTATAAATATTTAATTGAATTGGAGTGGATTATACAATATATCAGAATCAATATGATGTTGTAATAACTATGTATAGTTATTCTTTACACCATTATACCCATCCATGTAAGGTGGTGGTGGAAAATAGATTACACCACGGCGTGGAGACGGTATTCCGTACGTACGCACGCGCGGTGATTTCTTTTTCCGTAGGATGGATAGATGGTGAAATAGGGTTGTTTCATACTTATAATAACATATCAGTATATGAGTAATACTGATGTTATTACTTCATAATGAAACAACCTAAGAAGAAGAAGTGGAAGAAGAAATAAAGATGAAAGAATTGGTAACGGTAATTACCTCTTCTTTGAAGTGCCTCTTTGAGACCTCATCTTAGGGCACTAAAATTGGTCTTTGAGGAAGACCAGAACCTCTAGGATGTTGCTAGGGAAGTGGAGAGGAGAAATTGGCAGGGGTTGGCCGAGCTTGAGTGCTCAAATTGGTGTGAGGAGGAGGGGGAGGAGGTGTCCTTTTATAGGGGAGGAGAGGGGCACCTTAGGAATACCTCAAAATATTATTTTATATTAAAGTAAAAATCGGTTTATAATGGTTCCAAAGGGTATTATTTCAAATCTAAAGTGGGTATGGGTCGAAATACTATCAACCAATAGGATTTAGACAAGTTTAGGGTATTATTTTAACCTTATCAATTAGATTTAACTCTAAGTTAAATAATTTAACTTTTACCGTGTCTTTTTGTTTTCTTTCACTATATGGTTAATAAACTTACTATAACATTCCAAACGAACCCCAAATTGTATATTATTAATACATATATCCTTATATAAGTCATTTGGCCGAACCTTAGATTTTTAGGAATAAAATAACAATTAATAATATAATATTTGATTTAAAAACTATTTTGTGTCAATTTTGACACTATTTGATATATGATTTTTGTGAAAGTCATAACAGAATTATATGTTCGAACCAAGTTTATTAAATCAACACTAATATATCATAGTAACCTAGAAAATTAGTGGAATTCATAAAAAGTCTTAAATTACATTTATTTTGGTATTTATATTATCAATTATGTCAATATTTCATTAATAAGATAATTACTGCATCATCTTTGTGTCATAAATACATTCTATTATATGATGTCTAAAAATTACAAATAAAATACCATCATGTAGGAAATCTTTTTAGCTTTCTAATGAATATTTATAGTCGAATTTATCTTATGTATAACCCCATATTAAAAATGATTTACTTATTAAACTTTGATTTTAACTATTTTAACCCTTCTTTAAATAAATTAATAATAAATGTCCTAATCTAATCCAAGTGGGCCTAAATGGTCATATTTTATTCCTAAGTTTGTTTTTGGTCGAATTAAACTTGTCCAATAGAATTAGGACATGAGTTAGGGTAATATTAATATCATATTTACCCTTAGTTACCCTATTTACTATTAACCGTGGTAAAAAAAGTAAAAAGTTACTATTCACCAAAAAATTATTTTCATCTCATTGAACCACATTTTAGTCCTTGATATTAACCGTGTCTCTCAGATTTTCGAAATTCCATTCACAGAAGCGGTAAAATTAAGTTTTATGCAAAATTCAGTTTTTAACCTACCACTTAGTAGTTTCACTATTCATCAAAAATTGATGTTTTTCAGAACAATGCCAAAATTTCATCCCAAGCTATATTTCATATTCCGAATTCAAAAATGAAGTCTATTTTACCAAAATCATAACATAAAAGTTGAATTAATTATTTTTATAATTAAATCCCGCTGTTAAAACAAATAGCGTGTTTTTAAGAAACAATATCTATCAAAAGATTGACACTTGTTTATGTCTAGTTTAAATGTGAAATTACATCCAATGACCAACATTGTATTAAATTGTAAAAATATATTCTAAATATACTTTAAAACCACTCAAATTAATGATTTATCACTATTAATTATTTCGATTAAAAAAGTTGTTTTTTAATTACAATTTAGTAATTTTCACTATTCATCAGAATATGAAAGTTATCCGAAAAGTACCAAAATTTCACCTTAGGCTAAATTCGATACTCCGAATCCAAAAATGAAGTCCATTTTGAGAGTTAAAATTTCTAAAATTTAAAAAGTGGTTATTACTATTCATAACGGCTAGTTTTAATAATATTTTAATAGCATATCATTATTTCGTGAAACTCAGGATTACGTACCACACACGCTATCGAGGAAGGTTGCGATTGCGTGTAATGCAAGGCAAGTAAAGGATGCGTGTTGTGCAAGCTCCTTTTGGTGTAGCGTACAACACAAGACATTAGTGAAATAAAAAGGAATATTTTTCATAAAATCTCGGGATGTTACATCTGTGAACTAGGAGATCTGCCACCCAAGGGGCGGAGTGACCATCTGGCGAAGGGGGGTGATATGGGTATTTATAGGGGAGAGGCACGGCGAAGTAGAGCCCACTCGACGTGAAGCCAGAGCTCGCTCCGTAGCGGATCGCGAACGTCAAAGGGGTTCACGGAGCATCCCGCCTCCTTACTCCGCGACGGATCACGAATGTCAAAGAAGTTCGCGGAGTAACCCGCCTCCTTGCTCCGCAGTGGGTTTGCGAACGTAAAAGGGGTTCACGGATCACCCCACCTCCTTGATCCACGGTGGGTTCGTGAATGTTAAGGTGGTTCATAGAGCATCCCTCTACCTTACTCCGTGGCAGCACTTCGCAATCATGGAGGGAGCTTCGCTAATGGGCTTCACGAACCAGTTTTCCCGCCCAACTTCAAATGTCCATAACTCCTAACCCGTAACTTCGTTTGGGCTCTACGACCTATTAAATCAAAGCTTACAAAATGGGATACGCTCTTGGATCATTTATAGTAGCATCTAGAAAATTTTGGGGACACTTTTTCCAGTGTCAATAGTAGTAAAATAATTCCTCAGCTCTAGGAAAAAAATTTTGACAAAAAAAACTGTCCATTTAATTTTCTTACCAAGAAATAAATGGTCTTTTAACCCATTATAGATATACATTTTTTGATGGTTGACTTTATAATGATCCTGTTCTACAAAACTCTCCATCAATAATTGATAGTTAGTTTTCTATTCCACTTCCATGTTTTCACTTCCCAACTATGTTCTCCTATATAGTAACCTATTATGTGATGACCTTCATACTTCCCATTATCTCAATTCAGGTGGAAGTTGTATTAACAATTTCTTTGATGCAGGATTTACACCAAAAAAATTTCAAATATGAAACCTGATTTTTGAAGTGAAATTTCACATTTTGAGGATGAAATTTATTCAAGTATTAGAGAATTTAACACCCCAATATTTTAAAATAACACTATGTTTGATAGAGTATATAATACACAATACCAAGCTTAAACAAACCCCAAAATAATATTATTTAAAAATGAAATGACACGTATTATAATGATGGTAAATATTGTAAACTTTTCAATTTTAATACCTTTAATTAGACCTATTAATGATTCTTAATCAGGTAAAGGAGGTCATGGGTGAATTGGGGGATTGTTTGGATCCTGAAGCCCAAAAATGGGATGAAAAGACCAGGCTACACAATCAGAGAAAACCATGCATCCCAACTCGAATTGTTTATCTGAAATTCTATGGTTGTAGAAAGTGGGGTAGTGGGGGCCACACTATTTTTCTACAACCACATGACCCCATTTCTACAACTGTTTAGCCAATTTGAAGTTTGGGATAGAGCCTTTTTGAACTGGTTGTGCATTTTTAGTGAAATTATGCACCTAAACATGAGGTATTCCCCCTTATAGAAGTAGTTTTCACATGGTTTGGAAAACCATGCACCGAAATTGTGTTCCCTTATTTTTTGGGGTAAAAAGTCATTTTTCCCATAATGAAACCCTTAACCTAGTTTTCTTTCTCCTCCTTATCATTCCAGTGACTGAGGGTATTATTCTTCTCTTATATCATTTCCTCCTCCTTAATCTATAATCCTTGATTACCACTTCATCCGAAGTCCAATTAAAGATCCATTTAAGGAGTTGGATAGATTAAGCTACTCTCTTTGATCCTATACCTTCCTATTCAAGTTTATTTATGAATCCATTGTGCTATTTCGATGAAAGTTCTATTGCCCTATTTTTAGGGCATTGGGATATTTCTTAAATATCTTCTAATGAACTCCAAATTTGAGGCCGGTATCAATCAAGGAGTTATCTATGACCTTGAGGTAGGTGGTCTCATCATTTTCTATTCGAGTTTTATTACCTCATAGCTTTTCCCTTGTTCCCTAAACCATCTTTTGTTGAGAATACCATTTTAAATGATTTCTTCATATAAAATTGATTATCACACCACAATACATGTTATTTTATCCTTTTTTAGTTGTTTTTAGGATGGATACCACACATATAGACATCCCCCTATGTGTTCCACTTTGAAATTATCCCTTGTAGCTAATTGATAAATTACCTAAAACACCATTTTTCTTTTTTTCTTAGATTTAAAATGGGTTTTCATTAAATATATAAATGTTTTCCAGACCCAAAGAACCCCATAGGTATGTGGTTAAAATTATAGTTGGAATTACCCATGTGGGTAATTCTATTGTTATCCTTTTAGACTTCTAATTGGATTGAGATTTATAAATTGAAACGTTATGTTAAGATAATTAAATTGATTTGATTATATGGGATGACTGACGCATGACATATTAATTCCCTTAAATAAATTAATTAGTATAAAAAGAATTTTATTATGTATGTTTGTTTTCCTTTCATATAATGAAATGAATATATTGATGTAAATAGTTTAAAAATGGTGGTATGACCATGCCATTGTTTTTTCCTTATTAAAATCACATTATGAATTGAATAACCTCATTTATATTGAGATTGATAAATGATGTGCATGGGAGGTAAATGTCTCATTCCACACACACATATATATATATATATATATATGATACGTTTTAATATAGGATGTGATACGATGATTAGGGTTCAATTAAGATCCATGGAATCATGCTCCCTTACATCGGGTGCTGAGTATGACATCTCACACCACTAAAACTAGTTGGGCGGTGGACTTTATGCACTGAATGCCATGTTTAGAGTGAAGAAATGATGGCATGCTCACCATCTTGAGCGACGAGATTGGTTTACCCCACTCATTATGAGATTCAAGGCATGTACCATATTACTTGTGCTTATAGGCTCATTTAGAGTAGTTATGAATGTCTGAGTTACACCCCAGTCCAGCCAGCAACTAGTATTCCAGGTATATAGCCACTTATCACCACATGTACTGGGTTCATATAGGTGGATGAAATATATAATTATAATATATATATATATATTACTAATATATATATATATATATATATATATATAGACTATTTAGAAATTCTTTCCAGCAATGAGCCGAAGCAGGTAGACCCACCAGCTATCCTATAAGAACCTGAGTGGTTGGTTATTTATTTTAGTATTGTTTTTCCTATTTTTATTATAAATGAACATTGTTTAGTTACAAGAACTACTTTTATTACACATATACACCATTGGTGATGAATTATTGAGACATTTATCTCACACCCTAATCAGTCTCTCTTTGGTACCCAAGAAGATTATCTGTTTACAGGTTTATTTACATGGGAAAATGCCCTTCTTCAGGTTGTTGATATGCTTACTTATAGTAGGATATTAGGAGTAGAGGACCGAGAATATAATCTATATGATAGTGGAAAATAATTTCATTATTTTTTTACCTTTTTATAGCATCATTGTATGTATTTTACCATGTTCCCCTTTTTATATATCAGAATTCCATGAATCCATTTATTGAAACTGCATTGTGGCCTTTAGATATTTATTCAGTTACCCTGTTATCTATTCTTCTGTTGTATTATTATTTTGTCTGTCTGTTTATATATTCATATTCTATTCTATGTTTTTGACTGTATCTATTGTTCCACTTTTATAAGAGGGTATAGTCTCCCCACCATACTACCTTTACACCCTTTCTACTAGTCAACAACCTCTAGCATACGAGGAGGTTCCCTTGAGTCCATGTGAATCACCAGCTCAGGGCACAGGTTAAGTGGATCCCAGGTCAGGACATTACAATGTGGCAATATAGGAAAGTTTTTTTTCATTACTATTTGGGTATTAGACAAGGGACTAGTAGTTAAAGGTATTTTAACTTTACCCTATGCATGGATGTAGATAACCCTTGTTTAGCGGAAACCTAAATTTCTTGGGAGGATAAATTTTTATTATTATTTATTCCATTATGGTTGATACAATTTCACAATTGGGTGATATAGATGTATTATAATGCAATTATTATTGGTATTATTGAAATTATGGTTTCTTTACCTAGTCCTGATGAATTGAGGGGTTTTCATTAGTAAATGGATCATCATAGGCACAATAGGATTAACAATCCATGCATTTTTCCAGGTCACATCTATTTTTAGAATGAAATTTTCTATTTCATATTGATAGTTATTTGAAAATATATTGAATTGTGTTGAAACTTCTTGAAGGAATTGGAAAAAATAATGGATAATTAAGGTGAATTCCTTAACCTAATAGTGTTTTCCTGAATATGTTAAATCAGACACCTTATGTAGTCAATTATGACATATTGAATCATGGACCACTGGTATGAGGGTATTGAACGTGTTATGTTATCTATTAATTTGGGCACCATATTTTTGTTCATAAGCAACATGGAACCTTATGGATTGGAAATTATGATCCATTTAATCCAACCATTTTAAGAGGTTTAAATTTTTGAAAAATCACAAGTCTAAGTTGATTTTGAATCTTAAAGATAAATTAGTTATTCTATACATGTGAAACTGAGTCTTATAACTAATCCCAACCTTATTAGTGGATAGATAGGTTTATCTTATGTTCTAATGAACTATTGTGGTCTATCTCTGTCATCTAGACATGGATTCTTGAGTGGGTAGAGAGAAGTGATCATTTATATAGGAAGGATTTATATCCCTCCTAGTATCTATCTGCAATCTCTGAAATTTTTGAAATCTATTATGAGGAATTTTTTTGGAATTGTAGTATCTTACTGTCATGATTTCCTCCAATAATGCGCCCTGAAGGTGGTGATGACCTTTCCCCTAAGGTGGTGGGACCTGAGCCACCACTGATTCCTCTTAAAGTTTCACCTATGGAACCTCTTCCTTTACCTGATATGGGTATGAACTCCCAATTCTAATAGGGGTTTCTACATATTTTATAGTCGATGCAGTATGTTGTTTGACCTACCCTGAGTATGGTAGAGTTGACTCAAGAATTCTATTAGTAACATCCTCCCACCTTTTTGGGGGATGGTGGACCACACATTTCTAAGTCTTGGATCAAATCTATTCCATCTATATTTGCTTATTTAGATATGCCTCTAGAGTGAAGGGTCAAACTAACTGCATATATGCCATGAGATTCTACCAAGAGATGATGGGATGTTATCACCCAGGTATATTGACACTATGATATGGTCTCATTAGATTTCAATATGATATTTTATGAGAACTTATTTCCCCAGACCCCGAGGGCTGAACCATCCAGAGAATTTATAAACCTGTATTAGGGGATTATGT
This sequence comes from Viscum album, assembly GCA_963277665.1. Classification (NCBI taxonomy): domain Eukaryota; kingdom Viridiplantae; phylum Streptophyta; class Magnoliopsida; order Santalales; family Viscaceae; genus Viscum; species Viscum album. The sequence goes on along the minus strand of OY728142.1, from coordinate 1,516,128,581 downwards.
TGGTTATGGAGTATTCTTCTCATTTCAAAGAGATGTTGGGGTTCACTTCTACTCTTGTGGGCGATGAACTTATAGATGTTAGGCGATTCGAGGATGGGTTGGTGTACACCATCCGATCATAGGTCAACATGTTCATGTTGACTACTGTTTTTGAAGTTGTCAACCAGGCCCTTTTTACAGAGAGAAATTTGAGGGAAGATGATGGTGCGAGTCAGAGTGGTTTGACTCCTTGAGCTAGTATAACTTATTTGGGGTAAAAGTGACACTTTGAGGTTATTTATGGAGGTAGAGGCAGTCATACCCCACATGGAGAATATTTATTGATCTATCACCCGTGAGGGAATCCAAGGCATACAAAACCATAGCGCTTGTGTGATCTAGTGGAGTGAAAAGGTTGTGGAAATATGGGGCATATCCAGGGCTTCTGAAGAACGCTCCAATTAGTAACTAGTAATGAGGGATATACTCTTACTCTTCGGTCAGGAGAAGTACCAATAGTATCATGATAGTAAGGTAGTTAGAATACCATCAACTGATTCAGATAAGGTGGTGGTCAAGGTAGAGGTAGTCATACTTATGATTCTCAACGCCAGTAGAACGAGCTTGTTCAGGGTTGTTCCGTATTAAATCAGGGACATGGTACATGCCAGTTACATGTAGTCCAACCTACACCAGATCAGTAAAGAATTGAGCCTTCTATAGTCCAAAGTGTTATTCTACTTGCCTCCACTTTAGTGTATTCTTTATTTGATACATGATCATATCACTCTTTTATATCTAAGACTAATATAGGAAGTTTGGGTCTTGGGATAGAACACTTTCATGGAATTATGATGCTTGATACCCCATTAGGTATATGATTAGAAGGAATTATCCATTTTAATGATTTCCTCCCTAAGATATGTAGTTACCTTTTCATATGGAATCTTTACATCCTTGACATGATGGGATTTGACGTAATCATCGGTATGGACTGGTAAGTTCCCTATCAAGACCATACTGACTGCTATTGTCCAAGGGTGATGTTTACATCACTTCAGGGAATTAGGAACATGTATAATGGAGAATGGTATATTAGTGTGACTAGAGATGGACCTGAGCAACATAGGCTGAGTTGTGTTATAGCTCAGATCTTCAGTCTTTTCCTTAATGACTAGGGGTTATGACCCAATATTTTCCCCCTGATAGTGGATTGATTTAGGGATGTTTTTCTTGAAAATTTCATTGGTCTACCTCTAGTGAGATAGGTATATTTTACAATTGATCTTATGCTAGGAGTGAAACTAATGACCATTCATACTTATAGGATGATACCAAATGAGATTCTGGATCTCATGAAGCCATTGGAGGATTTGGAGGCTAAATGATTTATGTGTTTTAGCACTTCTCCTTGGGGTTTAATGGTTATTTTCTCCAAGAAGGTTGATGGTACCCTTAGGATTTGTGTAGATTATAATCGTTTGAATCAACTCAAAATAAATAATTGGTTTTTACTACCTAGAATAGATGACCACTTTAATCAGATCTAAGGAGAGATAGTGTTATCAAAGATAGATTTGATTTTGGGTTATCACCATGTTCATGTTAAGTCCTTTGACATACCTCACACTCTTTTATGATAAGGTATGGTCTATAAAAGTACATGTTTATGCCGTTCAGACTCACAAATGCATCTACAGTCTTCATGGATCTTATGAATCGGGTTTTCCACCTGTATCTGGATTCATTCATGGTAGTATTTTTGATGATATATTAGTCTATTAGTGCTCTAAAAATGACCATAAAAATCATCTTGAGATCTTGGTGAATACACTGAAAAAATTAGATATATTCTAAGATCAGTAAATTCCACTTTTTGATAGAAAATTTTTATTTTTTGGGTCATATTATCTCATAGTCAAGAGTTTTAGTAGACCCAGAGAAAGTGAGGGATGCCGTTTCTTAGGAGAAGCCTAATAACTTCTTTAACATTGAGAGTTTACCAGGTCTTTCCAAATATTATCGATGCTTAATCCAGAATTTATCAGGCCTTTAATAACTGATTATAGTCTTCATAGAGAAGGGTGTGAAGTTCCTATGGTTAAAAGAAAGTGAAGAATCCTTTTAGGAGTTGAAGGGACATTTGAATTCAGTGCTGATAATGATTCTGTCCAATCTAAGAAAGATCTATTCTGTATATTTTCATGCATCAGGTATCATGACTAGAGATTTTCTGATATAGGATGAGTGAGTCATCATGTATGAGTCTCTTCAGTTGAGGCCTCATGAGAGGAATTACTTAACGCACGACCTCAAGCTAGCTACTGTAGTGCATTATCTATGATTTCGGAGAAACTATCTTCTTGGAGAGAAATTTTTGGTATTCAAAGATAATAGAAGGATAAAGTAAATATTTACACAGTGGGATTTAAATAAAAAACAATGTAGGTATTTTGAGTACCTACAATAATTTGATTTTGAGATCACCTACATGGAAGGTAAAGGAAATCCTGTGGCTAATGCTCTGAGCTAGAAGACTCAGACATAGATGGTTCAAGAATCTAGTGGAAAATGAAATATTATGGCCTTATTCTCATTGATGCATGTTGATGATTAGGAGTACCATGGTTTAGTTATCCTCTTGGCCTTATTAGTGAATTATACTCTTATGGAATATGTAATAATGATATAGTTATATAATCCCAATGGAATTTCCCTAAGGGAAAGAATTTCCGATGATGATGATACTTCTTCAGGTTGGAAAGTGGATGAGGATGATACCTTATTGTTCCATGAACATGTATGGGTCCCAATAGAAATTATAGAGGAGATGATGTAGGAATTCCATGCCTCAACATGGGCAGTTCACCCCGGTGTCACAGAAATGTATTGGGATTTATGATGCCAATAAAGATTTCCTAGTATAAAATGCGGTATTTTCTGCTTCATCAGTTAGTGCTTCACCTTTCATTAGGTGAAGGTAGAATATGAGTTTATAACAGGGATTTTGTATCCTTTATTCATTACTGAGTGGAAATGGGATGATGTTTCAATGAACTTCATAACTGGTCTACCTAGATCACCTCATATCAATGACAGAGTTTTGTTTTTTACTTGATCATTTGATGAAGGTCACACAATTATTACCAATGTGAGAGAATATCTCGATAGATGAGCTAGGGTGGCAGTACATTAGGGAGGTATTTTTTCTTCATGGAGTTCCCATTATATCATTTCTGATAGAGAAACTCATTTTACATCACAGTTCTAAAAGGGGCTGCAGAAGAACTTGGGGACATAGGTACTTTTTATCATGGACTATCAACAACAGGCCGATGGATAGATGATGAATAAAATTTAGGTTCTTTAGGATATTCTTCATGTATGTGTCCTGGAATTTTGATGTTCTTGGGGGAAACACATTCCCCTCATTGAGTTCTCTTATAATATCATCTTTAAACATACCATCAAGATGTCTCCTTATAAAGCCTTATATGGTAGGCCTTGCCTCCAAAATATATGCTAGCTAGAGGAAGGGGATGCATCTATTCTTGGACCATGTCTCATACAAGAGACTACAAAGTAGGTCCAGTTAATCAGGAAGTGCATATTGACAGCTCAGTCGAGACAATAGTCATATTCCAAAAAACATTGGTGACCTCTTGAGTTCAAGGTTGGAGACCAGGTTTTCTTGCAAGTATCACTACGTTTGGGCCATAAAAATATTCATAATAATGGTAATATCTCACTAAGGTTTATCAGACCCATCGGGGATGTGAAATAGATCGGACCAATGGCTTACCAGTTGGAACTTCCTCAGAGGGCCCAGTCCATGCATTAATTTTTTCATGTATCACATCTTCACTGATACTATCCAGAAAAATCACACATATTTCATCATGATGAGGTTGATGTGTGCATGGCTTGGAAAACTATGCACCTAAACCATGTTTCCTTATGTTTTGGGGTGAAAAGTAATTTTTTCCCTTAATGAAATGCTTAACCAAATTTACATTCTCATCTTTCTTATTGTAATAGTTGAGGGTGTTATTATTATCCCATAAAATCTCCTCTTAAATAATGGATCCTTGATTACTTATTCATTCGAAGTATGATCAAAGACCCATTGAAGGTATTAGATATATTAAAGTATTATCTTAAATATTATCCCTTACTATTCATGTTTATTTCAAAATCCATCATTCTATTTCAGTACAATCTTGTTAACCCTCTTTTTAGGGTGTTGGACCATTTCTTATATCTTTTACAACCAACTTCGAATCTAAGATAGATATTGAGTGAGGACTCATCTATGACCTTGAGGTAAGTTGTCTCGTCATTTTTCTTTCGATTATTGTCATATCATAGATATGTTATTGTGCCACACATTATATTTTGTTGAGCTTCCAATTTCAATTAAGTTATTCATATTAAATTGATCATCGCACCACGATACAAGTCCTTTGAACCTTGTTTAGTAGTTTAGAGGATAGATACCACACTTTTGGAAACCCCTTTGGTGTTCCACTGTGAAATTGGACCTTTAGATAATTGATAAATTACCCAAAACACCATTTATCTTTCATCTTGGAATTAAAATGGTTTTAACTTCGATATATAAAGGTTATTAGGACCCAAAGAAACTCTTAGGTATGCAGTTCAACTTGTTGTTGGGAATTCCCACATGGGAAATTTCCTTGTTAACCTTGTAGGATTATAATCGGATTATTGAGATTTAAAAATTGAAATGTCATGTTAAGAGAATTAAATAGTTTTGATTAGATGGTATGGTTTATGTATGATAGATGACTTACCTTAAATTAAATAATTGTTATAAATGGAATTTTATTTTGCACATTAGTTTGGATTTCATATAATGAAATTCACGTATTAAAGGAAATAGATTATGATGGGTGATAAGACCATTGAATAGTTTGTACCATATTAAAAGAAAATTATGAATTGAATAGCCTTATTTATAATGAGATTGATAAATGAGATGCATGGGATGTAAATGAATCATCACAAATATATATATATATATATATATATATATATATGATACACCTTGATATATGATGTGAAACGATTGTAAGGGTTTGGTTGAGCATGATGGAATCACACTCCCTCACATCGGCTGTTGAGTATGACATCTCACTCCACTAACACTCGATGGGCATTGGGATTTACACACCACATCCCATATTTAGAGTGTTGGAATGATTCCACACTCACCATATCAAGTGATGAGCTTGGTTTCTCTCACTCATTATGAGATGTAGGGAATGTAACCTATTGCTTGAGTTTAGAGGATCATTTAGACTGGTTATCTTTATCTGAGTTACACCCCAGTCTAGCCAACAACTAGTATTCCATATATATGGCCACTTAAGACTGCACGTACTTCATTCATATAGGTGGATGCAATATATAATTATGCTATATATCTATATATTATTACTATATATATATATATATATATAAATATTTAGAATGTTCATGCATTTCTTCTGGAAATGAGCCAAAGTAGGTAGACACATCAGGTGTCCTATAAGAACCTGAGCAGACTAATTATTTATTTCATTATTTATTTTCCTATTATGATTATACCTCCACACTATTTAGTTATAAGCACTGCTTGGATTACAGGTAGAAACCGTTTGTTGTAGCCTACTGAAATTTTTATCTCACACACTACTTTGGATACATTTGGTACTGAAGAATATTATCGGTTTGTAGGTATTGATAAAGGAAAGATCCATTCTATAGGTTGTTGATATACTTACATATAGTTGGATATTATTAGTAGAGGACCAAGCATACACTTGAGATACTAGTGGAGAAGTTTTTTGTTCTTTTTTAACTTTTTTATAGCAAGATTGTATGTTTTTTCCCTTATTCCTATTTTTTATATCAACACTCCATTCATCCATGTATTTACACTGCCTTTTGGCCTTGATATATTTATCCAGTTACTCCCTTATCTATTCTTCTGCTGCATTATTATTCATTCTACATGTTTATATATGCTTCCACTATTGTATGTTTTGACTGTATCTGTTGTGTCGCTATGATAAGAGGGTATAGTCCTTCCATTATACAACCATTACACCCTGACTGCTAGTTATTAGCCTTTGGCATACATGGATTAGTTCTTGAGGCCATGTGACCCATCAGATTGGGGCACAAGTTAAGTAGATCCCTGATCATGATGTTACAATAAACGTCTATTATAAACTAGAAATTAAATTGGAAGGTTTGAATATTATTAACCATATTATGAAATATATAAAAATGTATTAATAAATTCAATTTTATTTATTAATTGTTAGGAAGTAAACACTTAAATTTTAGTAAATTCATTTTATATGTTTTCTTTAAAAATGATACATATTACTTTTTTGAGAAAATAATATAAATAATTTTTCAAAATTTTATAATTTTGTTTGATAAATTTAAATTAATATTTGAAATCATCATATTAAAAATTATATTAGGGTAAAATTTTCATATTTTTTTGAAAATATTTATTTTCCAGTGAATAGTGAAAAATACCGATTATTAATGAAAACTGTATTTTTATTTCAACCATTTGAAAAGTTAAATTTTATT